>CM065320.1:17304994-17871409 GCA_033032175.1 Saturnia japonica | reverse complement strand
GGTGACCCAAGTGATTTGAAGTTTAAAAATGAAAAGAACACTTACCCTCAGCGCCGAATCCGAATCCGCAGCATAGTACCTTGAAGGAGGATCACCGTTGCGGCCAGGTGTTCTGGATAGTTAGGATATGTAGTTGGAGAGGTTCTGAAAAAGATTATAAAAGAAAGAAATGTGAAATAGAATATACAGAGTCAAAGAGACTGACAAGTGACATTAGCATAAATGTCGATAAATGTGACAAGACTCTTTTCGTTATATCTTTCCCTTGTATACTATCGATAAAACTATAAACCGGAATTAAAAATTTTATTGTTAGATTCGAGTTTACATTATTAAAAATAAGAATATTAAAGTGTAACAAATTAAAAATAAGTTAAACAAAGATCCGGACCCATTAGTGTCTGGAGTGATTAGGAAAATCTTTAATCAAAATTAAATTATATTAATTAAATTTAGGAAAAATAAGGTTCCGGACCATCCATGTCTGGAGGTAATTGCAGAAAATCATTTTGTAAAATGATGTATAAAAAAAAAAAAAAAAAAAAAACCTAACCTAACCTAACCTTTTTTTTTTTTTTTTTTTAACGTGGAGAAACCCATCATGGGTACACACCCGCCCGGGACGAGTGGTTATGTGAGACTCCTACTCACTAAAACTCCACGGTGTACCATCCGCCGCCATACTGGGGCGACGCGGGCACTGCGCTGGCATTCTGCCGCGCCGCCCTGGCGGCCGGCCCGGCTGAACCAGGCCCCGGCCTAAATAGGAGACGGCTCAGTACACCCTAGCCGTATCCTCCATCCGCCGAGCCTGTGCAATGAGAAGACGGGCCCCCCGACCCGTCTCCTCTGGCTCGGCTAGGGTGGCGGGAGTTGGCGAATGAACCGCCTCCTCCTGCCACCCGTTCTTCTTTGTCGGAGAGGGCCGCTCAGGGGATCCCCCTCGCGTGCCCTCTCCGCAGCCTCCTTCTGCGAGATGACTTCCTCGCAGAAGGAGGCCATCGCCTTCCATGCATTCTCGCTGCCGAGCATGGCTTTCACCACACTCGGCAGCGAGAGGTCTCCTCCCACATCTACGGCCAGAGTGCGGCGCTGACCCATCCACGCAGCACACTCAGACAAAGTGTGCTGCGCCGTGTCCTCTGCAGCCCCGCACTCGTGGCACGTAGTGTTCGGCTCCCTCCTGGCAATCTTGTGCAGGTACCATCCGAAGCAACCATGTCCGGATAGTACCTGCACAAGTCTAAAGCTCAGGGAGCCACGCTCCCTGGAACACCACTCTCGGAGGACCGGGCGGACGGCGTCTATGGTATAACGCCCATAACGCGCGTCCGCCAGGTCCTCCTCCCACCTCCCGAAAACATTTTCCCGGGCCTCTCGCCTGACCCTGTCAATCTCCGTGGGAGCTGGAGGCTCCCCTAACCCTCTCCTCGCCGCCGTGAATTTGTACACGGCGGCGAGCACCTCCGCCTCCAGCTCCCACGGCGGGGAGCCGGCAAGAACCAAGGCCGCCCCCGCGGACACCGATCGGTACCCGCGAATTACCCTCAGCGCCACGACACGCTGCGTAGCACGCAGTATGCGTCTGTTCGTGGCGCTGAGAGCATCCGACCAGATCGGTGCCCCGTAGACGGCCATGCTCCGCACGACCCCCGCGAACAAACGGCGACAGCTCGCGCCCGGCCCCCCCGAATTTGGGAGAAGCCGGCCGAGAGCCGCCGCCGCTCCCACTATCCGCGGTTCGAGTCCCTTAAAGTGGGACTCGAACCGCCATCGTCCGTCCAGGATGAGGCCCAGATATTTCATCTGGGCCCCAACCCGGACCCTCACCCCCTCTACGTAGATGTGGGCCCCAGGAGGCGGCCCACACCGAGGCCCATGAAAAAGCATGGCCTCGGTCTTCTCGGCCGCCACCATAAGGCCCAACGCCTTTATGCGCCCGAGCACGAGGGCAGCGCCCTCAGTGGCCAGGCGCGCCACCTCTCCAAAAGAACCCCCCCGGGCTACGACTAGTGTGTCGTCCGCGTAGCACAACACGCGAATCCCCGAAGGGAGCGCTACGCGGAGCACCCAGTCATAGCCCATATTCCACAGGAGCGGCCCCAACACCGACCCCTGTGGAACCCCACACCCAGTGCGGCGCTGGACCACAGCCCCCCTTCCGTCCACGAAGGCGACCTCCCTGCCCTGGAGGTAGTCCCCCAACAGCCGCCGCAGGTACGAGGGCACTCCGAAAAAACCGGAGCGCCTCCCGTATAACACCGTGCGGCAGACTGTTGAAGGCGTTGGCGATGTCGATCGACACCGCCAACAGCCTACCTCCCCCCTCGGTCGCCTCCGCGGACCACTCCTTCAGGGTGGAGAGGGCGTCCAGCGTTGAACGCCCTCTCCGGAAACCAAACTGCCGGTCCGAAAGTACCGGCCCCACTTCCGCCATGTGCCGGACGACACGGGACGCCAGAATACGCTCCAGCATCTTCCCCGTGTCGTCCAGCAGCACAAGGGGCCGGTACGAGGACGGGCAGTCCGGGGGGCGACCCTTCTTCCCCAGAAGGCAGAGTCGCCCCATCTTCCAGAGCTTCGGGAACCGTCCAACCGACAAACATCGGTTGAATAGCTCCCGAAGCTCTACCCCCATGTGGTTCAGCGCCACACTTAAAACCTGGCTCGGAACCCCGTCCGGGCCTGGCGCCCTCCGCTTGTTGCGGAGGCGCTCCACCACCGACCCCATCTTCTCCTCAGTGACGGGGGGGGTGGCAACAGCTCCTCCGCAACATTCCCATCTAACATGGGGGGCGGGAGGAGCTCCGGAGGGTCGGGCAGCAACGTGGCCACGACCCTCCCCAGGACCTCTGAGTCCAGGGACTCCGTTAGAGGGGGCGCCTGCCCCCGGAACTTCTTCCGGGCAACCCGGTACGGGCGCCCCCACGGGTCCCTATCCAGAGTCCTAAGGAGCTCCTCCCACTGCTCATCCTTTGCCCGGCTGATGGCTACCTGCAGGGACTTCCTGGCTTCCCTGTAGTGGCCAAGCAGCCGGGCCTCCTCCCCCGCTATACGGGTTTGCCGCCGGCGGCAGCGCTGAAGCTGCCGCCTCGCCGCGGAGCAGGCCACCCGGAGATCGGCAATCTCCGGGGTCCACCAATACACCGCCCGCCTGCTATGCGGGCGGTTGTTGCCCCGCGGCATCGACGCGTCGCAGACCGCCGTAAGGGCCTTACGGAAACGGCCCGCGATCGCGTCGATATCTTTCCTCACTGGGAGCCGGCGCACGCCAGCTCTGGACGATGGCCGCCTCTTCAGCAAGCTGCCGATTGAGGCGGCCCACCACCCATCGGGGGAAGTTAGCCCCCCCCGGAGCCGGCGCGCCGGCACCTCTGAGGAGGTGGAGACCCCAAACCGGATATACCGGTGGTCTGACAGGGTCTCCACCTCCTCCAGCACTCTCCAATCCTGCACACGGCGGTGCGACAGACGGCGTGGCGAAGGAGACGTCCACCACGGACCCTCCGTTCTGTCGCACGCACGTGTGCACAGTCCCTCGGTTGAGGAGGGACAGCCCAGCCTGGACTGCCCACTCCTCCACCACTGACCCTCGGGGGTCCGTGGTCACCGCTCCCCATGCCCTCGACTTGGCGTTAAGGTCGCCAAGCAAGACAATGGGGAGCGGTGACAGCCGCCTTACCACCGGCCCCAGGGAGTCCAGAAACTCCTCAAACTCCCTTAGGGGCCGGTTTGGGGAGAAATACGTCCCCACAACCCCGAATCCCCCCCAGGCGGCAGCCACGAACCCCGAGCCCCTCTCCTTGATGGAGAGGGGGGACCCCGTGCAATAGATGGCTACGGAGCCGTCAAGGTCACCCGCCCAGTAAGGTTGGGCGGGGACAGAGTACGGCTCCGCAGCCACCGCAATATCGATGCTCCACTCCGCCACTGATTGCACAAACAGATCTTGTGCAGTGGCGGAGTGGTTCAAATTAGCCTGTAGGTAGTTGGTACGGCTCCGATCCATTAACGTGCCGTACCAACCACCTCCGGCCTAGGCCTCTGCCCACTAGCCCTGGGGAGCCACCTCTTGGATGAGGGGGGCTTACAGCTGGCCCCCCCCATATAATGTTCCGCCGGTATGCCAGCGGCGGCACATACGGCACAGTGCAGCTTGACCGCTACACACTCTACCGCCGCATGGCCAGACCCCCACACCGGTAGCATAAGGCGCTACGGTCCTCCATCGCCTCGCACATCGGGCGAGTGTGGCCCAAGCCCATGCACCGGAAGCAACGCAATGGTTTTTCCTCCAGTGGAAGGACCCGGACCACACTCCACCCGATGAGGAGGCGACCAAGCTCCACTAATTTCTTCGCTCCGGTGAGCGGGAGCGACATGTGAGCGACGCCACCACCCCAGTTGTTCTGGCGGATCTCCCCAGCCCTTATCTGCGACGCCTCACATCCGCTCTTCGCCGATACCGCCGTCACTAGCTCCTCCCTACTCACCGTCTCGTCAACGCCGACGAGCCTCACGTCCGCCCTCTTGACCGGCCTGGTCACCGTCGCGACACCCGCCATCGCCTCCGTCAGCTTCAGTGCCAGGCCGTCCGCTTTTTCAGAGCCATTGGCCCCAGGGAGCTCAATTAGCCTGGAGCCAGTAGCTGTCTCCCGAAGCTTCACCTCATTGATGCCAAGTCCGGCTAGCTGGACCACCTCCCGAGCGCCCAGCAGGGCCGACCTATAGTCAATACCCCTCGCCACTGCCTCCGGCTGCAAGGTGATAATTACCGCTGCCGCACGTGGCGAGGAGGGCAGCTTGGCCTTAGGACGAGTTGTCCTCGTCTGTGGTGCAGGAGCCACAGGAGCCGCAGGAGCTACAGGAGTAGTTGCAGCGGGTGCCACCTTCTTTCTCTTGCGTCGTACCACCGTGGACCACGCTACCTCCTGGGTCTCCCCCGGGCCCTGGGTTGCAGCCACAGACCCATCCTCCGCTGTCTCCAGATGTGCTGAAGCAGGTGCACCAGCAGACCTGGATCTTGCTCCAGGCTTCTGTGCCCCATTCCTGGCAGGCACGGGTGCTGCCGTCTTAGCGGGCGCTGGAATTGAAGCACCCGCGGCTTCCCTCTTCCTATCCGCCGCTAAAGGTGGGCGGATATTCTGCCTAGGGGGCAGTCGCTCTTCAAAGTCCACTAAGCGGGCATTTAATGCCCGAGTTACTGCGAAGGCCACAGACCTTTGCAGCCGCTCCTCCATCTCTGCCAGGGCTTGCCGGCCCTCATCTGCTGTCGTCTCCGTCGACGGGATAGGAGGCCTCTGCTTATTGGCCTCACGCCTCCACGCAGCAACCTCTTCCTTTAAGGCCTCCACTTGCCGCCGAAGATTATTCGTTTCCCGCTGCAGGCGGGCAGTTTCTTCATTAACCGACCGCTCAAGGAGGGTCTCCACCACCTCCATCAACCTGTTGGCGGCTCCCTTCAGCTCCTTCACGCAAGTACCTTTCAGGTTTCCTGACTTGCTGCACACCTGAAGAATGTCCTTCACGCCCTTGTCGGCCACTTCTCTCAACTTTTCTGTGTCAAGAGCCAGCATGTTGACCGTCTCGGCTACGGGCTTAGCTGCCTTCCTATAGGTGTGGGCCCGGTCACAAGAACTTTCCACTTCACTCACAACACGTCCAGAGGCCCCTGAGCGCCCCTTACCCCTCCTGGCAGTGTTCACTTTCGCCTTTACTAACACCTCCCCTTCCGAGTCCGAGTCGACACCACAGTCTGCGATTGATCTTTTGCGCTGCAAGGTAGCGCCGCCTGCATTGATTGTTAGGAGGGTGTCCCCTTCCTTACTGCCAAGGAGCACCTCCATCTCCCCCTCCGATGAAGATAGGTCCACCCTAGCATCACTAAACACACTATTTTCCATCAAAAAGGATCGATGGTCGTCCTTTTGCTCCGGATTTGACCGTCCTGACATTTTGGAGCGGCCTGACCCGCGCGCTCCGCCTTTCTTCGCTGAAGTTTCAACAGAAACTTGTTTGGTAACTACGTCCGTGTCCAACGCCGCAAACCTCGACCCGCGGACACTCATACCCAGGCTTCCAGTTTCACCTGAAGGGTCGCCGGACGCACTGGTGAAGCTTTTCCTAACTGCCGACAAAACCGTCGTCGAGGTACGGCAGTTTTTCAGCTCCTGCCCATCCCTGGGCGAAAGTTCCGCCAGTTTTTGGCTTGCCCCAGATAGGGGGAGTCACACTCCACCCCACCCCGGTAAAAGAATCCGAATCGCAAAGAACCAGACCGCAGGAAAAAATCGAGAACCAAAAATGAAGTGCCGAAAGTCCAAAAGTACAAAACGGGAACAGAGTCCAGGAGAAAAGCAAAGTCGTTGGGATCAAAAAGGAATCGAAACCGCAAAGGATAAACGCACAAAAAACTTGAAAAACGAAGTTAATCGCATGCAGGACCGCTGAGATATGGACTTCCGCAGGAACACTATCACCAACCTAACCTAACCTAACCTTTTTTTTTTTTTTTTTTTTTTTTTTTTACGTGTAGAAACCCGTCATGGGTACACACTCGCCCGGGGGGACGAGTGGTTATGTGAGACTCCTACTCACTAAAACTCCACGGTGTACCATCGGCCGCCATAGCGGGACGCCGCGGGCAATGCGGTTGCAATCGTCCGCGTCGCCCCGGCGGCTGGCCCCAATCGGGCCCCGGCGCTAAAGAGAGACAGTCTGGTACAACCCCGACTATCTCCCAGACGGCTGAACCAGTGCAATGGGAAGACGGGCCCCCCGACCCGTCTCCCCTTGGTTCGGCTAGGGCAGAGGAGAGGCGTGGAAGCGCCCCATCCTACTACCCATCGTCTACGCATTGTCCGGTGATGGACTTGTCGCTGGTATTGGCGCAAAAGGTGGCGTCCCCTTAACGGGAGGCGGCCGGCAGCCAGCGCCCCCCATATAATGTCCTGCTGGCTGTCCAGCGTCTGCGCAGTATCCACAGTGCAGCGTCACCGCCTCACATTCCAAGGCCTTATGGCCTGGTTTCCCACATCGGAAGCACAGCCCCCCCTATCGACCGACGACGGGCAAGTTGGCCGCGTATGACCCAAGCCCAAACACCTGAAACACTTCAGAGGCTTTTGCTCCAGGAGATGGACTCGGGCCGCACTCCATCCTACAAGGAGACGTCCCCCCTCCAACAATAACTTTGCCGCCGTAACAGGGAGGGACATATGAACACTGCCCAAACTCCTACCCATGCTGCGTATAGACCCAACCTTAATTAGAGCTGAGTCGCACTTCCCCTTGGACGCGACAGCTGCAACCACCTCCTCCTGCGTCACGGAATCGTCCAAACCGACGATGCGGACGTTCACCCGCTTTACAGGCCTACCTATGGTGGCGACACCAGCTAATGCCGACTGGAGGCACTGCGCCAGCCTGTCGGCCTGCTCCTGGCCTTGGGAGCCAGGAATCTCGACGACCCTAGCTCCCGTAGCTGTCATGCGGATTGATAGGTCCGCAATACCCAGACTAGGCAGATCTGCCGACATCCTTGCCCTCAGAAGGGCCGCACTATAGCTCACCCCCTGAGCCACTGCCTCAGGCTGAAGTGTTATGAGCACTGCAGCCGAGCGTGGGGGTGAGGGGAGCTTTGACTTGCTCTTCTGTTCTGGCGCATCCTTCTGAGGAGCCGTCGCCGCAACTTCAGTCGGTGCCTTCTTTTTCTTTCTTTTGCGACGTGACACCGTAGTCCACGTCGCATTTGGAGCCGTCGGGTTCGAAAGTTCTGGCCAGTCTGTTTCCAGGATAGGAACAGGCTCCCGGGAAGTCTGCGTCTTCTCCGCAACCCCAGCAAGGGGATCGTGTACAGGCCCAGCTGGCTTTGACTTGGATCCAGCGGTTTTCAACTTGGGCACTGTAGTTTGGGCCTCATTCCTCCTGTCTGCGGCTAGTGGAGGATGGACCACCTTGGCCGGAAGCAAACGGTCCTCCTGGGCCTCCAGGCGGGAAGATATCATCTCACCCAGAGACACCCGGAGAGACTGCCCCAAGTTTGCCACATGGTCCGCCACTGCGTCCAGAAGCACCTGCGGCAGGATCTCTTGCTGCCTGCAAGGGGGCTCCGTCTGAGCCCGTGGTGCCGTTGTCAGAGGTTGATTCTCTGGACGTTTACGGAGGGTAGCGAGCTCCGCCTTCAGTTCCGTTACCTCTTCGCGGAGTTTTCTAGTTTCTCGACGGAGTAACAGCGTCTCCTCAGCCACAGTTCTGGTGAGCGCTGTTGCCACCACTTCTTGCAGTACACTTGCTGCTCCCTTCAGCTCCTTTATAGAGGTTCCCTTGAGGTGGCCCGATTTCTTGCACACCTCATAAATGCACGCCACTTTTTTATTCGCCAGAGTCCTTAACCGCTCCGGGTCAAGAGTCTCAAGGGCTAACTCCTCTTCAATTTCTGGAGACTCCAGTGTAGTAGCGCTGGATGATAGTTTCGTGGGTACAGCGGACACGCCTACCTCACCCACTATCGTACGCCTAGATCCCGCCGTATTGCCAGGGTCGCAGGATTTGCCCCTGCGCGCCGTGGTAATCTTGCTGGGCGGGGACTCGGTCACGCCTACCTCATCTCCATCGCCCACGTGTCCCCCTCTTTCTGCTATCAGTAGCCTCTGCCCCTTCCTCACTTGAACTATCAGTCCAGTGTCTGACTGCGAATTCATCAAGCGCCAGATCTCTCTCGATGACCACAGAGGGTCTATCAGATGTCCGTTTCGATAATGCCAAGGTCGTTGCTTTTGAATTGTCAGTCGTCCTTGAGCTTGCCATAGTCGTTGTTGTTTTGTTCTTATCGAGCAAAATTTTGCCCCCCCCAGAAGACGAGGGGCAGCCCGAGCCATGCTCGGGGAGGGATTCTCCCTTTCGGGTACCCTCCTGGGATATTGCTTTTTTAAATTTTGCCTCCATTTCCTTTTCTCCTCCTCCAGTTTGCGGTACGCCTGCCGGGACCGGTATAAAATCTACCGATCCCGCCAGCCGCTACCCGGAACTGGGCCCTTGGGGCTCAAATTGAGCCCTCATCGGCCCCAGCCCGGTACTGGGTGCGCCGCGCACATGCCACACCCAGGAGCTTTTAATGGCCCTCCAGCCAATACCCCTCCACAGTCCCCTCTGATAACCAGAGGGATACCGGGAGGAGTGTGTCAGGTATCAGCCGCCGACCAGACTGGTCGACGTTGCCCGGGGTGCACCACGATAACCTTTTTTTTTTTTTTTTTTTTTTTAACGTGGAGAAACCCGTCATGGGTACACACCCGCCCGGGGGGACGAGTGGTTATGTGAGACTCCTACTCACTAAAACTCCACGGTGTACCATCGGCCGCCATAGCGGGGCGCGCGGGCAATGCGGTTGCAATCTGCCGAGTCGCCCCGGCGGCTGGACCCAGTCGGGCCTCGGCGCTAAAGAGAGACAGTCTGGTACAACCCCAACTGTCTCCCAGACGGCTGAACCAGTGCAATGGGAAGACGGGCCCCCCGACCCGTCTCCCCTTGGTTCAGCAAGGGTAGGAAGGAGGCGAAATCGCCCCCCCCTTCTACCCAACGTCTACGCATCTCCTACGGTGCTAGCGTTCGTAGGTGGTGGTACCCTCTTTTTTACGGGTGGCCGGCATTTGGCGCCACCCATGTAGTGGTCTGCCGGCCTCTCGGCGTCGGCACACAAGGCACAGTGCAGCTTTTTAGCTACACACTGCAGTGCCTTGTGGCCTGGCTCCCCACACTGGAAGCATAGAGCTCCTCTATCCACCTCTGACATGCAAGTGGGCCGAGTATGGCCTACGTCCAAGCATCTATAACATCGTAGCGGTCCTCCCTCCAGTAGGTGGACGCGAGCCGAACTCCAGCCCACGAGGAAACGACCTGCTTCCATCAACGCTTTGGCGGCAGCGACTGGGAGCGACAGGTGGATCGCTCCACTGCCTCTCCCGTAGGGGCGTATCTCGCCCGCCCTAATGAGGGATGACTCGCAACCCCCTTTCGCTGCCGCCACCGCGACGACTTCTTCCTCCGTCACTGTCTCGTCCAGCCCTACGATCCGTATGCTAGCCCTCTTAACTGGTATGGCTACTGTGGCCACATCCGCCAACGCCTCCTGGAGTTTTAGAGCTAACTCGCCAGCCTGCTCCTGGCCACGAGCGCCAGGAATCTCTATAAGGCGAGACCCCGTGGCCGCGGGGCGAAGTGACAAGCCCTCTATACCCAGTTGCGCAACTGTGGCTCGATTCACCCCCATGAGGGCCGCCTTGTAGGTCACTCCCCTTTCCACTGCCTCCGGCCGCGGTGTAATGAGCACCGCGGCCGAGCGCGGCGCCGAGGGGAGCCTCTTCCTCGGCCTGGGCACAGCCTTCTCACGAGTCGCAGGAGGCGCTGTCGCTACAGCCGTTGGAACCGCAGAAGTGGTCTTCTTTTTCGCCTTACGGCGACGGCGGACCACAGTTGACCAACCTTCTGTGCCTTCTGCTGGCATAGAAGAGGCTGCTGCCCCAGGCTGGGCACACTCCATCTCCAAGGGCTCCTGAGGCAGGATATCCGCCGTCACGCTCTCAGAAGGAGGGTCAGGGGCAGGCTTCAGACGCCGTGAAGCCGCTGTTTTAGTCCTTGCAGCCTTGAGAGCTGCGGAACCAGACGCCGTCTTTCGGTCTGCTGCCAGTGGTGGTCGAATCACTGTGGCGGGGAGGAGACGGTCATCCAGGGCCTCTATGCGGGCAGTAACTAACTCCCCCATAGACACACGGAGCAACCGCTCCATCCTCGACATATGTTCCGCCATCGCATCCATCACAGCCTGCATCAGGGAATCCTGTCCCTGGGTTACCGGCATCTCCCGCGTCAAAGGCGGCACAGGAGGAACCTCCACCTGACTGCGCAGTGAGGAGAGCTCCGCCTTCAGCTCATCGATCTCCCGACGGAGCCTCCCCGTCTCGCGCCGGAGGAGGAGGGTCTCCTCCGCCACCGTTCGCGCAAGAGCAGTGGCAGTCACCTCTTGGAGGATCCAGGCTGCCTCCTTCAGTTTTTTGACATAAGTACCCTTAAGGTTGCCAGATTTTTTGGCAACCTTAAGGATCTCATCCGTGTTCTCTTTAGCGAGGGCTCTCAGACTGTCCGGGTCGAGTAGCTCGATCCCGTCGAGAACCCCCACATCCGCGAAAGCGACCGCTTCATCGGTGCAGGCCGGTTCAGTAGCAGGACAATTGGCCCCGCCTGCCTCACCGACTACTGCCGTACGTGACACCCCAGCAGAAGAACCCAGGTTACGGGCTTTACCCCTCTGGGCAGTCGTTACCTTGCTAGAGGCCACCCCGTCCGCGCCAGCTTTGTCGCCATGCGACCGTTTCTTGCCTATAACCGCAGACACCGTCGGAGAGCTACTAGAGCCGTCACCCCAATGCTGGACCGAGAATTGGTCAAGCATAGGATCGCGCTCCAAAATCACAATAGCTCTATCAGTCGTCCGTGTGTCCGTAGCCGAAGTCGTCGTTTTTGCATCATCACTAGTCCTATTGTTAGCCAAAGTCGTCGTTTTATTATTCAGATTGCGCAAAGTTTTGCCCCCCCCAGAAGACGCGGGGCAGCCCGAGCTAGGCTCGGAGAGGGATTCTCCCTTTCGGGTACCCTCCTGGGGTAGTTTCTTTTTTAGCTGTGCACTTTCCATCTTAGCTTTACCTGTACGTCGAGTTCGCAGTACGCCTGCCGGGATCGGTATGAAATAACCGATCCCGCCAGCCGCTACCCGGAACTGGGCCCTTGGGGCTCAAACTGAGCCCTCATCGGCCCCAGCCCGGCACTGGGTGCGCTGCTCACACGCCACGCCCAGGAGCTTTTAACGGCCCTCCAGCCGGCGCTCCTCCATAGTCCTCTCTGATAAGCAGAGGGATACAAGGCGGAGCGCGTCAGAAATTAGCCGCCGACCAAACTGGTCGACGTTGCCCGGGGTGCACCACGAGGAGGTTTCTGACATCGCACCCCAACACCACGATAACCTTTTTTTTTTTTTTTTTTTTTTTTGTTAACGCGGAGTGGAAAACCCGTCATGGGTACACACTCGAATTGGGGGGTCGAGTGGTTATGTTAGAGTCCTACTCACTAAAAAACTCCGCGGTGTACAGCCGCCCCATAATGGGGCGACGCGGGTACTGCGCTGGCATTCTGCCGCGCCGCCCCGGGGGCCGGCCCGGCTAACCGGGCCCCGGCCTAATTAGGAGACAGCTATGTACACTCGATAGCCGTCTCCTCCTCCTGCCGAACCAGTGCAATGAGGAGACGGGCCCCCCCCGTCCCGTCTCCTCTGGTTCGGCTAGGGTGGCGGGAGTTGACGGATAAACCGCCTCCTCCTACCACCCGTTCTTCTTTGCGGAGAGGGCCGCTCAGGGGATCCCTCTCGCGAACCCTCTCCGCAGCCTCCTTCTGCGAGATGACGTCCTCGCAGAAGGAGGCCATCGCCGTCCATGCTTGCTCGCTGCCGAGCATGGCTTTTACCACACTCGGCAGCGAGAGATCTCCCCCAACAGCTACGGCCAGAGTGCGGCGCTGCTCCACCCACGCAGCACACTCAGACAGAGTGTGCTGCGCCGTGTCTTCTACAGCCCCGCACTCGTGGCACGTAGTGTTTGACTCCCTCCTTGCAATCTTGTGCAGGTACCATCCGAAGCAACCATGTCCGGATAGTACCTGCACAAGTCTAAAGTTCAGGGAGCCACGCTCCCTGTTGCTCCATTCCCGGAGGACCGGGCGGACAGCATCTATGGTATAATGTCCATAGCGCGCGTCCGCCAGGTCCTCCTCCCACCTCTGAAAAACATCCTCCCGGGCCTCCCTCCGGACCCGGTCTACCTCTGTGGGAGCTGGAGGCTCCCCTAACTCTCTCCCCGCCGCCGTGAACCTGTACACGGCGGCGAGCACCTCCGCCTCCAACTCCCACGGCGGGGAGCCGGCAAGGACGCAGGCCGCCCCCGCGGACACCGATCGGTATCCGCGAATGGCTCTCAGCGCCACGATACGCTGCGTAGAACGCAGCACGCGTCTGTTCGTGGCGCTGAGAGCATCTACCCAGATCGGTGCCCCGTAGACGGCCATGCTCCTCACCACCCCCGCAAACAGACGGCGGCAGCTCGCGCCCGGCCCTCCCGAGTTCGGAAGAAGCCGTCCGAGAGCTGCCGCCGCCCCCACTATCCGCGGTTCGAGTCCCTTGAAGTGGGACTCGAACCGCCATCGCCCGTCCAGGGTGAGGCCCAGATATTTTATCTGGGCCCCAACCCGGACCCTAACATTCTCTACATATATGTGAGCCCCAGGAGGCGGCCCACACCGAGGCCCATGAAATAGAATGGCCTCGGTCTTCTCGGCCGCCACCCTGAGACCCAACGCCTTTATGCGCCCGACCACAAGTGCAACGCCCTCTGTGGCCAGGCGCGCCACCTCCTCAAATCTTCCCCCCCGGGCCACGACTAGGGTGTCGTCCGCGTAGCATAGCACTCGCAACCCCGAAGGGAGCGCTACGCGGAGCACCCAGTCGTAGCCCATGAACACCACGATAACCTTTTTTTTTTTTTTTTTTTTTTTTTTTTTTTTTTTTTTTTTTTTTTTTTTTTTTTTTTTTTTTTTTAACGTGGAGAAACCCGTCATGGGTACACACCCGCCCGGGGGGACGAGTGGTTATGTGAGACTCTTACTCACTAAAACTCCACGGTGTACCATCGGCCGCCATAGTGGGACGCGCGGGCACTGCGGTTGCAATCTGCCACGACGCCCCGGCGGCCCGCCCCAGTCGGGCCCCGGCGCTAAAGAGAGACAGTCTGGTACCACCCCAACTGTCTCCCAGACGGCTGAACCAGTGCAATGGAGAGACGGGCCCCCCGACCCGTCTCCCCTTGGTCCAGCAAGGGCAGAGGAAGGAGGCGAGTGAACCGCCCCCTCCTACCACCTACCGTCTACGCAACCCCCTACAGAGGACTCGATGCTGATGCAGCTCTCTTTGCTGGGTCTGGTGGCCTGCAGGCCGCTCCCCATATAATGCCCCGACGGCCTTCCAGCGTCGGCACACAGGGCACAATGCAGCTTTTCAGCAACGCACTGTAGCGCCTTGTGGCCAGGTTGCCCACACTTGAAGCATAGTGCTCCCCTATCCGTTGTCGATGGACAGACAGGCCGAGTGTGGCCCACGTCCAGGCACCTGTAACATCTCAGAGGTCCTCCCTCAAGGAGCCGGACGCGTGCCGCACTCCACCCAACAAGAAGTCGTCTACCAGCCACCAGGACCCTAGCAGCGACGACGGGGAGAGACAAATGAATTGCTCCACTGCCCCTCCCGTAGGGCGTATCTCCCCAGGCCTAATATGGGCACGGTCACAACCGCCTTTTGTTGCCGCTGCTATAACGACTTCATCAACCGTCACCGAGTCGTCTAACCCTATAATGCGGATGTCGGCTCTCTTCATTGGTCTGCCAACAGTGGCCAAATCTGCCAGCACCTCCTGAATTTTCTGTGCCAGACCGTCAGCTTGCTCAGTACCACGGGGACCAGGGATTTCGACTAATCTGGATCCCGTTGCAGTGTGCCGGAGGGACAGATTCTCGATTCCGAGGTCTGACAATGGTACTTTTTTCCTTCACCCTCATGAAAGCTGCACTGTAGGTCAGCCCCCCTTCTAACGCCTCAGGCTGCAGCGTTATAAGTACTGCAGCCGAGCGAGGCACAGAGGGAGCTTCCTCTTCGGCTTAGTTGCAGGCGCTCTCCCACGAGGAGCGGGAGCTTCTCTGTTGCAGACCTCTTTTTTTGGGCGCTTCCTTCGGCGGCGGACTACAGTAGTCCAGCCCTCTGTGCCAGGCGTCACTGAAGTCGGAGCGGGAACCGAGGCCGATGCCAAGGCTGAAGGCAAGGTACACCCCATCTCCAAGGGACGCGCTGCCAGTTCTGCTTTCTCAAGAGGCATGGATATGGGTGCCGAAGATTTAGGACCCGTAGTCCTGGGCCTTGCATTTTTGGGTACCGCGGGACCTTTGACAGTCTTTTTATCCGCAGCTAGCGGCGGGCGGATCACAGGGGCAGGGAGGAGACGGTCCTCCAAGGCCTCTATGTGGGCGGTTACTACCTCCCCAAAAGAAAGCCGGAGGGACCGCTCCATCCTATCCATGCGGGCATCCATCACCTCAAGCACGGATTGAGGCACGGGAATTTCAGGCTTCCGGCAGTGAGGTTCAGCTGACTGCTGTGGCACCGGCGACTGTGGTAGTGCCACTGTACGGCCACGCAGAAGGTCCAGCTCCGCCCTAAGCTCTACGATTTCATCGCGGAGCTTGCGCGTTTCACGACGCAGAAGAAGGGTCTCCGTCTCTACTGTGCGTGTGAGTGCCGTTGATGTGATATCCTGCAGAGTTAAGGCTGCATCCTTGAGGTCCTTTACAAAAGTACCTTTGAGGTTACCACCCTCTTGCAAACCTTTAAGATATTGACACTTTTACCGACGCTAGTGCCCTCAACCTATCCGGGTCGAGGGTCTCAATATCCTCAGGAAAACCTTCACTGTCAACCCCAAGCAGGACACCTTCGCTAGCCTGCTGGAGAGGCACTGCGTGGACAGACGTTGCCTCCTTCACCGAACGCCTAGAACCCGGCAAGTTGGCTCGATCGCAACTTTTACCCCTACGAGCCGTCGATACTTTGGCTGGTGTTTCTTCTCTATCCGCACTGGCCTCATCCAGACGATGCGACGCTTCCTACTATCAAAACAGGCGCCTTCAATGGGCTACCAGGGTCGTCATTCCAGTGCTTAACAGAAAAACTGTCAAGGAACTGGTTCCTCTCTACCAAGACGATGGGCAAATCAGTGTTCCGTTTTCCAGAAGCCATGGTCATTTCTTTATCTATGTTACGTAAAACTTTGCCCCCCCCAGAAAACGCGGGGCAGCCCGAGCCGGCTCGGGAAGGGATTCTCCAGCTCCTGAGGAGCTGGTACCCTTCTGGGGTAATAACTTTTTAGGTTTTACGTCCATTCTTCACTCCCTTTACCGTCTAGTTCGCAGTACGCCTGCCGGGATCGGTATAAAACAACCGATCCCGCCAGCCGCTACCCGGAACTGGGCCCTTGGGGCTCAAACTGAGCCCTCATCGGCCCCAGCCCGGTACTGGGTGCGCTGCTCACCACGATAACCTTTTTTTTTTTTTTTTTTTTTTTTTTTTTTTTTTTTTTTTTTTTTTTTTTTTTTTTTAACTTGGAGAAACCCGTCATGGGTACACACCCGCCCGGGGGGACGAGTGGTTATGTGAGACTCCTACTCACTAAAACTCCACGGTGTACCATCGGCCGCCATAGTGGGACGCGCGGGCACTGCGGATGCAATCTGCCGCGACGCCCCGGCGGCCGGCCCCAGTCGGGCCCCGGCGCTAAAGAGAGACAGTCTGGTACAACCCCAACTGTCTCCCAGACGGCTGAGCCAGTGCAATGGGAAGACGGGCCCCCCGACCCGTCTCCCCTTGGTTCAGCAATGGTGACGGAAGGAGGCGAAAAACACTCCCTCCTAACACCCAACGTCTACGCTACCCCCCCTACGGAGGTGGTGGTGGTGCAGGGGTGCCCTTCCTCTCTTTTCAGGGGGCCTACATTGGCGCCCCCCATGTAGTGCCCCGCTGGCCTTCCGGCGTCGGCACACAAGGCGCAGTGCAGCTTTTCAGCAGTGCACGCTTGCGCCCTGTGGCCAGGCTCTCCGCATCGGAAGCACAGTGCTCCTCTATTGACCGCCGTTGATGGGCAGAGCGGACGCGTGTGGCCTACCTCCATGCAGCGGTAACACCGCATGGGCCCACCCTCCAGGAGGCGCACACGACCGCACTCCACCCGACCAGGAGGCGACCCGCCTCCACCACCACCTTGGCAGCGGCTACAGGTAACGCAAGATGGACTGCGCCGCTGCCCCTGCCATAGGTGTTAATAGAGCCAGCCCTGATAAGAGCTGGCTCACAACTCCCCTTAGTCGCTGCAGCCGCAACGACTTCCTCCACCGAGACGGATTCATCCAGTCCTATGACTCGGATATGGGCCCTTTTTAACGGGCCGAGCCACCACAGCCAACCCCGACAACTCTTCCTGGAGGCGCTCCGCCAGCCTATCGGCCTGCTCCGAACTTTGATCCCCCCGAATCTCTATGATCCTGGATCCAGTGGCAGAGGGGCGCCACGAGAAATCCTCTATACCGAGCTCAGCCATACTCACTCGGTCCCTCGCTTCTAAAAGAGCGTCCTTATAGCTAAATCCCTCCGCCACAGCTCCCGGCTGCAGCGTAATAACAACCGCAGCCGAGCGCGGTGTCGAAGGGACCTTCGCCCTTCGTTTAGGCTTAGGCTTGCCTCCAGGTGGGATGGAAGCCGCTACCATCGGAGCCTTAGTTGGCTTCTTGTTTCGGCGTCGGCGACGAGCTACAATTGTCCACTCCCCATCAGGCATCACTGGAGGAGCAGGAGCAGGAGCGGATCCAGGGAGCGGTTCGCAGTGTACTCCCTTCGGACCGGTAGTCACCGCAGGGAGAGTCCTTGCCAACTTAGGTCCTGCAGTCTTAGCCCTTACAGGCTTGGGTACTGTGGGCCCGAGAGTCGCCTTGCGGTTTGCATTCAAAGGTGGGCGGACCACCTTAGCGGGCAGGAGACGGTCTCCCAACGCCTCAATCTGGGCGGACATTGCCTCACCCAAGGAGAGCCGAAGCGACCGTTCCATGCGCACCATGTGATCCGCCAATACGTCTTGCACGTTCTGCGGCAAAGATTGTTCTTCCTGACTGGAAGACTCCGGCCGCAGTACCGGCACTGGTGGCGGAGGTATAGCATCTGCCCTGCCACGTAGAGCAGCGAGCTCCGCCTTCAGCTCTACCACTTCTTCGCGAAGTTTCCGCGTTTCTCGCCGCAAGAGTAAAGTCTCTTCCGCCACCGTGCGCGTAAGCGCAGTTGCCATCACCTCCTGGAGGGTTCTAGCTGCCTCCTTGAGCGCCTTTATGCACGTACCCTTGAGGTTGCTAGACACTCTGCATACCTCAAGGATAGTGTCAACTTTACTGGTCGCCAGAGCCCTCAGGCTCTCCGGGTCGAGAGCCTCAATGTCTAGAGGCGGCTCTGCAGGTAACTTCTGCAGAGTGTTACCGCGGACAGAGGAACTCTCATCACGCGACTCAACCGCACCCCCTGGAACACTCGTTGACCTAGTTGAACCACCCCGGTCACGTGCTCTTCCTCTCTGGGCCGTTGTTACCTTACTAGGCGTAGCGTCCTCACCAGTAACACCCGGTTTATCTTCATGTGTCCGCTTCCTGTCAGACACAGCTTCCGTCGTTGTCATATCGGGGCTCTCAGACCAGTGTCTGACCGAAAAACGGTCCAGTGAGAGATCCCTGAGAATCCGAACAACAGGCTGATCAGTAGCCAGTGTGCGTTTGTCCGCAGTCGTCATTTTCTTGATGGAATCGGTTTCCCGTGTTCTTGCCGTAGTCGTAGTTTTATCGGAGTCGCGCAAAATTTCCCCCCCCCCAGAGAAAGTGGGGCAGCCCGAGCTATGCTCGGGGAGGGATTCTCCCTTGCGGGTACCCTCCTGGGGTAGTTTAGTCTTAAATTTTGCCTTATCCATCGCTATTTTCTTAAACGTCTGTTTGCGGTACGCCTGCCGGGACCGGTATAAAGCTACCGATCCCGCCAGCCGCTGTCCGGAACTGGGCCCTTGGGGCTCAAATTGAGCCCTCATCGGCCCCAGCCCGGTACTGGGTGCGCCGCGCACATACCACACCCAGGAGCTTTTAATGGCCCTCCAGCCAATACCCCTCCACAGTCCCCTCTGATAATCAGAGGGATACCGGGAGGAGTTTGTCAGGTATCAGCCGCCGACCAGACTGGTCGACGTTGCCCGGAACCTTTTTTTTTTTTTTTTTTTTTTTTGTTAACGCGGAGTGGAAAACCCGTCATGGGTACACACTCGAATTGGGGGGTCGAGTGGTTATGTGAGAGTCCTACTCACTAAAAAACTCCGCGGTGTACAGCCGCCCCATAATGGGGCGACGCGGGTACTGCGCTGGCATTCTGCCGCGCCGCCCCGGGGTGCCCGGAACCTTTTTTTTTTTTTTTTTTTTTATTAACGTGGAGAAACCCGTCATGGGTACACACTCGCCCGGGGGGACGAGTGGTTATGTGAGACTCCTACTCACTAAAACTCCACGGTGTACCATCCGCCGCCATACTGGGGCGACGCGGGCACTGCGCTGGCATTCTGCCGCGCCGCCCCGGCGGCCGGCCCGGCTGAACCGGGCCCCGGCCTAAATAGGAGACGGCTCAGTACACCCTAGCCGTCTCCTCCGTCCGCCGAGCCTGTGCAATGAGAAGACGGGCCCCCCGACCCGTCTCCTCTGGCTCGGCTAGGGTGGCGGGAGTTGGCGAATGAACCGCCTCCTCCTGCCACCCGTTCTTCTTTGTCGGAGAGGGCCGCTCAGGGGATCCCCCCTCGCGTGCCCTCTCCGCAGCCTCCTTCTGCGAGATGACTTCCTCGCAGAAGGAGGCCATCTCCATCCATGCATTCTCGCTGCCGGCATGGCTCTCACCACACTCGGCAGCGAGAGGTCTCCTCCAACAGCTACGGCCAGAGTGCGGCGCTGCCCCACCCACGCAGCACACTCGGAGAGAGTGTGCTGCGCCGTGTCTTCTGCAGCCCCGCACTCGTGGCACGAAGTGTTCGGTTCCCTCCTGGCAATCTTGTGCAGGTACCATCCGAAGCAACCATGTCCGGATAGTACCTGCACAAGCCAAAAGCTCAGGGAGCCACGCTCCCTCGTACACCACTGTCGGAGGACCGGGCGGACGGCGTCTATGGTATAACGCCCATAGCGCGCGTCCGCCAGGTCCTCCTCCCACTTCCTAATAATCACCTCCCGGGCCTCACGTCGGACCCTGTCCACCTCCGTGGGAGCCAGAGGCTCCCCTAACTCTCTCCTCGCCGCCGTGAATTTATACACGGCGGCGAGCACCTCCGCCTCCAGCCCCACGGCGGGGAGCCGGCAAGAACCAAGGCCGCCCCCGCGGACACCGATCGGTACCCGCGAATTAACCCTCAGCGCCACGACACGCTGCGTAGCACGCAGTATGCGTCTGTTCGTGGCGCCGAGAGCATCCGACCAGATCGGTGCCCCCGTAGACGGCCATGCTCCGCACGACCCCCCGAACAAACGGCGACAGCTCGCGCCCGCCCCCCCCGAATTCGGAAGCAGCCGACCGAGAGCTGCCGCCGCTCCCACTATCCGCGGTTCGAGTCCCTTAAAGTGGGACTCGAACCGCCAACGTCCGTCCAGGATGAGGCCCAGATATTTCATCTGGGCCCCAACCCGGACCCTCACTCCCTCCACATTTATGTGGGCCCCAGGAGGCGGCCCACACCGAGGCCCATGAAATAGTATGGCCTCGGTCTTATTCGCCGCCACCCTGAGGCCCAACGCCTTTATGCGCCCGACCACAAGGGCAGTGCCCTCTGTGGCCAGGCGCGCCACCTCCTCAAAACTTCCCCCCCGGGCTACGACTAGGGTGTCGTCCGCGTAGCATAGCACTCGCACCCCCGAAGGGAGAGCTACGCGGAGCACCCAGTCGTAGCCCATGTTCCACAGGAGCGGCCCCAACACCGACCCCTGTGGAACCCCACACCCAGTGTGGCGCCGGACCACAGCCCCCCTTCCGTCCACGAAGGCGACCTCCCTGCCTTGGAGGTAGTCCCCCAACAGCCGCCGCAGGTACGAGGGCACTCCGAAAAACCGGAGCGCCTCCCGTAAACACTGTGCGGCAGACTGTTGAAGGCGTTGGCGATGTCGATCGACACCGCCAACAACCTACCTCCCCCCTCGGTCGCCTCCGCGGACCACTCCTTCAGGGTGGAGAGGGCGTCCAGCGTTGAACGCCCTCTCCGGAAACCGAACTGCCGGTCCGAAAGTACCGGCCCAACTTCCGCCATGTGCCGGACGACACGAGACGCCAGAATACGCTCCAGCATCTTCCCCGTGTCGTCCAGCAGCACAAGGGGCCGGTACGAGGACGGGCAGTCCGGGGGGCGACCCTCCTTCCCCAGAAGGCAGAGTCGCCCCATCTTCCAGAGCTTCGGGAACCGTCCAACCGACAAACATCGGTTGAACAGCTCCCGAAGCTCTACCCCCATGTGGTTCAGCGCCACACTTAAAACCTGGCCCCGGAACTCCGTCCGGGCCTGGCGCCCTCCGCTTGTTGCGGAGGCGCTCCACCACCGACCCCATCTCCTCCTCAGTGACGGGGGGGGGTGGCAACAGCTCCTCCGCAACACTCCCATCTAACTGGGGGGCGGGAGGATCCGGAGGGTCGGGCAGCAACGTGGCCACGACCCTCCCCAGGACCTCTGAGTCCAGGGACTCCGTTAAAGGGGGCGCCTGCCCCGGAACTTCTTCCGGGCAACCCGGTACGGGCGCCCCCACGGGTCCCTGTCCAGGGTCCTGAGGAGCTCCTCCCACTTTTCATCCTTTGCCCGGCTGATGGCCACCTGCAGGGACTTCCTAGCTTCCCTGTAGTGGCCAAGCAACCGGGCCTCCTCCCCCTCTATCAGATTTGCCGCCGGCGGCAGCGTTGGAGCTGCCGCCGCGCCGCGGAGCAGGCCACCCGGAGATCGGCAATCCCGGGGTCCACCAATACACCGCCCGCCTGCCTTGCGGGCGGTTGTTGCCCCCGCGGCATCGACGCGTCGCAGACCGCCGTAATGGCCCTACGGAAACGGCCCGCGATCGCGTCGATCTCTACGTCATCATGAGCCGGCGCGCGCCAGCTCTGGACGATGGCCGCCTCTTCAGCAAGCTGCCGATTGAGGCGGCTCACCACCCATCGGGGGAAGTTAACCCCCCCCGAAGCACGGCGCGCCGGCACCTCTGAGGAGGTGGAGACCCCGAACCGGATATACCGGTGGTCTGACAAGGTCCCACCTCCTCCAGCACCCTCCAGTCCGCACACGGCGTGCGACAGACGGCGTGGCGAAGGAGACGTCCACCACGGACCCTCCGTTCTGTCGCACGCACGTGTGCACCGCCCCACGGTTGAGGAGGGACAGCCCAGCCTGGACTGCCCACTCCTCCACCGCTGCCCCTCTTGGGTCCGTGGCCACCCCTCCCCATGCCCGCGACTTGGCGTTAAGGTCGCCAAGCAGGACGATGGGGAGAGGCGACAGCCGCCTAACCACCGGCCCCAGGGAGTCGAGAAACGACTCGAACTCCCTCAGAGGCCGGTTTGGGGAGAAGTACACCCCCTACTACCCGTACCCTCCCCAGGCGGCCGCCACGAACCCTGACCCCCCCTCTCCTTGATGGTGAGGGGGGACCCCGTACTATAGATAGCTACGGAGCCGTCAATGTCACCCGCCCAATAAGGTTGGGCGGGGACACAGTACGGCTCCGCAGCCACCGCGACATTAATGCTCCACTCCGCCACTGATTGCACAAATAGGTCTTGTGCAGTGGCGGAGTGGTTTAAATTCGACTGGAGGTAGCTGGTACGATTGTGCTGCATTACTGGGTCGTACCAACTACCTCCGACCTAGGCCTAACCAGGCGAGCCCCAGGGGGCCTCCTCTTGGCAGAGGGGGGCTTGCAGTTTTGCCCCCCCCATATAGTGGTCCGCTGAAACGCCAGCGGCGGCACATACATCGCAATGCAGTTTGATTGCTGCACACTCTGCCGCCGCATGGCCGGACCCCCCGCACCTGTAGCACAGAGCGCTCCTGTCCTCCATCGCCACACACGTTGGGCGAGTGTGGCCCAGGCCCATACATTTGAAACACCGCATGGGTTTTCTCCTCGCGGATGGACCCGGGCCACACTCCATCCAATCAGGAGGCCCCCACTCTCCATTTTCTGGCCTCAGCCACGGGGGAGTGATATCTTGACCACTCCCCCCCCCCATTCTTGCCGGATGGGACCAACCTTCACCATGGAAGGCTCACATCCGGTCTTAGCGGCCACAGTGCAGACCACCTCCATCTGGTCGATCGTCTCATCGAGGCCAGTGAGCCGAAGCTCCGCACGCTTAATCGGTCTGGCGACAACAGCCACCCCTTCAAGCACTGACGTGAGCTGTGCAGCCAGACCCATCGCCTTGATCTCGCTCTCGGAGCCAGGTATCCAATTAACCTGGCTCCTGTAGCCGTCGTGCGGAGCTTCAGCTCTTCTATCCCTAGGTCCGCCAACTTGACCGCTTCCCGCGCCTTTAGCACCGCAGCCGAGTAAGTCACCCCCTTCGCCACAGCCTCCGGCTGCAGCGTTAGAAGTACCGCAGCCGAGCGTGGCACAGAGGGCAACTTCAGCCCACCTTCTTTTTTCGCCGCAGGAGTGGCTGCAGGCTTGGACGCATATGCAGGCGCAGCTGGGGCCTTCTTCTTTTTTGGCCGCCGCGTTACAGTCGCCCAGGTTTCTTCTCCTGCCTCAGAAGGAGCCTGGGAACTGGTGGTGCCTGGGAGCGCAGCCGACTCCACGCCCAGCGGCGTCGGTGTCGGAGGTGGAGATGGCCCCGATGTGTCCGCCCTACTGGAACCAACCTTCAAAACCGATCGGGGCCCCTTGGCCACCACCGACTTAGACCCCGCACCAGGGCCAGCAAGTCTGGAGGGCCCAGGTGCATCATCAGACCTGGTTTCCTCGCCACGCCTTTTATCGCCCGCTAACGGTGGGCGGATGATCTTTTTGGGAAGGAGGCGGCCATCCACCTCCAGGCTGTCAAACCTTGCGTCCAACACCTTCCCCATCGTGGAGTGGATGGCCTGAATCGACCCTTCCAACCTCCCCACTGCTTCCGCCAGCGCCTTCTCCCATCCTCGGGAAGGTACCTCATCCTGCACCGGTTGAGGAGGAGGTGGAGGAGGCCGCATGATCTGCCTTGCTCCGGCTTCCCGTCGCCACGCGAGGACCTCTTTCTTGAGGTCTTCGACTTGCTGCCGGAGCACCCTCGTCTCTCTCCCAAGACGACCGTCTCTCCACTCACGGTGCGCTCCATGAGCGCATCGACCACCTCCTTAAGCTCCTTTGCCGCACCCTTGAGTGCTTTTGATAGCGGATCCCTTCAAATTCCCCGAGGTGCGACAAACCTCCAGGATGGTGCCCACACCACCCTCCGTGCGGGACTTCAGCGCCTCGGCGTCAAGGTTCTCCACACTAATGCACCCCCTCAGGGATACCCTCACCCCCCACAAAAACAATTTCATCATCCGCGAAGCTTGCAACCTCAGTTCTTTCCTTAAGAAAGGAAACTTCGGGCGCACTTTTCTTCAAAATAGAGCGACCTGCGCTTCTTGAGCGACCCAAACCACGGGCAGCTCCCCTTCTCGCAGTGTTTTGCTTTGGAGGCTCGAGATCAGGATTCAGGTATTCCTCACCCAGATGCGTCCGCTTTCTGCCGTCAGCAGACCAGTTCTGAACAATCAATCCTTCCAGGGCCGGATCCTTTTCCAGCACTACGATTGGTCCCTCAATTGTCCGTTTTGTATTTGCCTGAGTCGTCCTTTCACTGGCATCAACAGTCCTTATTCTCGCCATGGTCGTCGTACTTTCATCAGAACGCAAAATTGTGCCCCCCCCAGAAAAACGTGGGGCAGCCCGAGCCAGGCTCGGGGAGGGATTCTCCAGCTCTTGAGGAGCTGGTACCCTCCTGGGGTAATTCTTTTTGAAACCTTGCCTTCATTTCTCCATTTTTCTCCACGTCCAGTTCGCAGTACGCCTGCCGGGATCAGTAAGAAACAACCGATCCCGCCAGCCGCTACCCGGAACTGGGCCCTTGGGACTCAAAGTGAGTCCTCATCGGCCCCAGCCCGGTACTGGGTGTGCTGCTCACACGCCACACCCAGGAGTGTTTATCGGCTCTCCAGCCTAGATCCGTAGTGTTCAGCGAGACAGGGTCACCTCGAGAAGGATGTGGCTCTTCACCACGCACTACGGTCTTGAGGTGGCAGGCTAGGCTCTCTCCAAAAGGAAAGAGCTGTATTGCGCCTGTGGGCCCACCCCCTGCAGATCAGAGATACAAGTACCTCATCACGCCTGCTCGACCCCAGGGTGCCCGGAACCTAACCTAACCTAACCTAACCTAACTTCGCGGCGCCGCGCCACCCCGTTCCGGCTTCTTGGGAGCGAATCAAAAATTTAAAGTTCTCTCAAAGGGAAGTTGATTATAATTTTGTTAGCGATTGAATAAAACATTATCTTTTGTTCATCAGCTAAATGGGATTTAAATTGATGCTTTAAAATGGAGATAATGTTATTTGAATATTTTATTACATGGATATTTTAATATTGGCCGGAGTGAATTAGTTGCATGGTGATAGGGTATTTTTTATCACTGTAGAGTTACTAACATCAAATTTCAAATCCGATTAATAGGCTAAAAATATAAATAATTTAAAAATAGTTCAAATTTCTTTATAGTTGCTTTAGTCATATTTTAGACTGTCGTGTTTCTTATATACATGTATATATAATAGGTACACGTTATTAAAATAAAATAAGTCATATTATTAAAACTAGTTTAATACTCTATTTTTGTGATCTATAGTATTATTTTGTGATTTCTTGAAATAAGGATGTATATAAGTATAAGGGCGAAAACCACATGACCGCTAAGTAAACTGTTGTATTTCGGACTGCAACGCATCAGCGCTAATTATTCAGGGTTTACCGCGATTTTTAAAATATAGTATTAATTATAGATGTGTTCAAAGTACTTAATAGAACATTACGGGTTAGAGTCTCTTGTTACCCTCATTATATTGTCCCTCGACGTACGATACAAGTGTCTAGTACAATACTACATAACTTTAATATACTTTCCAAATGCGTTGTACATTTTAATATATCTTATTTGAACAGATATATAATTTTTTAAGCAAATGAAATTCGATATAATTAACTTTAGTTCTAACAACGATACCGGCATTCACGGTGGATGCATATATTAAATCGCAGCTTTATCATCTGTTCTTTTAAGATATATAATACAAACACAATGAAAATTATCTAATACCGAGGGGCGATGTCACTAATTTTGAGAACCTCTGTTTTAATTACACCAGAATAGGAATTCATATAATAAATAATACTTATTTTAGATGGCAAACACGGGGCATAATGAAGGAGATGTTGAACCAGTGTCCGACAACGAGGACATGTCGGAGAGGAAAGAGATGCCATAACGTGTGATTAAGCATATTATAAGCTTCATTAAGCTGTAACATTTAATTTAACTTATTTCTTGTGAACGCTCTGGAAAACGGAATCTTTCCTTTTAATAAAACTTTGGTTTGAAAATATCGGTACAGTTATTTAACATAAGCTAAATTATTAAAAAGGAAAAAAAAAAAAAAACCCTACTATAACAATTTTTTATATTTTTTTTTATTATTTAATTCCTAGATGTCGTACTTAAATATTAAATATGTGGGCGACCGAGCTTTGCTCGGTATCATAATAGAAAGAGGAAAAGCACCTATCTAAGTGAACTTGGAATGTTCAACATTATCTAAATACAAAATTACATCCAAATCGTTGGAACCGTTTCGGAGAAACCTATTACATATATATATATATATATATAGAATTGTTCACTTAATATAATAAGATATAGCCTACGTTACTCCCACAATTAAGACAAATCTAACGAGACCTCGTATACTAAAATCCATCAAGCCGTTTAGGCTACACAGAATGCCAAAGATATAGACATATATACGGTCGAAAAACATAACCCTCTTTTTTCGCAGTCGGGTAAAAACGGGGAAAAGTGTGAAGTGAAAGTCCCTGCTTTTCCACATTGAACATATTTTTGGAAACCTAGTTATAATGAGTATTCTTAATATGGTAGTATAAAGAGGCGACACATTGAGGATCAAGCGACAGTCTCTACCGTCAAGAAGGTCTTGTATGTACCGGTTAATCCCGAAATGCTGGCAACTGAAGCAAGGCATTATGACAGGTTCCTTACCTTATTTATGCAGATTATAATTCAGTCCGTCAAAAGTGCCTAACAACCCCTTTCTCTTTTTTTGTTCAGATGGTTAGATTTAGTTAGATAGTTTGATTAGCTCATGATTAGTGACATAGCTAATTGTAACACGTTATGCTTGCTTCTCGACTTCTGCTGGAACTTCCGATTGAGGGCTTGACTTGAGGGTGGTAGATAGCAAGGAAATCTCTAGGAACTGCTCTATCGATATGTTATGGTTTCATTTCAATGTTTTTCTTCACCGAAAACTTAAATCTGTTAAAGAGTTTAAATACACGTCGGTCAAGACATGGAGATAAAAAATAGGGGATCCATATAGATAAGGGATCTCGAGACGCTATTCGACACTTCAGAGTACTGAGTAATAGCGATTCGTCGGTATAAAAAAAACAGCCAAGAAGAAATTAGAGTCCACCAAGAAAATTATATTATTTTCTTTTATTATATTCGGGATCTTTAGCCCGATTCGATTTATACTTGACCGGTTTCTACAATTTGTTTTTATAACTATACTAATATTATAAAGCTGAAGAGTTTGTTTGTTTGGTTGAAGGCGCTAATCTCAGGAACTAGTAGTTCGAATGGAAAAAACTGTTTCAGTGTTGGATAGTTCATTTACGAAGGAAGGCTAATAAGCTATATAACATCACGCTATGATCAATAGGAGCGGAGCATCAATGAAAAATATTGGAAAAACGGGGAATATTTATTTCTTTTGAGAGCTTCCATTGCGTTCGCTGGATATATTGTTAAAGTTCCGCAAAATCATGTATGATGAAATTGTTTCTCTCCTAAAAAGATCTAAAAAAAAGTTCGCGATAGCATATAGCTATCCTTTAAGGTTTATTGAAAATAACCTTTTTTCTGGTAATAAAACTTGTTCTAAAATAACGAATTATTTGCGAAGGTGTTTTTATATACATAGTATTAATCTTTATCGAAATAAATACGTTATTCATCACAAGTATTTAATTTTGTACAAAATTTCCCTTTACAGTGATTGATTTAAATGAATAGCTCAGGAGATATCGCAGTTTTAAAATAACTCCGCAGGAAAATAATAATCAAGTACCGCGCGTGCATTTTTATTATGCAGAATGATGTGGGAGGCGGGCGGCATGCACCTATAATACACTGTCTATGACCCACTCTCTCTAACCCTTTCTCTATCTCTGTTATATGACGCAGACAAAGTTGCGCTGGTCATCTAGTATATATATTAAGGTTTATTCTTGTATTTAGTAATGTTTTCTTTTTTTAAGTAAAACAATTTATGTTTCTAAAAGAAAATGTTTCTTATATGGAACACCTCTTTGGCAGTGTCGTTTGCACAATACACTAGGAAGCTAGGAAGCCACCACATAACGTTGGATAACTTCACGACGCCTATTTATCCTGTGGTGGAACGGGTAGGTCGGAATTAGATCGTGTGATTCCTGTACACACTCTCCAATAACGAGGTTTTTTCTAGAATCAGGCTTCTTTACGGAACATTAATGATGTGGCGGTGATGTCACCATAGTTGATTCTTGCACAATTTTTACCGCAACTTAATTAATAATTACATTATAATTTCCCATAATCCAATATTGACAAGTAATTATAAACAAAATGGAGATTCTGTATTAATCATGGGCCATGTTGAATGTTTCGTAATAATTTACAAACATCAATAAAAGCCGCAGTTTGTTAATGAGTATACTCCGGTGCGGGAAGATAAATTATGTAAATTTGATGACATATTTGTTTTGGCAGCGCGCGCGAGGTACCCCGGGCGGCAGGGGCGAGGGGGGGCGGAGACGCAACGCAGCGCCGCCCCCGCGCCCCTGCTGTTCCCAAACTGTAATACATTATTCACCAATGGTAATAATTTTACATTATAAATAATGCAGATTAAATAAACATGCGGAATTTTCGACGAGAGCTTGATTGGTTATGTTGTGTTTTCATTATTAATAAATCTTTAGGTACAATTAATAAAATTGAAGTGTCTGTTTGTAATTTCAAAATAACAGCTTTTTACTAAATGCATATGAAAATACACGACACATATTACAAAAAAGCCATTGAAACAAAATGTTATCTGTCTGTCGTGTGTTTCTTCCGGGTAATCTCCGAAACTTCCGACTTTTACTGGCAGATAGCTGATGTTATAAAGAATAACTTTTTACTTAAATAAATAAAAAAAAAACTGTTTATAGTGAATCAATTCGGGAGATTAAATGGCTTACGGTGAGTAAACCATAAAATATATAGCAAATTAATGTACTACAATACATAATTATAGACATTAAAAAGTCAGCAAGAGCTTCTAAGAAACATTCACAATAAGCATTTTTGTCTTTAAAATAGTCGAGAGCGGGGGAGCAAGATTCGCGTGCGTGTAGTCCTCTCGAGCGAAGCCGCGGGCACAGCTAGTAAATTTATAAATTTGCGGTGTTTTACATGATATAGTTTGATCACTGTATGCAAGTGAATTTGAAGTAATAGCACAAATAGTGAGTTATCTTTTGCCTACCTAAACCACTACCTACGACCACTTTTTAGTACTAGTCGTAGTTGTGATACCAACATGCAAGCCTCTCAGCGACTAAACGATATAGACAAGTTTATTTATTTATTTATTGTCACATCAATAACACATTCACAGCATATTACAATAACAAATACATCACAATTTCACAACTTCAGTGTGTGAAACTATGCCACAGCACAATTCCAACAAAAACAAATTACAAATATGAAGAAAGCTACAAATCAATTGAAATAGCGAATGATTTATACAATTTTGAGCGAAAATTCCAGAAAGAGCAATTAAAGACGTCAATATCAACATTCCTTAAGGCGATACAAAGGTGAACAGATATTCGTTCTGAAATGTGTTTTAGAAAAGGTTCTTTGAATAGGAAATCTTGGTATCTTCCTAGGAACATTTAGATTTAATTCTTGCAATACATCAGGGACTAAAATAACTCCGTTAACAAGCTCATGTAAAAGAATAAGTTCGAAGATCTTACGTCTCTTTTCCAGCGATATAAGAAAGTGCTTTAATCATAATACAGGGTCAAAAAAACTAAGACGATGGATTAAAAATAAAAACCACATCATGTCACTTCATGATCCCGCCAAAAAAAACTCCCCAGAACGCTGGTAAGACAGAGTGTGCGAGGGTTGCCAGATGGCGATACTTTTTTCTCGTACCATGGCTGCCAAATACCTTTCTGTTATTGTACTTCATTTACACTATGTACTATTTATTACTAGCTAGTAAAACAATACAAAGTATTTAGTTGTACAAGGTGTCCAGAAAGGGTATCGGGTATTTGTAAGTTCAATGAAACAAAAATTATTTGTATACAATAAAAAAGTTTTTGTTTATTATTAGCATATGAATTGGAGAATTATTTGGAAAAGATGATGTTATCCAAATGATGACCGTTACGTTGCTGGCACTCTTCTAAACGGAAACGAAGATTGGCGATAACACGTTGACACATAGCTATCGATATTGCTGCCATTTCTGACCTGATGTTTTGCTTTAACTGGGTTAGATTCGTCGGATTGTTTTGATAAACCTTACTTTTAAGGTATCCCCATGCAAAATAGTCAAGCGGGCTAAGGTCGGGGTTCTGGGAGGCCAGTTGATGTTACCCCTTCGCGAAATGACTTTATTAGGGAAAATTCGTTAACAACTTCCATTGAGTCATTTGAGGTATGGCAAGTGGCCCCATCTTGCTGGAACCACGTTCTTGAGTTGAAACCTGCAAACTCCTGCAACTCTGGGACCAAAAAATTTCGCAACATATCGCAATAACGGTCACTATTCACATTAATTGCTCGGCCTCGTTGATCTTCATGAAAATAAGGACCAATTATGCCTTTAGCAAACATAGCGGCCCAAACAACGACCTTTGGGCTATGCAGGGGTCGTTCAGCTTTCGTCTCGGATTCTCCACTGCCCAGTAATGACAATTCTGCTTATTAACATGACCATTCAGGTGAAAATTTGTTTCGTCACTGAACAGTATGTTGTTAAAGTTGTTAAATCGCTGCAGCATTTCGTTCGCAAAATTCAGTCGATTAGCATAGTCCGTATCCTTCAATTCTTGAACCAATTGAATTTTATAGACTTTTAGATGTAAGTCTTTCTTTAAAATCGAATGTAAAGACGATTTTTTGATGTTCAACGCTTGGCTTCGCTTTCGGATGGATAAAGACGGATTTTGACGAACCGACGCCTCAACTTCTTCAATTGTTTCTTCATCGCGAACTGAACCAGGACGACCAGAGTTTTCAATTTTAACTGTCGCACCTGTATTTTCGAACATCCTGATCCATTTCCTAATGCTATCGTCACTTGGCGCGTGGCGTGTACGATATTCCGCACGATAGAGACGTTGAGCAGTCACTATTGAATCACCATTACGATAATACGCTCGTACGCAAAATGCGCGATGCGTCCCCGAGTACTGTTCCATCGTGACTAAAACTCCACAAAATGGCGGACGCCATGAACCCCTCCCCACACCCTTTAGACGCCCCGTTTCGAATATGGCGCGAAAACAAATACCCGATACCCTTTCTGGACACCTTTTAGAATAAATGTTAAAATTGTACATTATTTTTGTTATGGTTATATGTGTTAATGATTTGAAATACTAGAGGTATTGGTAAAATTATCTACATTTTTATTGTATAGTTTTTCGCTGTCATTATAGAATACATTTCCTTAGATGGTTCGAAATTGATACAATTTCCTTTGCGATTTGGTCATTTAGCATTTTTGGCAGCTAAAAATGTACCATTTACTGTATCTATGAGAAGACTATTTTGTTGTGTATTGTTTTTATAGATGACGCAGTCAGTCAATATTGTCGATGATTGGTTTTCGCTGGTGCTTCGATTAGATACCGTGCTACGTACAAACAATCATTTCTAGAATACGGCCACTTAATATCGTAGTGTATAGTTACTATTTGAAATCAAGCTTGTTAATGTCATATTATAGTTGGCACATTGACTCGAGTACGCCGATTTGGCGTAGATTTAATTGACGCTTTTCTATAGTACGCCGAAGGTAACTAGTTGGAGCGGTGTGAAAACTAACCAATAATCTGTGATATAGATAGAAAAGGATGTAATGAAATCACATTTTATCGTAGAAAGACAAAGTGACCTGCATTGTATCTGATGGTACGGACAGAGCAATCCAATAACATCGGCGACCACTGTGGGATCTAAAATTTACCGCCAGTCATCGCTGCAATGCCGGCCTGCTCAAATGTCTCACACGTTATGTTTGGAGCATTCCTTATTGTAGAATGGAGGGATCACACCAGCCAGAAGACAGTTCCAAAGCTTCAATGTATTGCAAAGATATGATATAACGAACTTCTCTATAATTTATTTACCTTTTTCTGTTTAAGAAGTATTCTGTGGCTGGCATTTTAATGAGTTTAAAATATCTTTTATAAGTAGATTCCTAAGCTCTAAAGTCTCTAGACATGGTAATTAGTGTGTCAAAGGGTAATAAGATAACACGGGGGGTAGATAAGGGGTGTAAAATCGAAGTAACCCCGCTCGGAAAGCGTTGATACCGCAAGTGAGGATATTTGATACTTTCCGGTCCGTTCTTGTTTAAAAGTAAGTAAGGATGTTGCTTGATTTGAAATCTTTAAACAAATCGAATTTAAGGATAAAATGTTTAAAATCATGATATTAAATCAATGTTTCTATTGATATAGTTTGGGTTTTCCCAGTGAAAGTTCCGAGGCCGGAGGCTTGATTTTCACTAATAAGACAGTATAAGTAAAATGTCACAATACCACGAGAATTTAAGGAACCCTAGCCTGAATGGTTGGCGGTCAACACATAAATGATAAAGAAATGAAATGTCATTTGTATTTATTTTTTTATCGTGTGATTTGGTAGTTGTTACTTTTTTTATAATAGCTCGGCACATTGACAGTACTGCCCCTGAAGGCAAGCAAAGCGTAATTCAAACACAACGGCGACCACTGAGAGAACTAAATCCATCGAGGGTCGCCGCTGTTATTCTATCATGTCATGTTATTTATGTCATACTTTCCGGCGCTACGATATAAATGTGGTGTCAGTGCCACATGAAAAGAAAACTATAATAATTGTATTCCCGTGTTCCAGTAAATAAACCTAATAGTCGACTTAAAAAAAAAGACAGAAGCTACTTAATTCGAATATATATATATATATATTATATATATAATATTTATATATTTCAATGTTAAGCTATAACTTATTTGTTTACGAACCGATTTGAATGATTTTTTTTTTGTTGAAAAGAGGATACCTCAAGGGTTGTCCCATTTTAATTGCATTAGTATTGGACTTTCAACTTAGAAGATAACCGGGATACACCAGATATACCATATATATAATATTGACCATATTCCATAGGCAATATACACGAATAGACGGCTAATAGTACCGGTACAAGAAAACATATAAAATCTACTATGTATAATTTCTAAATTAAATACCGTAAATTTTAAAAATGCCAAATATAATGTATTTTCTCATTCTGTTTTTACTTAAAATTAATTTTCTATGGGAAATATAATAATACTATTTGAAATTTCAATGTTATACTTATCACCTTATAATATTCCTTAAGTTATGCTAAAATACCTCTATTCGTGCCTAATTTTAAGATTGTAAGTCCTCGGGAAATCACCCTCTAAGTTTTTAGACAGAGAGACACACGGACAATATACTATGAGGGTTCCATTTTTTTTCATTTTATGCACGTAACCCTAATAATATGGGTTTTACTAAAGGAGATTACCCGGAACAAACAGACAGACAGACAAAAATTCTAAAAATGGACTTTTTGTTATAGGTATCGTATATACTTTCATATGCATTTAGTAAAAAACTGTTATTTACTAATAGATATTAATTACTTATGTCAATACACAACTCGAGTATCCTGAAAGTGAAGCGATATTGGTTTTAGTGGTAGTACTCTGACGCCATCTTTACGTGGGTTCGTATCGTAACCTAAATGATTTAAAATTACATAGTAAATTTGATATAGAATATAAATCTGAACAAAAACTTAATCTGAACGATACAATTATTGATAATGGACACTTTTGGAACTTGCTGCCTGAAGACAGAATTTTTTAAATATCAATCTCGAATTAGAACGATTTAAAACGTGTAATTTTGACTCGATTTTATTTTTATTTATACAAAAAATGATAGAAAGCTAATTTTTGGAAACCATTAAATCAGCCCAATATCAGCCAAATCAATCATCATTTTTAATTGACTTAAAAAAAAAAGGTTACTCGATTTCGATGATTCTTTTTTTGTTGGATAGGGGATATACCTCCAAGGTTGGTCATTCCGTTATTACAACTTATATAATGGCAATTAGCTCCTAAGAAATTATGAACTAATTAATTACATATCGCTGTGTGCCGGCAGATGTACTTCAAAAACTATTTCTCATTCTTGTTAAGGAGTTTCGTTCATCGTCAATGAACATGTGATTTCAGTAATGGTTATTAAAATATCTAGGAAGACGTTAAAAGGAAGGAGAAACGCCACTAATTCGCAAGGCATTCAGCCGAGGACGCCACATGCGCCGTGAAATTAGTACAGTTCCCACGCGATATTAATTAAAATTCAACCAGCTTGTGTTAATAGATACGATACTTAGCAAATCAACGAAACGCTTATGTAAATTGTAATCGTTTGATGTTACAAAAACATGTTATACTTAGTCGAGAAATGTTATCTTAGTGTTGTCATCTAGTAGGAAAAGGAGGAAACTATAATTATAATTGAATTACTTCTGATCAAAGTAAATCTAAAAAAATGTTATTTATTTGAGGAGTTTCAATTTCATTTCATGTATAAAGGTTTTAAAAATACCACGCTAATTGGTGTAAAGAAGTTGTTTTTTTTTTTAGAACTGATACTGTTACATACTGTTAGCCTTAGGGGCCCTGGAGCCTCTGACGGCTTTTACAGATACACCGAACTTAGAGGCGAGCGCTTAGGGCACTCAGCCGCGAAAGTTTTAGACAACTCGCGCACAAGGATGCCAAAGTGGCCGGACCTCGGCTTGGGCGGTTGTCGCGATTGCAAATAAGCCGCGATCTGACTAATTCCCTGTTTGTAAATTGGAGCTAACTAATATATACTCATATGCATGTTCCCTTCCTCCTGGCAGGTAGGAAGGAAACATGCGTATGTGTATTTAGTGATCGGAATGTTTTTCTACTGTAATTAGCGCAAAAAAATAAAAAAAAGTTCCTTACAGAACCTATGTACCTGTGAGGTGTGCACGCATGTAACATATTCTGTGGGTAGCTAAGTATTGCATGTATAGTGTCACTTGAATCGCGCGGGCGGCTGCCATACCCAAGGGCTTCACACCGAGGAACGGACCTAGGCTTGGGTTGCCGCTAGAGAGGGTGGACGTGACGGGTGTGCGGGAGCGAAGTTAACCGCCCGTCCTCTGCGGAGAGAACGGTGGTTACGCGGGCGTGGGCGGTGGCACGCTCTGTTTGGAGAGACGGTGGCGTAGAACGCGTTAGCTGTTTCGGTTTGGTCGATCGGGTCAGTGAATATATTACGCGGCCGGCGTTTTCTCCGGCAGGCGTTGGGGTCGGGAACATATGAAGCTGCCGCTTTTATTAGGGGATTCGCGTGGTTCGACGCGGTGTCGAAATAAGAGCGAGAAAGGTGTTTGACATAGGCATGTATCGAAGGAAGGTCCATATCTCTATGGAATCCTCCATACGAACATACCAAGGGGCGCCGGTAAGGCGGTGAAGAAACTTATTCTGGATGGCTTGTAAACGTTCCCAATTATATCTTGACATATGTGCGAACACAACGCAGCTATATGTCATAATCGGTCGGATACCCAACGGTTGTAGTCGGGTTCTTGTATATATACTCAATTGAAGAGTTAATTTCTATAGCACGATGTAGGATGCGTCGTATGTGACTCGATAGATGTTGCTATGTAGATGTCGCTACACGTCTTCCTTAAAACTTGCCTTTGACGGTGCCCCCCAAACCCCCCTTCAACCCCTCTGAGGATCCCCCCCCCAGGGATACTTCACCCCCGCGAGGTATAACTTTGCCATCTTTGCTCCTACAGACCCGTGCTTGGTGTCATTGCAATCGGGGGGAAAAAGGCCTACAAACTGACCAAATTACATTTCCCAAATTATATATTATTGATAACATTTTAACAAATATTTTAAAATAAAAATTGTAAAAAGAGCTAAACGCCATTGATTACATGTATTAGGTATAATTAAATATAGATATAAGTATTCGACGCTGAGACTGACTATTATTAGGTAGATTTAGTTTTAGAACAGGACTATTTTATAAAATATTGACAAATTTAATGATTAGTAATTTAATATAGAATTTTATTAACGTGTATGTTTTGAATTTTTTGAATTTCTATTTACAATTTATAACTGACAATTATTATTTATTTCTTCTATTACTTTATATTTACACTACTTTTTAAAATATATACAAAACCAGGATGTCTACATCACGCCAACATACTGGAATCAAGACGCTTAAACCTAAGAGTGACAGTGAGGCAACATATAGAAGGTTGCGCCAGAGTGAGGTGGGAGCCAGACGCAGAGCCAGCGACACGGAGAGCTCCATGCTTAAGGAGGTTCTGAACAAAAACGCGGCTAGCGTGGCGCGATCAAAGGAACCACCCGCAATAAGCGTGCAATAGAAAAACGGTCAAGTATAGTGGTAGGTGTAAGTCCGTTAAAACGATATGCTATTGGTAAATGGCAATTGCACGACACCACCTAGTGGTCAAAGTCATCACTACTCAAAGTGGGTCATGGGCTCTTATGGAAGTCGATGCAATCGCCACCTGGATTTCAAAAATGTAACTACTCAAAACGGGCCGCAAAATACATTGGAGACATTTACCAATCACTACTCCGCTGGAGAAAGTATACTTCGAATCACGCGTGGTAGGGATAAGAAAAAGATGGCGCGTAACGGAAAAATGTGATGCGTAACGAAAAAATGTTACACTAAATTTTTTTCCAACCCCGATAAAGTCGCTCGGTTACTAAATTTTGTGGAATGTAAACAATATATTTCGTATTTCATTTACCATAAACCATTAATAACACAAATATATAATAACGACATCAATGATAGTAATAATTCTATTACAATTAATGAAATTCATTAATAATCTTTGTAGTAATAAGCTAAAATGAAATAATTGTAGAATTTGTATTTATGTCTATGATAATAAAAGCCTTTTATTAAACTTTATCTAATTTAACTTTATTTAACCAATTCCTGTAAAGTTGCATATAGTAAATTATTTTTTGAAAAATATCGTCATAAAGAAGTTTCACTTCTTACGAGTGTACGCTAGTACACGCACACATTTTTTTTTTTTCTTTTGACAACACTAAACATAAGTCATTATAATGCTCGGGCATTCCCTCAATATAGCGATATCAACGTGGAAATATTACGCGAACAAATTTAATAGGTGTAGTTTGATTTGAATTTAGATGAATACTTACAACTGTTTAATTTACCTAGTTTGTACCTAATATAAAGGATAGAGTGCTGTTTTTTTAGCGCTTTCGGCAACAAATTTAGCGCTTTTTTCGTTTATTCGAGGCGTTTTCTGTGTTGACATATCGATTTTTTTAAGTGTAAAATGTTTGGGTACTTGCGGTAACGAAACAATAGATTTATTTAAATCTGACTAATTTAGAGAGATTAATTAGTATAGTTTTTAACCTGTTTTTTTTTATACAACCAAACAATTGTACTGTATTTGAAATATATATATTACAACATAATATTGTGAAAAATCTACCGTATTTTTTGGTGAATTCTACTATAAAATAGATTTCAGGATTGGCAGCACTGAGTGATACCGTTTAGAGTTGGGCGATTATGAAAGATTTTCACAATTAAGATATTTCGATGATGTTATGAGTGTTAATTCATAATCTAATTACGAATGTAATAGTGGAGTGTAATAATTCATAGTGGAGTCTTCCATGATTACCTACGGGGGGGAAAGCTAAAAATAAGGCCGTTCGGTACTTCAATTCACATTACCGAACAACCTTTTTTTTGTTTTTTATCTCATATATTCACATTTGTAGTTCGATTGTGAATAATCACTCCTAATCGAATTACCAAACGACATTATTTTTCAGCTCATTCCTTCATATTCCGGTCACTCATATACAAAATACCGAACGACCTTTTTTCAGGTAATTCTTATGTGTTCTTATAAAAAACTTTCTCTCAAACACCTTCATTATCAATGATCATTATTACTAGTTCGATTATGAGTGAATTGAATCGAATGATTACATTAGTATATCTTATTATCGCCCACCTCTAGTACCGATTTAATTTTTACTCTTTTTAACGTGATTTTGTGAAATCAGTCAGTTCGTCACAAACATAGGTCACAAGGACTTTTTGTTACAAAGGTTCGTCAGTTGCATAGATTATTAAAGGGTCAGTTGGTCTAGTTCGGATTATTGACACGATACGGTTTGTAAGTTTTGTAACTGAAATCGGATTTTAAATACGTTTTGGTATATCTGACGCATGTTTAGAAATTTGAAATAATCTGAATCACAGAATTTACAAATTAAGGAACTTAGCTCTAAGTACACATTTTGTTTATACTGAAAATTTAAAAGTTGTTTGTTATATTAGATTTAATATTAAGCGACTAACTATTGTGAGTATTTTATATTTTGATAATAAATGACAAATCATTTATAAATAAACTTGAGCTTTTAAAATAAATCTTGCAGATTTAGTACCTAAGTAAGTAGGTATATATTTTTGTGTGGTATTTCGTTGTTCTTTCCTGTTATTGAATCTTATAATTATCATAATTGATAGGTACTGTTAAAGACAAAACCTTGCATTAATTCTAATGGTACCTATCTTATTGGTTTTCAATAAAAAAAATTCATTTAATTTGACATCGTATTTTTTTTATTATGCAGGCGCGGCCTGGCGGTGCGCGTCGGCAACACTGACGCCGAGGGACGCATGGTGATGGGGGACCTGCTCGCCGAGATGCGGGACCGCGCCGAGACCGAGCGGGCGCCGCACGTGTTCACTGTGGCGACCCTCACGGGGCATGCGCACCGCGCCTACGGGGACGGGTACACGGCCGCTCTCGACAACCACGCCGCGCGCGGGACCGCAGAGAAGCTGCGCGCCGCCGGCGAGCGCCTCGGGGACATGCTAGAGGTATCCACCGTGCGGCGCGAGGACCTGGCGACGCACCGAGGCCGTGTGGCCGGTGACCAGGTGCACCAGGCCGACAACTGTGCGTCGACGGCGGCGCCGCGAGGACACCAGGCGCCGGCCGCGTTCCTGCTGCTCGTGTCGGGCCTCGACTCCGGCCAGGTGCCGTTCACTCACCTCGACGTGGCGGCCAGTGCGGGCTCTCTGCCGCACCCGCCCACTGCCGCGCCGCTGCTGGCGCTAGCAGACTACTGCGGGCTCCTTCGCGCTCACTCAAACTCTGTCAAACACTAATGCATAATAATTTGTACAATATGTATAATAAGGTTCGCAGTTTGCTTTCCACTGCGGTATAAGTACAGCAATTAATAAATATTTTCAATATAACCTCTTTATCATTTCATTTATAGCTAGTAGGTATTTGTAGTTAAAGTAGAGAGTAAAAGAATAATACTAGTGCAAGGGTGCTCTCTGCGGGACACGCGAGACACGTTTCTTCATTGCTTTTCACTGAAACACCTAAACAATGTACCTCATTAAAAATATGTTGGTATGTGCGTTCACCGACACTTGACCTTTTATAACGTGTAACACAACACACACACGTAGGCACGTGACATCATTGATCATATTATCGCTCGCAATATGGCGGCGGCGGCGATGCTCCTATAGAAGGAGCTGATAGACGTACATTCCAGTTGTAATGCGCCAGCCAGCGTCTGCCAGGTGTTTTATTATTATGTGCAGTAATTATGTAAAGTGTGAATCAATTAACCTATTTATAATTTATGGACTAAGTCAAGATCAAAATTCCACAGCTTTTACAAACTAATTTCTCTTGTCAAGATGCCGCATAGTAATATCTCAACAATCCCCATTGTCCGAAACCAAAGTAGAAACGTGTCAAAACTTTGCAAATGTTTAAGTTAAATGTAATTTGTTATTATAGTTATCATATGTCTATGTACGGACACTATATTTATGGGTATTTTCCGTGCTGGTCGGATGACAACCGACTATGCGATCGAGTCATATAAGAGTTTGAGACTGTTAACCGTTATGGGTCCTAGTTTACTGTATTTTACAGTTACGAGGAAAACTTACAGCTAAAACATAAATATGGAATGTTATTATATTACCTTATTAGATAACATAAAAGTATTATTGAAAGCCATTTAAAAGTATTCAGTTTGTTCGATAAGTTCGTCATTACATTGCAGTATAAGTAGGTACATTATATTATGGTTTTGTTCTGTTTGTTCTTTACTGAATTTATCAGCTTCCCACTGGTGCCCACAGGAATCCCACTGGTGTGAAGCTAGGCAAACCGATTTGCTAATATAACGAAGATTCGAATGTATCGTAGCTCGTTGTCGGAAGTAAAAGTTAGGTAAATTTGTTTATTAATAAAATATTACAAAAATGTTGTGCTGCCTGATTGCTGTTTTGTGACTTAATTTATTTATAAAATATTATGAAATAATACATTTAATCAATCGAAGTGTCCTAGTAAATACCTTTATTACCAGATATTTGAAATCAAAGTGGCCAGTTCAACAAAACACCAATTTCATATGTAAAGACCTAATATTACTTATGATGATTCGCAGATATACGTAGGTTTGAAGTGTTTGTATTGCGATATAATGTACGTAACCGTACATCAGTAATCAAGCGGAGTGGTAGGTTTAGTCGTCCACAATAACATAATCACAGTACCTAATAAACTAAACCTCTCACAGTGGCCCGCTCCCGCCAACTAGAACGCATGGCACAGTCGTACCATCTTTACTGGAAACACTGCACATGCAAGACCAATCAGTAATTATTCTAATAACAAACAAAATAGACTCAGACCGTCAAGAGCGGGCGGTGACCTTGACCTTGCCCCGTCTACCTGGTCTGCAGATTGTGAAGTATGCGTGTGTTTGAGCCAATTATTTAAATTAGTTCATTTTCTTGATTATATGGTCAGAATGAAATCAGACACACCGACTTCTGATCTGTTGTCCTTCCTAATGCCAATTGGCTGACGACGCTGTAGCGTCATAAGACGTCACTGTTGGAGAGACACCGCTGCCACCCTTTCCAACATTAAGATCGGTTCGCTCGAGTGGGTGTGACAAAGATATATTACGTCGCAATACGATGACCGCGCCGCTCAGTGCGTGCATTTTGTATTAAAAACATACCATCTGTTAACGTGGTGGAATACGCTTCTGTGCAGCGTTGGGACCTGACGTATATAAGCTCCAGGCTGGATTGGGAGAGGAAGCAGTTTCGGAAGTTCAAAGTTAGTGGATGATATTCCTTCCCATATATTCAATTGGATGTAACAATTGAAATAGTTGTCTGTCGTTCATTGCTCACCGAGCTATATTATCGAAGGCCGCACCAGACTAGGAGGCAAGCAACTTTATTTAAAACCGCCGCTCCATGTGGTGTGTGAGGGAATAGTAAGGAAGACCGCAAAATTAACTCCTCGCACACACAGCGTGTGTATAGTGAACTGTGTGTAAGTGTGTGTGCAGCCTCAAATCCCACAGGACACTATCACGCAAGGAATCTGTTCATCAGAACCCTCCTGGGACACCCAACTCAAAGTTATACAATGCAAAAACTTCAACCACTGTAAATCACATATATCTCAGCGCTAGCCGAACGTCCGGAATGACGTAGTGCGTATAAAAAAAACAAACGCGAGTTCACGGTCAAAGCACGAAGCAGACTGGCCTACGTGCCAGCAGAGCCATCGGACGAAGCTAGGGGGCGGGGCAGGCCGATCAATGCACCTGCCGTGCAAGTCGCCAATCACAGCGATCGCGGCATCGTACGATGCGGATAATGAATTTGTATTGCAAACTCCTAGTGAGCTAAAATTTCGAACAGAGATAATGTTTAATACCCACATAAAGGGAAAACCATCAAAAGACGAATTTTCGAAGATCTGACCCTAACATGAAACCCAAGAGCTTCGCCAAACTACAAGAGCTATCGAAATGCCGCCAGTACAAGTTATTCAGTTTGATGGGCGTTTTCTAAGGGCCAGAAAATCTAAGTCATACAAAATCTATTATGATTTATAGTTATTTTAAATTAGTATATAAGAGAATTATAGAGTCAAAAGTGGATATGGAATGAAAGAAAAATAAAATCTAATATAAATATAATTCCAGGAAATTTAGACGAATGAATTAATTCTATATTTTATAAAACAGTTTTGATATTCCTTTACTATTAAAAAATTAAATACTAGATTTATAAATACCTTAGTTAAATTAAACAACAAATATAGTCCATAACAGGTATCCTGAATGTCTATCTCACAAATGACACAATTAGTAGAATTGTCAGCAACAGATAGTTCTGCGTCGGGATCTCGAATCAGGATCTCTTGGTTTCGGTGAAACGGCTCAATGCAGACTCGAAGTAAGAACCGTCGCCTGTAGCAGCCGGCTCACCGTAATAATCTCGACCATCGAGATTTTCGTCATTATGAACTGAAAATAGTAGAATTTATATGAGGTTTCCCTAGTGATTTTAGTTCAGTCTTCTGTTATTTTAATAATTTACATTGGATGTTTTTATGCCAGTGGTATAATAACTTTTAAAAATAATTATTATAAATTTACTTACAAAATTTGTCTTATTTTTTTTAACTTCAACTTCAATTCGAAAAAATGGCAATGTTTGTAACATATTGCCAGCGTCACGTTTTTAATAATATCAAATTCATCAACTTCACGTCGATAAAGAGAATGTCGATAAATTTGGAGGAAAGAAATTTTACTTTAAAATACCAAATATAAAAATAAATTAATGTATTATTCAAAAAACATGTTTTATTTAAAAATCGAAATCTAATTACGATAAAATCATGAATATATATGTACATATATATTTTATAAACAAATATTATTACTAACTATAAACTTTGAGAGAATATTCACAGTAATTGGACTAGGGTTATAAATGAGACATTCTATATTAATCGGTAATTGAAAAACCATAACTTATGCATGCATCAAATAAAGGACTGTGGTTAAATTTCTGGCAAACAATAAAATATGCTCATGAAGCCCACACTTTTTAATATTTATAAAAACCAACCTTTACTATTCCATAGTCTATCGTATATCGACAATCGTTTTTCTGCCTAGCTTTCAAATACACGTTCTACACGATTCAGTTTTTGAAATTATAAAAATATTTTTGAATAGTATAATCATAGGTTATAAGTAACATTTAGGTAATAAGAATTAACCTTATTGTCTTGTCATGAATTGAAATTTAAAGCTCATATAATTAGGTACAGTAGATTCTAAAGAATATAATTTAACGAGTAAAAGATAGGCCAGATTTTAGATAACATTACTCGTTTTTTTATATCCACCATTTTTTATTATTTGCCTGTTTATCAACATTTTATTACTTTCTAAGGACAAACAATCTCAATCGAGACTATTCCTTTAATTTTATCATCCATCTTTTCATGCATAGGGAGACGGGGATCTCTGGGCCTAATTGTAATAGGTTGAGATATGGTTTAAAAAAGAGGTATTTTTTTCTGTTTCAAAATATAAAAAAATCGGTTCAATTCATAATCTGGGAGATGAGAAATCTTAAAAAAAGTTTATTATACTGATGAAATAGAGTATCGATTACTGTGAATGATTTCAACAATTGAACATAAAAACACTTGCACCGATGATTGATTCAATCAAAGTGAAAAATGTCTACGGAATATATGATCATTGATCACACTGCGGATCACTTGTCTCTTATCGTTTAGTGCGTCTGCGTTAGGAGTGTTTCCGATTGTTTCATTGATATATTTGCGTAAATTCGAGGTCTGTGTATTTACCAGTGCTTTCTCTCTACGGACTTCTAGTATATTATTTAACTTGTACAACCCTTGCTATCTTAACAGACACGGATAACCTTGTTTACTCATTTGACTTTGGCTCATTATTTTGGATTTAGCTTATAGATTGGATATATCTGCAGAATTTTCAGAGATGGGTTGATAATATATAAGCACTTAATTAACACTACCGTCATCTTTTTCTTTCTTTAGACTACATTTAATTACAATTGTTTTTTTTTTCACCGTAATAGTTTTCCGGAACGTACGTGTTAGTGTTTGGCGACAGATTTTCTTCTTGAGGGTGGTAGCTAGCCAGCCGGGCATTAGAAAAAGGTCTACCACCATACGATGGTTTCATCACGATGTTTTTTCTTCATCGGGCGTTCAGGTTTTTTGCAGGTATTCGAACTCATGTTTATCGACGCGGAGTCCGTACGCCGTACACGCTACTAACTGAGCCATCATTGTGAAACTCGTCATTAGAAAATTTGATTTCGATATCTACATACCTTGTATAAACCAAAGAAATATTTGCGAAGTACCGGAGTCGCGGATGAGTGACGACGGATCATATTCTCATTTGTATGGGTGTGTAAAAGTGTACTTAATATGTAAATTTGATTCTTTAGTGGTTTTTTTACTTTATCCTGACTCATGTACTTATTAGTAGATAATGTATATTACTTTATTGAACAATCATAAATGCTAATAAATGGGTCTAGGCATACTATGTCGATAATTAGTCAAAGTATACCAATAATTGGGAAAATCATATTATTTAGACAAACTACAAAAAAAAAGATGATATAATAGAGGTTTCATGGCTGATGTTGCACTAGGTAGGTACATTTTATAGAGTAACCACGCTTTACGTAAACAGTGATCACTAAAGTGTCTATAATTAGCAAGTGAATAGAGTTCATACGTGAAGGCCTGGTCGGTTCTATTGCAGTAACCGGACGCGTTCTATCTCGCTTGTGTTTATGCGCTAGAGAGGAGTGAAACAGTGTGCAGGCTCAGTGCATAGACACTGCTATACGAGTAGTATAGGATAGGTAGTATTGACTCAGGGTGCAAGTGTCAAATTAAACGAGTGCCAACAATTATCTTAAATTTTATTAAATGGTAAAATTTACATAAACGATCGCTCAATACACAAGAAATCGCTGGTTATAGTGAACGTAAAGTGACGTCGCACCCCGGCTCCCCGACCCTCGCTTCTCCCGCCAGTAAATGGTAGCGGCGAGGGGAGCGGGGGCGCCAGCAGCACACGTCGCAGAATAAACGCAATGCGCTTCCCCTCGCCCGCTTCCAAGTGGGGTAATCGGAGGGGGGGGGGGATCTTGGCAGTCCCTGGCGGAGGCGATGCGAGGTCGGAGAGGATTCCTCTTTTCGTCCGTAAAAAAATACATTTGCCGATAGGGCTTTGCGTCTGGAGCCGGAGCCGCGGACTTATGTTTATGATATGAGAATACGCTCGGAGCACCATTGGAGTGAGGGTCGGGAGGCGCCTCCTCCTCGACCTTCCCGCCTACTTCAATAGATCCCGCGACATTTACGAGCGAGGAGCGCGCTATGATATAAACTAATCGTCGAAGATACAAGAATAGAGTCTATTGAAACCCAGTAGGCACGTTTATATTTATAATATATTATCTATATGTACATGTACACTATGCAGGACATAATATATACATGAGCTAGCCACACTCCACTTTACCTGTTTGTGTGTGTGTGTCTCGCAATGAGACCGCACGCACACACACACGCACGCACGCACACACACACGCCGGCACGCGACACTCTAGTTGCTTTAAATAAGTATTATATTGTAAAAAATAATTCATATTTAATCTACAAAAGTAAATTATCATTTATGCCATATTAGCGATTTGCCCGCGGTTTCAGTCGTGTCATAGGCTATGAGTTCTACATCCAATCTTTTTATTTAAAAAAAACGGCGGATTTGCATACAAATTCTAATCCCCCTTTGCACCACCTTAGGTGTTAAATTTCCAAAAATCCGTTGTTATTGCTCATCTATGTTGTAACACCACCTGCTTTGATATGGCTGTCACTCAGATATCCTTATTTATAGATAGGTGTATGGAGGAACTGAGAGTTAAGGAACATCTGGTGTCACCAACCACAGAATGAATGAAGTAGTCGTACACTCATACAGCGGCTACAGCACACACCTGCGTGCGTGCGTGCGCGCACGTGCTTGCGTATGCGTACGGGCATGCGTGCGTGCGTGCTTAGCATCTCAGCTCGTACCGACGTTAATTATAATTTGAAAATGCTAACTTTTCATTTATTTATTTGTTTTCATGAATTCAGAGGTCAAATAAACATTATTTTAAAGTTAATATTTCCTATTATATAAATTAAGTACCTGGGGGGCGAGCTTTGCCCTGCGTCCTACGGGGATAAGTAATCATTGTATATGATGACACTTAATAAAACATTTCATCGATTTTATCAAATAGATATTATCAACGCTGTTTCAAAGAAACTAATAAAATTATAATATTACATTGGTTACAATAATTGCTGACATACATACATACACGTATGACGTATAGTTATATTTTTGATTTATCATAAGTGTTCATTGCTAATTGTATTATGTAGGCATGTAACGTACGCACGGCAAGACTTTCAATTCACATTACATTATTTTACATAAGGGACGTTTAAGTATTACGTAACGCAATTTTTGAACATTTTTGACCCTCCCTCCCCGCATGTTTCGCGCCGTAACTTTTTTCTGTACCCCCCTCTCCATGCTTAAACGTTAATTAACACCCAAGTCAGCATGAGACCTTTTATAGAATAAGAATAGCTGATAATGCAAATCTCCCTGTTTTGAGGAAATTACAGAGTATGAACTTACTTTAACCCAATTGAATACCAGTACAGTCGAGTTATTCCCCGTAAAACAAACGAAAAGGGTTGCTAATTTGGGATAAAAAAATAAAAACGACGTACAAATACAATCGAGAGATTTCCCGTAAAACATAAACGAAAAGGGTCGCTATCTTGGGAAATTGTAATAGGCTAATTTTTTATTTAAATAAAAGAAAAAATAATGTTACGTAACGCGTTGTTCGAAACCCCTTCCCGCCCTTGTAACGCATCGTAACGTTTTACACGACCCCCCCAAATTGCGTTACGTAATACTTGAACGCCTCCTAGTATGCACATCATGGGAAATAAATAATAAGTGTTAGTAATCCGGGGTGGTGCGGTATGGTGCGGGGCGGTGCGGGGTGGACGCACACGCTTATAAGCATAATAAAACTGAAAAGTTATAATGTATGTTATAAGATTGGTCCGCACGCGCACTTACTGCGCGTAACTTGCTACAAATAAACTACAACAGCCGGCACGGAACACGCACACCCCACTTGCTTCTTGTTTTCACATTTACATTATAATAATATGCTATATCAGAAATACCCTGCGGGTTTATTTAAATTAATCAAAATTTATTGCACAAGAATTACATTACAAAGTGCGCGAGTTGAAAGCAGAGCTAAGGAATTCGACAGTGGTGTGACCTAATTAGAATTAGGTATTGCTGTTGGTAAAATTCAACATTATAAATTTAATATTTACATATTGGTTAAAATAATGGTAAAAAAACAAGATAATAATTTATCAATTATTTCACACATAACACAACAACACAGTGAAATGAAATCGAAAAAATTAATACCTGAAATTCAATATTCATCAGATTCGTTTTTTCGTCATTTCACGTGCTTTACTTTGAATAAAAACATGTTTTTTGTATAAGAAGTTGAAGGACTCTGAATCAGTCAATATTAAAAACAAAAATTAACACCGTGGCGCCGCAACTCGAGTATTAACGCGATCTGTAAGTGTACTATAGTCATCAAATACAGCACTCACATCAGTACAGTAAGAACGCGTGAGAGAGGATAGGCGGGCGGAGCGCGGGGAGGAGATACTCAAGGTCTTCACCTCAGGCCCCGACTGCATTCAACTCGTGCGTTTTTTATGTGTATGTCATGATTGTAATAGGCAAGATGAGAGTCGGAAAAAACTTGTTTAAAGCTTTTTTTACGATTAGTCTTAATTTAATAATTATAATAGAAAGTTATTTAATATTTTCAAGAAATAAATAATTAAAATTAATATAGCCCTTCGTCATGTGACATAAAGCACAGATTAGCGCGCGTTTGGCGCCATGTTTTGCAAAATGCCATACAGCAATAATAGTTTGTTGGTTAAACACCAATGAGAGCGAATGACGTCACTCGAAACACTTGAAATTCCACTCTAACCCTATTGTATTTAATGCACCGTGCACATCACCTGAGAGTTCATTTAACATTCAACTGTTTGTAAATTACATTGCAATCTCTTGTTTACTATATCAATATTATAGTGTACATGTACACAGTACACACACACACACACACTGACACGGACACGGACACGAACACGCACTGTCCGAGTGTCAGCAGTTTGTGTTCAGGCGCGCGGTACAATACTAACTACATATCACAGTCGAGACGCGCCACGAGGGCGAGTGCGAGTGCGAGTCCACTGTCTCGCAGTACAACTATATTTACAAAGCGACACGGCGCACACAGTCTCTGGAGGGGGACACTCGAGTACAGTTAGATCAGAAGAGCGCGGAGAATACGCGTGAGTACGAGCGTGTGCGCGTGCGTCACTGGGCGGCCAGGCGGAGGCAGGAGGCGGCATGCAGCGCAGTCCGGGTGCCGGGCGGCCGCGTGCCGCCGTCACACGTCTGTGTGTCGCGCGACACCACCACTGCACGGCGTTTCCATCTCCGCATCCGACTCCTCGATCTCGCACAGGTGCGCTGAGAGCGTCCCGCACGACCCAGTCTCTTCGCCGTCCAGTCCGCCCAGCAACGAGTGCCGCTCCTCTGCGGGAGACAACAGTGACGTTACTCACTCACTGCTACCACTAGACCACAAGAGTGGGCAGTAGAGTGCGCACACTCACCCAGCATCGTGATGAGGCTGGCGGCGTCGGGGTCGCGCAGCCGGTGCGGCTCGCAGGCGGCGCGCGGCAAGTACTCGTCGGGGTGCACCAGGTATGACGAAGCTGTACACACACACACACACACACAGGAAATATATGAAACCGAATCACATTGCACTGCGCTCCGCATCAGGGTCAGCGCAAAGAGCAGTTACTCACTGTCCAGACAGTCGGCGTCGTACTCATCTGGGGCAGAGTCGAACTCGAGCGGAGGGCGTGGTGGGGGCGAGGGCGGCGACGCGGGAGATGATGAGTCCGGGCGCTCGGACCCGGCCACCTCGCTGATGCCGGGCAGAGCGCCCGCGCCGCCGCACCAGTCCGAGCAGTCCCAGTGGTACCCGCCCACCAGGTGTGGCGAGCGCGGCCGCACCCGCAGCCCCCCACCCTTCAGATCTGAACACACATACACACCCATACATAGTACTCTTGTTCAGCGCACACACACAACGGGACACGTTACGCGTTCTACTTACCATTATAGATCTTGTTATCCACGAAGGTGTGAAGATGCATTTGCTCTGACCAGGGCTTGCGGTCGAGCGCGTCGATGTTCAGATTGCGGCGGTAATCGGGCGGAATGCCTTCTAGCTCGTCGCCGGCGGACCCGTAGCTGCGCAAGGTGTCCACGTTGTTGAGCGGAGCTTGGTCCACATACGAAGAGGGCCGCTCGCGTCGCACTGCCTCCAGGTTCGACAGTTTCTCACCGCGCGGCAGCAGCTTATCCGTGCGTCCGTTCAGGGGCTCCGCTTCTGCCGGCTTCGCGCGGTACCGAGCTCGGCGTGCGCGTCGCACCGCCAGCGGTATGCACGCCGCCACCAGCAGCAGTAGCGCCAGCGTCGCGCCGGCTGCCACCAGCGGCCAGCGCGCCTCGCACGCCCAGCGCCACGCTTCGCCGAGTGCGCGCCCTCCCGCCGCGCCGCCCGACACCACCGCGTCCGAGTACAACGGGTTACCACAGTTCATACCTGCGGGATGGGGAGGAGTGTCACTCACACATCCGAGGCGAGCGGGCGTGTGCGTCGCCGGGACACTTACCTGTCTTATCGGGCGGGCACAGGCAGCGGAACGAGCCCGGCTCGTTCAGGCACGTCGCACCGTTGAGGCAGGGCTCGCCGGCGCACTCGTCCACGTCAAACTGACAGCGCGGACCATAGTACCCGCGGCAGCGACAAGAGGGACCCCAGTCCCCCTCCTCGCAAGCGCCGCCGTGATCGCACACGCCGGCCGCGCACCAGCGCCCGTGCTCGCACCGCTCGCCTGTTAGTCCGGCCGCGCACGCGCACCGGTATCCCCGTCCGTCCGCGGCGCACGACCCCCCGTGCAGACAAGGCTGGGACGCACAGGGATCAGAGTCCAACTCGCAGCGCGGCCCAGAGAAACGGGCGTGACACGTACACGCGTAGCCCTCGCCCTCTCCGACACTCTCTAGTAATGCGGCCGCGTCCCGGCAGGTGCCGCCGTTCAGGCACGGGTACGACGAGCACGGAGACGGCGGTGCCAGAGGGCCGCACGTGCCATCCGTGCGCAAGCGCACGCGCACTCTTCGTGCTAGCTGCGCACGCCCATCGCTCGACGTGCCGCCCTCCTCCAACGGCAGGAGAATGCCGTCTAGTTTTAACTCCGATATGCAGCCTTCAAAACCGTAGGTCACCTGAATAGAAAACGGACATTAATGTTGTCTCCGGAATGACCAAACGTCTCCGTGGGTTATACAACATTCTCGGAACGAGAGTGCACCTGTTCTGCAGCAAAGGCGTGCGCGTGTCGCTGCAGGTCTGCACCGATGAGCAAGCGTTCCGCGCGCGCATCCAGCACGGCCGCGGGGGGCGGGGTCTGCGCCTGCGCGCTCCGCCGGTCCACTGTGAGACGCATGGCCGCCCCGCGCCGCTCGAGCCGCGCCTCGTGCCACGCGCCGTCTGCCACCGGCACCGCCGCGCGAACCATCGCCGGCCCCGATCCGAGCTCCATGCGGAACTGCAGGTAGCCCTCGGCGACTTCTAACACGGCATAGTCGACGCGCCCAGCGGCCGCCAGTAGCGTGCCTCGCTCGCGACGCGTGCGGAACCGCACCGACAGCGAGAGCTCATCGTCGAGGAGCCTGGCGCCAGCCACCGCGCCGCGCTCCACCCGGTATGCCAGGTACCCGTCGCCGGCCAGCTGTGCAACGGGCTCCTGACACTCGAAGCACTCCTCGGAGGCCGTCTCGCAATGCTCACCCGTTTGTCCCGCTTCGCAGACGCACTCGGCCGCCAGCCGGTGAGCGGGTGCGACCAATGCGAATACCTCTGTGATGATGACGAGTGCTGCTGCCGGTAAGACGCGGACCCGCTCCGCGCACGCGCCTCGCCCACACCCTCCCGTACACGTGACGCGCACCAACTCCTCCACCACGAGCCGCGTGCGCTCTTCTAAACGTTCGAGATGCGCGTGCAAACGTCGTCGCAGCGCTTCCGCCGGAAGGAACCCGCCAGTAGTACGCACCGTGAAGGCGACGTCCAGATCTTGCGCCACTTGGCGGCGCAGTCGCGCAGGATTCTCGGGCCGAGGTGGTTCGGCGGCTGCATCTACTGAGCGCTGCACGCTCACGATGACCACGTCGGCGGAGTCGCGGTCCGTCGCCTCGGCCACAGCGCGCACGAAGCCCTTACGATGGCTGAGCACGAAATCGCGATCGGACACCTCGCGGAAACGCACAATTACAGCGCGTGCGAGCATCTCGTCGGAGACGAGCACGACGGTGACGCGGACGATCACGAAACTGAGAAACTTGCCATCGGCAACGGTCACGTTGAGACGATAGTCGCCGACGTCGAGGCGCGGTGCGGCGCGAATGGTGCCGTCCTCAGGGTCCAGGGTGAAGAGGTCGGTGGGTGGGTAAGGCGCGCCGTCCGCGGGGGCCAGCGAGTATGCGAGTGTGTCGTACGAGTCTCGGTCGGAGGCGAACACGCGGCCGATCACCCCGCCGGGGAACTCATCTAGGTAGGAGTTGACCAGGATCTCGAGCGGCATCACCGCCGGTGGGTACTGTGACTCCTCTATGACTCGTACGTACACCCGAGCGTCCGAGAAGAGTGGCGGGGTCCCGTTGTCAAAGACACGCACCTGAAGCTCGTAGCGGTCCCGGATGCGGTGGTTGAAACGTGTCGCGGACCGCAGATGTCCGTCTTGCTCGAGTCGGAAGGCGCCCATCTCGTTCCCCGATTGGAAGTCAAAAGTGAACGGAGCCGCATTCGGTGACGCGTCTGCGTCCCGCACATCAAACATGAGGATCTCGTGCCCGAGGGGCCGGTCCTCCGGGACGACCACAGAGTAATTGGTTTGCGTAAACAGCGGAGGGTTGTCGTTGGCATCAAGGACTTCGATGCGCACCACACACGAGGACTCGAGGGCCGGCAAGCCTAGGTCACGCGCTCGCACTTCTAGCGAATAGGCTGGCATGGTTTCGCGGTCTAGCACGCCGACCACAGATATATAGCCCGTGTCGGGGTCCGCCGAGAAAGGAGCAGGCGGATCACTTCGACCCAGAGAGTAAGTGACCCGCCCGTTGGGTCCCGTGTCGGCATCGTCTGCCAGAACCTGCAGCACGTGTGTGCCGAGTGCTGTGTCTTCGCGCACACGCACTGTGTACGTCGGCTGGGCGAAACGCGGCGTATTATCGTTGGCATCGACAATCGTAAGGTTGAGAGAGGCGAGGTCGCCGAGCGGCGGGGAGCCACCGTCCAGCGCCTGCACGGTGAGCAGGTAGCGGTCTCGGCGCTCGTAGTCGAGCGGACGCGCCACAGAGAGCGCGCCAGAGGTCGGGTCGAGTGCGAAGTCATCGCGGTCGTCGCCAGCCACCAGCGTGTAGCGCACGTCCGCGTTGACGCCGGTGTCGCGCGAGGTGGCACGCACGCGAAGCACCTCGGTGCCGGGCGCGTCCAGTTCGGGGACGGTGCCGTGGTACTGGTGGAACTCGAACTCAGGCGGATTGTCGTTCACGTCAGCGACGGTAAGTCGCACGGTGGCGGTGGCGGAGAGCGCCGGCCGACCGGAGTCCCGAGCGATCACGGCTATTCGGTGTTCCGCTTGCGTCTCGCGATCGAGCGCGGCGTGCAGGGTCAAGATACCCGTATCAGATGCCAGCTCAAACGCTTCGCCGGGTTCCTCTGCGAATGAGTAGCGCAAGAGTCTGTTCTCGCCGAGATCTGCATCCGTGGCATGCACCTGCGCAGGGGAATTTAGAGTGAGCGACGACTGTGGGTCGGTGTTGGGGGAGGGCGGCGAGACAGTGCAATACCTTGGTGACGATGGTGCCCGGGTCTGCATCTTCGGGCAGCGTGACGCTGTACGTGTCGGCCGAAAACCGAGGCGGGTTGTCGTTGACGTCATCGAGAGTGATGAGAAGCTCGGAGCTACACTCCCAGTGGGGGCGATCGCGGTCTTGCGCGTGCGCACGCAGACTGTACTGAGCGACAGTTTCGCGGTCGAGGCTGGCGGCGACCCTCACTTCGCCGGTTTCCTGGGCATCAGAATTTAAAATATATGCACAGGGTTATTGGTAATTCGATATATTCCTGTTAGGAGGTGATAGGGGTAACCATTTGCGATCATTTTCTCCCGCATAAGTATTATGCAAAAGTGAACCATTTTTGAGTTATTGTTTTTTAGTTTTTTTTTTTACAATAATTCATAAATTTATTTAAAAAAAGTATCAATTTAAATCTCATTTATTCTTCTGATTTATAAAAACGACGAAACAATATATCTATACAACATATATCTATCAATAATAAAACAACAATTATCGGTCGAAGTTTAAAAATGCAAGACGAAAAACGATATTATTTCAATAATTTTTTTAGGTCCTTTACACTAAAATGCATTAATAACAAAAAAAAAAACCCTTACAAAACTTGGCTTGCAGATTATTTTAAAAACATAGCCGTTTTCTTAGTTGTTCAGCAATGCAAAACAACTAGGAACTTATTTCTAAGAAACTGAAAAAAAAAAATTGGTTGCCTGTAAAGTCGGTATACGGGCGAAAGTTTTACGTGACAACGACTTTATGTCTGTCTCTCTCGCTCTTAGGCGGGCTAACCATGCCCGAGTGGAAGGGACGCGTGCCTCTCACTCGCTCTCATTGTGAGCGCATAACGTGAGCGGAGCGTAACGCAGTTTCTTGAAGTGTCACCCGGCAAACCAATTTATAAGACGTTGTCACGTCAAAATTATCACAAAGGAAGCAGGCGGAAATTCGTATTCGAATTAAACATAAGATCGTTCTTTAAACTTTCCATAAAATTAATTAAAAATAATACCCAATATATTTATAAAACAAAAAATACAAATTTAAAACAAAATTTAGAACAAGTAAAAGTTAACATATATTCTATAGTTGACTCGTACTGCTTCTAATAAATGTTGCTAAATGTTTTGTATGCTCTTTTACCAGGAAACCTATTCCATTGGTATTCAGATATAAATTAAATGACATCTTTATTAACAGTTTCCTCCATAAAGGACCTTGGAGTCACCTTTGATTCGAAGCTTATTTTTGATATACATATTGACAACAATCTAAACAAAACGCCTAAAGCTCTTGGTTTTATCTACAGTCTATCATTTGATTTTAAGAATATTAAAACTTAAAATACTTTATTGTGCATTTGCCCGCAGTCCTCCGAATTATAATATATATACAGGTGTCCCAGAAACCAACGTCAAGCCGAAACTGGGTGACAGGATAGATTGTAACAATCATGAGAAAAATAAAAAATAAATCTATTCCATCATATGGAACTGGCTAATTTCGCAACGCAAATAAATCAGAATTTATCAAGCACTATCAACACTGAACTTCGATTGATCAAGGATGACATTAGGGATTTTAAGGAGTCTTTTTCATTTCTTAACTCACAATATGAGGATTTGCTGAGCGAACTTAAACTATTGTCGGATTCAACAAAGAACTTAGTTTCACAGAACTTAAAGATGCAAACTGCTATTCAAGACTTAAGTGGGCGCATAAACCAAATGGAACAACATGCCCGTGCCAGTAATATAGAGATACAATGTGTTCCAGAGTCAAAAAATGAGAATTTAATGTCAATAATTAAGCAGTTAAGTACAGTTATAAACTACCCCGTTGATTATGATAAGATCATGCACTGTACCAGAACTGTAAAACAAAACCGTTCTAGTCTACGTCCTCGTGCCATTGTAGTGCAATTTAATAGTCCTTTCGTTCGAGATAGCTTTCTTGCTGCTGTCATTAAGTATAATAAGTTTCATCCAGATGATAAACTCAATTCCTCTCATGTCAAAATAGCAGGAGACAAAAAACCGATATACATCATGGAGCACCTTTCGCCTGCCAACAAAGCTCTTCACGCTGCTGCGAGACAATTGTCCAGAGACAAGAATTACAAGTACGTGTGGGTCAGAAACAGCAGAATTTTTATGCGAAAAAATGACAATTCAGATTATAAAGTCATTAAGAATATGAGTTGCTTGGTCTAAAGTATTTTTAGGTTACACGCAAGGATTTTGTTGATTTTTAAAATTAAAATTCTCGTCTTTAAATATATATTATCAGAATACCCGCGGTCTTAGATCTAAATCTTTATCTTTATCTTTATCGAAATCTTGCATGTAATAATTTTGATATAGTTGTTTTAACAGAAACATGGCTAAATTCTAGTATACTTAGTTCTGAGCTATTTGATAATAGATACGATGTATATCGTAGAGATAGAGCATTTGATCAGAGTAAAAAGACTGGAGGACGTGTATTAATAGCAGTCACTAAAAAATTATCATCACAAAGACTGATATCATCGGAGAGCGTTTGTGAGGATTTGTGGGTTAGCATTGATCTTAAATCTAATAATTCTAAGAAAAAGTTGGCATTATGTGCTGTATATTTACCACCCCCCATGCAACGCTCATCCTTGGAGTGTTTTCTTGATAATTGTAATGATATTTTAGAAGTGATTAAAAAATCATATATATGTATTTTGGGTGATTTTAATTTAAGCTATATACAATGGAATAATATTAATAACATTTCGTCTACCCGTTTGCCCCTTCAGGGGCAATTATTATTAGATTTTTGCATGTAAATAATTTAAAACAATACAATAGTATATATAACGACAAAAATAAAATACTTGACCTTGTTGTAGCCGATATACCTAACTGTAAAGTTACCAAAAGTGAATGTATTCTGAGCTGTGTTGATCCATATCACCCACCAATTGATGTTTGTATTTCTAGTATAGCTGTAGTTAAACTTAAACCAAATTTAAAATTTCCAAGACCTAATTTTTACAGAGCAGATTATACATCAATAAAAGTAGATTTGGCAAATAGAGATTGGTTAGATTATGTGGTACTCAAGTAAATTAATTAAACGTCTTAAAGAAAGGTATAATGTTAGGCGTAGAGTTAAAAAATATAATAACCCAATGGATAAATTAACATTGAAATTATTGACATCTGTCACCTATCTAGGTGTGAAAAAATTGCTAAAGAATGTTATGATCCATATATTGGAATTATCGAAAATAAAATTAAAGTCAATTCTAAATATTTTTGGTCATATATAAAAAGTAAACGTATTACTACAGGTACTTATCCAACCGTCATGTCTGATGGTATTATAGCAGCAGCAGACGGTACTGGGATTTGTAATTTATTTGCTTCATTTTTCTCATCGGTATATGTTGTAAGTCCAACTTCACAAGTAATTGTAGAAAATTCTCACAACTACTTCGATTCATTAAGAATGGGCAGTGACAATCTATCTTGTCTACAGTTATCTTGCAAGTGTATAGAAAAGAAACTGAACGCTTTAGATGTATCAAAAGGTGCTGGCTCAGATGGAATTCCACCATTTTTTATTTCTAACTGTTCATCAGAATTGGCTGCACCTTTATTCATTATTTTCAATGAGTCTCTTAATTCAGGAGTATTTCCCGCAAAGTGGAAAACTGGAAAAGTAGTACCAATTTTTAAGTCCGATAACAGCTCTGAAGTTAGTAACTACAGGCCAATATCAGTTTTGTCCGCATTTAGTAAAACGTTTGAGGCTCTTGTGTGTCCCTACATCCAGTCGTATTTTCAGAGATTTATTTCTACTCATCAACACGGATTTGTAAAAGCAAGGTCCACAAGTACCAATTTGGTTTTGTTTGCTGAAACCATTACTGAAGCTCTAGACTCTAATAAACAAGTGGATGTGATAAACACTGATTTCAGCAAAGCTTTTGATAAGGTGTCTCATGAATTATTGCTCAATAAATTGAAATTATATGGGTTCTCAGGAACTTTCCTAAGCTGGATAAGTTCTTATCTCACAGAACGTGATTTTTATGTTGTAGCAAATGGTTTTCAGTCTATAAAACGTAAAATAACTTCAGGTGTCCCACAGGGATCAAATCTTGGACCAATATTATTTAATATATATATAAATGACGTTTCTTTTTCTTTTTATAACTCAAAGCCGTTCCTGTTTGCAGATGATTTAAAAATTTTAAAAATTGTAGATTGTGTTGAAGATGTTTTTTTACTGCAACAGGATCTCAATAGACTTATTGATTGGTGTAAAATTAATTTCATGAGTCTTAATTCTAAAAAATGCGTACATATGAAATTCACAAGAAAAAATAATTTCATAACTTCTACTTATAACATTACAGGTCACAATATAGAAGAGGTAGAAGTTATTAGAGATTTGGGGATCACGTTTGATAGAAAGTTAACTTTTGTGCCTCATGTCTGTCAAATACTCAAAAAAGCGTTTAAGTATTTAGGTTTTATAATCAGAAGTGGTAAGGAATTCTGCAAGCCCCAAACTAAAATATTACTTTACAATGATATTGTGCGCAGCATATTAGAATATTGTAGTGTAGTGTGGAGACCACACTATGCCACGCACTCTCTTAGGATTGAACGTATACAGAAAAAGTTTTTATACCACTTGATGTACTCCGTAGGCAAAGCAAATAAAAATAAATCTTATATAGATAGAATGAAAGAATTTAAAATTGTAGCACTCTCTAAACGTAGAGATATTTTGGATCTTATATTTTTATATAAACTTGTAAGAAACAAAATTGATTGTCCGGAAATCCTTCAAATGGTTAATTATAGAGTGCCTATTAGATATCCTCGTCACATAATAACACCTTTAGTTCCGCCTCTGCGTAGGACAGTGCTTGGAAATAACTCGCCCATTCCTAGAATGTGTAAATTATACAACAGTGTGAGTTTAACAGCAGATATTCATGTGGACACTTTATCGAAATATCGAAAATGTATCACTGCTTATTCTAAGTAATGTTTTAGACATCATTGGTTTTTTTTTGTTAGTTTGTTTTATTATATTGTTTATGACATAATTAGCTAATATAATTTTGCATGCTGTGTTAGCCTATAATTAGTTAGTACTTTTAAGCATATTTTCATAAACTGTGCGTTAATTAAAGAAATATTGTACAACAGTTGGCTAACCAAATAAAGAGAAAAAAAAAAAAAAAATTCTTACTAGAAAACTTGGGGCAGTTGTGTCATTATTTTTGACTGTGGTTCTAGAAATGTTATTTAGGGTCACGGTTCCAAAGTTTAAATTAACAAAAAGAATAAAAATTAAACACAATAACCGAAAAATAGTTACAGTTTGACCAAATTTCTAGGTTTTTCTTAAATGCCCATAATTTCCAAACTGCATGGGATAGATTTTTTTTTCTCATGATGGTTACAATCTATCCTGTCACCCCGTTTCGGTTTGAAGTTGAGTTCTGGGACACCTGTATATATATAGAATCGAGCGCATACAAAAAAAGTTTTTACGTAATTCAGATCAAACTGCTATTTCTCTAATTATCGTGAACGCTATAGACATTTTCATTTTCCACCATTACATGAACTTAAGCGAATAGCAAATTTATAATATGTGGTGGAACCGTGGACTGTGCAGAGCTCGTGAGTAGCATTTATTTGCGTACTTCGTCTACTTCCCTCAGAAATCCGCATCTTCTCTACGTGCCATTCGTTAACACCAATTATCGACTGAATAGTTTTACTATAAGGACATGTGGGCAATTTAACTTACTTGATAAAAGTTACGACTTGTTTAATACTACCGCTTCTGGACTTAAAAATAAACTGATATCATCATTCTTTCTGTAAGTTGATACTATTTCTTTTGTAACTTTCAACCGATCTAACTTCTCATGTATGTATTGTTATTTGTCTATTTGTGAAAACTTAATGGCCTTCAGAATTATCTTCATATTACATATTTTTGTTTTTAGCTGTAAGTTTTTCTTGTAATTATACAATAAAATAAATAATTTATCAAAAGTTACTAGATGTCGAAAGGAACGTCATATATTTTTTAAAACAAAATGATATGTTTGTGTACAGAAACTCTGTTATAAATAATTTATTTTGTATGTTGTTTCCTATGTTTACAGAGAAACGCCATTACGTCTTTGTTTCATTTTCCCTGACAATTCAAAAGTATAATAACATTATATATACACCGTGGAATAAAATCGGTTTATTTTTCGGAATGTACGTACTCAGTCCATAGTCTATAAAAATATAAAACCATTAATTATTAAATTTGATAAGTAAAAAAAGTTAAAATAATAAAATTAGTCATTATAAATTAAATCGAATCTCAAATATTTAGAGCCTGCTCAAACGATCGGAAATGCATCCTTACCACTTTCGGCGCACCCAGGCTCTACAAGACATGGATGCTCAATCTCGCATAGCTTTGTGTCAATGGATAATACAAAACCAAAATGTGAATATTTTATGGACCGATGAATCGACGTTTACACGGGTCGGAATATTTAGTATTGATAATGAACATTTTTAGGATTTTAATAACCCGCACGTTATTAAAGAACATTCACACCAAATTAGGTTTAGTGTTAACGTATGGGCCGGAATAATTAATGATGTTATAATAGGGCCTGTGTTCATAGAGGGACATTTGACCGGTGGCACGTTTTTAGATATGCTAACGAACGTTATTTCTGAATTACTGAAGAATGTCCCGTTAGCATATATTACAAGGACTATTTTTCCAGCTAGATGGTTGCCCGGGACATTACGCGCGACCAGTGCGCGCTTATTTGGACAATCGGTTTAGTGATAGATGGATAGGGCGGGGCGGACCTGTGCCTTGGTCACCGAGAAGCCCAAACCTGACTCCACTAGACTTTTTTTTGTGGTCTGAAGTGAAGACTTGTTTATACAGAAGAAACCCGTACTGTGGACAGTTTAAAAATAATAATCGTTCATGATTTTAATAAAATGTAACAGGACACAAATACTTTATGGAAACTTAAAGAGAATTTGCAGAAACGGGCTCAACTGTGTATTGAAATGAATGTACAACATTTTGAACAATTGCTTCAGTACAGGTAATGTAAATAAAATGATTCCAATTGTTTAAATACGCCTGCAGTACGCGCTAGCCTCTGATATTAGTTTACTAATTAGTATAATTTTAATATCTTAGGATATTAATGTAAGATTACTTATTAATTTTTATTATTTAGATAAACTAGTATTTCTGACGGTAATAATAACAGAAGTGTAGGTAATGTATGTACTCATAGTACATAGTACTACAACGTAAAGTGGAGAGAACTTCACCTAGTGCGGCAGGGTGCAGCGGGGTACGGGGCGCGAGCCTACCTACACTTTTGAAAGGTTGTAGTGAGCTTAAGAAATTCAGTACATTACCAAACAACCGTATTTTATTATTTCAAGATTTTTTTATTTTTATATTTTGTTTATTTATTTATCGCTATGTCACAATAGTACACCCTTGACTGAGTACGTATACTTCAAAACAAAAACCGATTTAAGTGCACCGTGTATATACAATTTGCATATTAAGCGTTCACTCAGGAGCATATGATCCCACACCTATACACTCACAAGCACACGCTCATTGAGATATAGAAACACAATACCTCATAATGATATTTTTATGTATATAAATATTTATCTGCTGCATAAAAAGCGAAATTTAACAATAATTGCTTCGCACCCGGCACCACTTGATTGCTAAACGTAACAAATGTATATTTTGTGTTAAATGTGCTGTGAAGTAATATGTACCAAATAAATAAATAAAGCCACAGTATCAGCGAGTAACATTGCTATATTATACCTAGTCTCTGGCTATATTATAATTTGAAAAATTAATTTATTCTTCATAACAATGTCCATAGTTATACACAAAGTATAAAAACATGCCTAAAAATATGCTTTCAACATGGGTGAATCTATATATTATATTTATTAAATAATAATGCTTCTGGGGTTGTCGACTAAGTAGTTGGCAACATTTCGGGATAAACATGTGTTGGTATCTCATACTAGTGTTGTTTATTTTGTGTTGCCGAGTTATTTATTTACCTTATCAATTACGAAGTGATGATTGTGCTCGCCGGTCAGGTAGTAGCGCAGACGCGCGTTCTCCGGCTCATCCGCATCCTCCGTCTCGAGCCGAGCGACGCGAGCGCCCTCTGCCGCGTCTTCCGGCAGCCGCGCGCGGTACCGGTGTCGTACGCAGTACGGAGGGTTGTCTGCAACACGTGACTACTGTGACACGACCGTGTCCCCACGGCTCACTCGGCCCGCCGCCCCTCGCTCTACTTACCGTTCACATCGAGCACTGTCACGTGCACCGTCGCGTACGCGGTGAACTTGCCGTCCGTGGCTGCCACCGACAGATGGTACGAGGATTGGAGCTCGCGGTCGAGCGCGCGGGCCACGTACAGGTCCCCGGAGGCACGCAGTTGGAACCGGGCGCGCTCATCACCGCTCGCCACGAAAAATGAAAGCGGTGCAGCGGCCGCGTCCGCGTCGCGCACCTCGAGCCGCGCCACCACCGTGCCGGCCGCCGCGTCCTCCCGCACTGACGCACTCAGCTCCGTGGTCGCGAATTCCGGCGGACAGTCGTTGTAGTCCACCAGGCGCACCACGAGCGTGCCGCGCGACACCCGCCGCGGAGCCCCGCCGTCCGTCGCCAACACCGCCAGCCGGTGCTCCGGCCGGGCTTCGCGATCTAGCACCGCCAGCGTCGTAACCCAACCCGTGTGCGGCTCCACTGCGAACAGCTGTCCCGACTCGTTCTCTCCCTCCAGAGCGTCCGCCAGCGAGAACCGCACCTCGCCATTGGTGCCGGCGTCCGGGTCCTCGGCCATCACTACGAGACAACAAGCTGTCGGTGAGCGCGAGTCGCCGCGTCCCCGGGAAGAGCGGTCGGAACCGGACGAGGCACTTACACTGCACGAGGCTCGTGTGCGCCGGCGCATTCTCCGCGAGGTGCACCACGTATGGCTGCGAGTGGAACACGGGCGCGTGCTCGTTAACGTCCAACACGTGTAGACGAGTCTGCACCATAGTCGCTGGCGCTGGACTTCCCTCACCTTCGATTATCACTCCTGGGATTTAAAGTTATGTTTGAGTTCATGAACCTAGCAGCGGTCGTGCGGAGTATTATGTAGAGAACGGGCTAACCTATCACGTGGTCTGCGTTCGTTTCGCGATCGAGCGGCGCGGCCAGGACGAGCCGCCCGGACGTGTCCAGAGCGAATAGGTCGGGGCCAGCGCTCGCCGCCAGCCGCATACGCGCTCCCGCTTCGGTCCCGGTGCTGTCATCGGTACGCAGCTCAGCCAGCAACGCGCCTGGCGCTGCGTCCTCGCGCAGGAACAGGTCGGCGGGAGGCGCGCTTAGACGCGGGGCTCGCTCACCGGCTCCCAGCACGTAGACGCACACGGGTGCCTCAGCAGCGAGGCCACCGGCGTCGCGCGCGCGCACCCACACCTGCAACGCCCTTCCGGCTGCCGGCAAACACAGAATAAAATGTCAGCGTACACATTGAAGAGCGCAAAAGTTTACGAGGATAGGAAACTCATGTACCGAATGACGTGGCGTTCCTGGCGAGCGACAAAGCTCCGGAACCGGGGTCGACAGCGAAGAGGCCGGCCGCGTCGAAGTGCGCATCCCCCTCGTAGAGGGAGTAGGAGAGACGGGCGTGTTCGCCAGCGTCAGGGTCTACGGCGGTGAGGAGCAACAGGAGCGTGCCGGGGAGCGCGTCGTGTCGCAGGGCGGCGCGGTATTCGCGTAGGGGGAAGGCGGGCGCGTTGTCGTTGAGGTCGGCCACGCGCACGCGCACGGTGGTGTGACGCAGCAAGCCACCGCCGTCGCTCGCCAGCACCGGCACCGCCCATTCGGCACGGCGCTCCCGGTCTAGCGGCAAGCGCGTCGTGAGTGCTCCACTAACTGCATCGATAGCGAATGTCTCTCGCAGCTTCGCGGAGGGGATGGAGTAGCGCACGACGCCGTACTCGCCCTCGTCTTCATCGTACGCTTTCACCTGTAATGCGAACACACAGGACACACTAGACACGCGGTCACTACTAACTGTATCTATACGTGTACACAAGCTGTTGTATGGACCGTTTACACATAGATTGAGTTTTTGTGTTGCGCGTCTTAACTCTGTTTGAATTAAGAGCTATAAGGTCATCCATATTGTAGAGGTTTGTATGCGTGTCTTTAGGCGGTCCCTAATGCCGAGCATGTATGGAAAAGGGAGAGAAGGCCAGTCACTTGCTCTTGAAGTGCAACTGGCACGATATTGGGTCAAACACCTTGGTACATCGAGGACCCTCCTGGAAGTCTTTAACAATATCGGGCGACTGGTGGAGTTCCCGGAGGATCTGGGCTAGCATGACTAAAGTCAATCACCCCCACGCATGATATGCGCATACAGACGTCAAGATGCGAAAACTTAGCCTGTGTAGACCTGATACCTGACGTGAAACTGTATAAATATAGTGTAACGCGGTTGCGACACCACACACTGCTCCCGCCACATAAAGCGGTCATTACAAAGAAACATTCAACGGAGTCTCTATGTTTTATCAACTCGTCCCCAAAGTCGTTCATTATTTAGTGACCTATGTCGTGAGAAGACCATTCAGTTGTTAATATGAGTGGGTGCTGCTTGGCATTAATTGAAGCAAATTGGAAATTTAGAAAAATAATATTAGTAGAGGGAGCGACTAAATGCGTACAATCCTCCTCCAGCACTATTGCAGTTGGTACCATTGCCACTTAACAGTACACACATACAACATTTTAATTGTTATATGATTGTCTGGAGTTTTATTTATATCGAGGTCTGACGTTAATCAATTACTGTCATACAATGAGAAGACTTTAGTAAAAGGACGAAATGTGATTGTTTCGATGTTTGACAAGACAATCGTTTTATATTGAATATTGAGTAATATGTAAATAGTATAATATATAAAAGGATGTACTGTAGTTAGCAGCAGCGGAGGCGGCTGGTTCTCGAGCGCGCGCGCCTCGTGCACGACGTGCGGGAACCTCGGCGCGGCGCGGTTACCCGGCACCAGCGACACCTTGATGCGAGCGAACGTGGCGTGCGCGCCGTCCGACACCGACACGTTCAGCGAACGAGGCGCCATCCCCAGCGCGCTCGGCGTCGCCACCGACACTACACCCGTGTCCACGTCCACTTGCAGCGCGCGCACCCTCGCGCCCACGAGCGCGTACTGCAACCGTGTCGCGTCACGCGCGTCCGGGTCCCAGGCCGCCACGCGTCCCAGCGCTACGCCGCGCGCCGCCTCCGCCGAGACGGTCGCGCCCGCCACGCCGCGCTCCACCCGCGGCGCATTGTCATTCACGTCATCCACAGTTACGAAGAGGTGCGCCGTCGAGTGCAGCGACGGCCGGCCGGCGTCCTGTGCGCGCACCACCAGGTGATACTTCTCGCGCTGTTCGCGGTCGAGCGGCGCCCGGACGCGCACTTCACCGGTCGCAGGCTCCACTGCAAACGGGATCTCGGTGTCGCCTCCCTCTGCCGAGCTCAGAGAGTAGGAGACCTCGCCATTGGAACCGGCGTCGTCGTCAGCAGCACGAAAGGTGAGCACGAGATGGCCGGGCTCGGCGGCCTCGGACACGGAGGCTCGGTACGCGTCGCGGTCGAACTCGGGCGCGCAGTCGTTGACGTCGATGAGTCGCAGAGTGAGAGCCGCGTCAGCGTAGGCACCGGTGACGCTATCCGTGGCGCGCACGACCAGCTCGTGCTCGCGGGTGTGCTCGTAGTCGAGCGGAGCGCGCGCCACCAGCACGCCTGCGCACACGATACAATAAGCGGTTCGTGCCGCGACATCGAAAGCGATGTAGCGCGATGTTATACTGCAAGAGGGATAGATGATACGCGTGCGAGCGAGGGGCGCTGAGGAATGATGTAAGCAGTCGGATACTCACATGGATTATTGCCTCTATCGGGTGCTGCGGGATAAAACCAACGGGTTAATTGTGATGTCACAGGTCGAATATACTCTGGGAATATTCTGGGACTGCTGGGACAAATTACTACTCAATTTTATAATGAAACATAATACTGAAATCATAATTAATGTAGTATAATATATATGTAAAGAAACATGTAATTTTCTTTAATTTTAAGATTTCCACGCATCAAGCGTCATCGTGTCAGACCGCGACATAGACTAATACTAGTCGCTCTGTCATCTGTGATTGAATGATGACAATCTATGAAGCATCTAACTAGCTAGCTGTCTTTTGAAAATTTATAAAAAATAATATTTTTGTTTCCCAGTTGTGATTTAAGAATTGAGATTGTCATTAATAACATTAAATGTCCTTTCTTTTATTACAGGTAAGATTTTGTTACTAAACTGTTTTATTTATAAGTGGATCAGAATATGTAAAATGAATACAATAAAACTTTTATTACAGAGAAACTCAATTGTGTTTTGAATAACTGTGTCGCCCAAATCACAAGAAAATACCTTATATATAGATTGGCTGTATAACAAAGAGCATAGGCTAGGCATATGTCAGAGCGAGTTAAGGACACAGCATGAGTTTTTAAAAATTAGTGCTCCGTAGGGCCATTAGGCAAAGAATTATCGATTATTTTCGTAAAATCGTTGTTGTAACACTAATCCATAACGAAAATCAACAAAATTTGGATTCCACATGTAAGGCCGTGTTCGAATCCACGTCTGGCAACACATCGCTCGACAGCTATCAGCTATCAGCAGTCAGTTATCACTTACTTCTCGTGAGACCGCGGGCAGTTTTTATGATTGTTCGAGAAGTTATGTTTTTGATTGGATTGCGATATAAATCGCACATGGCCTTGTTAATTATTGTTAGTTGATTGAATATGTGTTTGTTGAAAATCAGTTTGCCGATTTGTATTACGCGTACCTCCGTTTCATAACATAAAGAAAACTTGTTGTAGTTTTTAGTTTGAACTGTGTTGAACCATGGATATTGATTGATGTATACGTTATTATATTATGTAAACTTGTAATATCGCCACGAGACGAGTTGGTGTGACCTTGATCGGCTTGATCCTTTCTCCGGACTGATATCGGTGAATCGAGGAGCTTCTCCCGTCAGGCCGATTCACTAATAAACTATATTGTTTTTTACAAAGTTCATAAAAGTGAATCTAGAAAATATCGTATTTAATCATATTAATTCTTCGAAAATATACGAATACGAAAAAAACAAACAGCCATAATTTAAATAAATACAGAGAACAAACTAAAAATGAAGTACAATACAATCGAAGATTCCCGGTAAAACATAAACGAAAAGGGTTGCAACCATGGGAAATTTTAATTGTCTAGTGTTTTATTTATCGTTACTGTTACGTAATGCGTTGTTCGAACCCCCCCTCCCAGCCCTTGTAACGCATCGTAACATTTTATCAGAACCCCCCGCTCCGCAAATTGCGTTATGTAATAATTAAATACCCCTTACACACATATAGGGCCACGCGAACAAATTAATTGAATGGTTTATACAATCATAGGTTAATGATTGGTTGTCGCTAGTGCTACAACTAGATGCCGTCTGCGTACTATAACAAATCGGCTATCAAAACCGGTATCAAATAAAATACTTGCTTAGCTAGTTCAGAGCTAACGTACTAGATGGCGTGGAAATTAATCAATAGTTTAAGTATTGTAGTATAGTAGATAAATTTCAGGATCATAGATAACCATAAAAATTTATGAAGAAGTAAATTTAGATAGCAATTTAATATTAATTCCATGCATGGATCTATGTAAATTCAGCTTCATCAGCGTATAGTCATATACAATTAAATAGAATAGACCATATGTAATCTTTTATTTAATAAACCCCCACTGTCTGGACCAGTAAATAAATGTTATTATTGTCTTGAGTTCCTTAGACTGGCGCCGTTTGGTATTAAATAGGACTCTATTCTGATATACTCCGTCAAGCCCACCCTAATATATAAACCCACATAGCTTGCTCTGCCGATTGGGTGAAGGTGGTTAGTGATCCTAACTAGGGTTTAAAATTTGACTTACAAACCTAAGATATAAGAAACACGATGGGATCACATACCATTCGTTTTTTTTTTTAGATCTGACTACACTGTTAGCCTTAGGGGCCCTGAAGCCGCTGCGGCTTTTACAACTTCACCGAACTTGGAGCCATTAGTATTTAAGTGTTACCACATTTATAAAAATCAGTTTCCTATAGTTACGATTTTTATTATTTTGCGATTAAATATATTTGGTTCACGCACTAAGGCTACAAATAAATCTGATATCTTTGATTTTGACATTATATTTCACATTCATAACTGAAAAGAAGTTGGTTGATCGGTTTTAGCGCGCTGACATCTCTTAATGTAATAATAGTAGTTGTTGTAATTAGTAAGAATGTTGGTGAGCAGTGTTAGTATACCTGTGTCGAAATGTACGTCGAAGAGGTTGTCCGGGTTTTGTGGCAGCGAGTAGAGCAGTTGCCTCCCGAGCGGCGAGTGCGCCAGCAGCGGTGACGTCAACGCGTCCCCCGGGCGCGTGTCCTCGCGAGCCGAGAGCGCGTAGTGCGCGCGCTCCCAGCCCGGCGCTGCGCCCCCGCGCCACACGCGTACTTGCACCGCCGCCTCCGCCGAGCATGCTGGGGACCCTGCCACCACACACACACGTCAACTCTACAGCGTAAATCTACCTGCCAAGTTATCGCGTTATCCTTCTGTTATTGTTATATACAATACATAATATAACAAACTTTCGAAAGAATACCTTTGCGAAGAATAATATTCCATTGAAGTATAACGAAAACGATTCTAGTTTTGTTCTGCCTGTGGAGTGTAGCTTGCTCGTTATCACTATGTATGCACTGTTCACTCAGAAACTAAAAACTGATTTATAGATATCCAGTCGCTGTCGCCAGTCTAGATGCGCCTGCATTTCCCGCGTCAACGATGCGGACACGTTATAGTTGGTAGATTGCTTTCGAAAGAATACCTTTGCAAAGAATAATATTCCATTGAAGTATAACGAAAACGATTCTAGTTTTGTTCTGCCTGTGGAGTGTAGCTTGCTCGTTATCACTATGTATGCACTGTTCACTCAGAAACTAAAAACTGATTTATAGATATCCAGTCGCTGTCGCCAGTCTAGATGCGCCTGCATTTCCCGCGTCAACGATGCGGAGACATTATAGTTGGTAGATTACTTTCGAAAGAATACCTTTGCAAAGAATAATATTCCATTGAAGTATAACGAAAACGATTCTAGTTTTGTTCTGCCTGTGGAGTGTAGCTTGCTCGTTATCACTATGTATGCACTGTTCACTCAGAAACTAAAAACTGATTTATAGATATCCAGTCGCTGTCGCCAGTCTAGATGCGCCTGCATTTCCCGCGTCAACGATGCGGAGACATTATAGTTGGTAGATTACTTTCGAAAGAATACCTTTGCAAAGAATAATATTCCATTGAAGTATAACGAAAACGATTCTAGTTTTGTTCTGCCTGTGGAGTGTAGCTTGCTCGTTATCACTATGTATGCACTGTTCACTCAGAAACTAAAAACTGATTTATAGATATCCAGTCGCTGTCGCCAGTCTAGATGCGCCTGCATTTCCCGCGTCAACGATGCGGAGACATTATAGTTGGTAGATTGCTTTCGAAAGAATACCTTTGCAAAGAATAATATTCCATTGAAGTATAACGAAAACGATTCTAGTTTTGTTCTGCCTGTGGAGTGTAGCTTGCTCGTTATCACTATGTATGCACTGTTCACTCAGAAACTAAAAACTGATTTATAGATATCCAGTCGCTGTCGCCAGTCTAGATGCGCCTGCATTTCCCGCGTCAACGATGCGGAGACATTATAGTTGGTAGATTACTTTCGAAAGAATACCTTTGCAAAGAATAATATTCCATTGAAGTATAACGAAAACGATTCTAGTTTTGTTCTGCCTGTGGAGTGTAGCTTGCTCGTTATCACTATGTATGCACTGTTCACTCAGAAACTAAAAACTGATTTATAGATATCCAGTCGCTGTCGCCAGTCTAGATGCGCCTGCATTTCCCGCGTCAACGATGCGGAGACATTATAGTTGGTAGATTGCTTTCGAAAGAATACCTTTGCAAAGAATAATATTCCATTGAAGTATAACGAAAACGATTCTAGTTTTGTTCTGCCTGTGGAGTGTAGCTTGCTCGTTATCACTATGTATGCACTGTTCACTCAGAAACTAAAAACTGATTTATAGATATCCAGTCGCTGTCGCCAGTCTAGATGCGCCTGCATTTCCCGCGTCAACGATGCGGAGACATTATAGTTGGTAGATTGCTTTCGAAAGAATACCTTTGCAAAGAATAATATTCCATTGAAGTATAACGAAAACGATTCTAGTTTTGTTCTGCCTGTGGAGTGTAGCTTGCTCGTTATCACTATGTATGCACTGTTCACTCAAAAACTAAAAACTGATTTATAGATATCCAGTCGCTGTCGCCAGTCTAGATGCGCCTGCATTTCCCGCGTCAACGATGCGGACACGTTATAGTTGGTAGATTACTTTCGAAAGAATACCTTTCGCAAAGAATAATATTCCATTGAAGTATAACGAAAACGATTCTAGTTTTGTTCTGCCTGTGGAGTGTAGCTTGCTCGTTATCACTATGTATGCACTGTTCACTCAGAAACTAAAAACTGATTTATAGATATCCAGTCGCTGTCGCCAGTCTAGATGCGCCTGCATTTCCCGCGTCAACGATGCGGACACGTTATAGTTGGTAGATTACTTTCGAAAGAATACCTTTGCAAAGAATAATATTCCATTGAAGTATAACGAAAACGATTCTAGTTTTGTTCTGCCTGTGGAGTGTAGCTTGCTCGTTATCACTATGTATGCACTGTTCACTCAGAAACTAAAAACTGATTTATAGATATCCAGTCGCTGTCGCCAGTCTAGATGCGCCTGCATTTCCCGCGTCAACGATGCGGACACGTTATAGTTGGTAGATTACTTTCGAAAGAATACCTTTGCAAAGAATAATATTCCATTGAAGTATAACGAAAACGATTCTAGTTTTGTTCTGCCTGTGGAGTGTAGCTTGCTCGTTATCACTATGTATGCACTGTTCACTCAGAAACTAAAAACTGATTTATAGATATCCAGTCGCTGTCGCCAGTCTAGATGCGCCTGCATTTCCCGCGTCAACGATGCGGACACGTTATAGTTGGTAGATTGCTTTCGAAAGAATACCTTCGCAAAGAATAATATTCCATTGAAGTATAACGAAAACGATTCTAGTTTTGTTCTGCCTGTGGAGTGTAGCTTGCTCGTTATCACTATGTATGCACTGTTCACTCAGAAACTAAAAACTGATTTATAGATATCCAGTCGCTGTCGCCAGTCTAGATGCGCCTGCATTTCCCGCGTCAACGATGCGGACACGTTATAGTTGGTAGATTCTTTCGAAAGAATACCTTTGCAAAGAATAATATTCCATTGAAGTATAACGAAAACGATTCTAGTTTTGTTCTGCCTGTGGAGTGTAGCTTGCTCGTTATCACTATGTATGCACTGTTCACTCAGAAACTAAAAACTGATTTATAGATATCCAGTCGCTGTCGCCAGTCTAGATGCGCCTGCATTTCCCGCGTCAACGATGCGGAGACATTATAGTTGGTAGATTACTTTCGAAAGAATACCTTTGCAAAGAATAATATTCCATTGAAGTATAACGAAAACGATTCTAGTTTTGTTCTGCCTGTGGAGTGTAGCTTGCTCGTTATCACTATGTATGCACTGTTCACTCAGAAACTAAAAACTGATTTATAGATATCCAGTCGCTGTCGCCAGTCTAGATGCGCCTGCATTTCCCGCGTCAACGATGCGGACACGTTATAGTTGGTAGATTGCTTTCGAAAGAATACCTTTGCAAAGAATAATATTCCATTGAAGTATAACGAAAACGATTCTAGTTTTGTTCTGCCTGTGGAGTGTAGCTTGCTCGTTATCACTATGTATGCACTGTTCACTCAGAAACTAAAAACTGATTTATAGATATCCAGTCGCTGTCGCCAGTCTAGATGCGCCTGCATTTCCCGCGTCAACGATGCGGACGACATTATAGTTGGTAGATTGCTTTCGAAAGAATACCTTTGCAAAGAATAATATTCCATTGAAGTATAACGAAAACGATTCTAGTTTTGTTCTGCCTGTGGAGTGTAGCTTGCTCGTTATCACTATGTATGCACTGTTCACTCAGAAACTAAAAACTGATTTATAGATATCCAGTCGCTGTCGCCAGTCTAGATGCGCCTGCATTTCCCGCGTCAACGATGCGGACACGTTATAGTTGGTAGATTGCTTTTTTTTTCTTTTCGAAATGTAAATAAACAATTGATTTTAAGAATAATATTCCATTGAAGTTAATAACGATATAACTTTACTTAGTTCCCTTTGTTTCTATAAAAAAAAAATGGAGTGAATAGCTTGCTAGAAAATCACTATCGTATGCACTGTTCGGGACAAGAAAATACGAATAAGGAGAAAATTTCGAAACTTGATTTAGCCGCTACGACAGATATCCAGTCGCTGTCGCCAGTCTAGATGCGCCTGCATTTCCCGCGTCAACGATGCGGGGCACGATTATAGTTGGTAGATTGCTTTCGAAAGAATACCTTTGCAAAGAATAATATTCCATTGAAGTATAACGAAAACGATTCTAGTTTTGTTCTGCCTGTGGAGTGTAGCTTGCTCGTTATCACTATGTATGCACTGTTCACTCAGAAACTAAAAACTGATTTATAGATATCCAGTCGCTGTCGCCAGTCTAGATGCGCCTGCATTTCCCGCGTCAACGATGCGGACACGTTATAGTTGGTAGATTGCTTTCGAAAGAATACCTTCGCAAAGAATAATATTCCATTGAAGTATAACGAAAACGATTCTAGTTTTGTTCTGCCTGTGGAGTGTAGCTTGCTCGTTATCACTATGTATGCACTGTTCACTCAGAAACTAAAAACTGATTTATAGATATCCAGTCGCTGTCGCCAGTCTAGATGCGCCTGCATTTCCCGCGTCAACGATGCGGAGACATTATAGTTGGTAGATTGCTTTCGAAAGAATACCTTTGCAAAGAATAATATTCCATTGAAGTATAACGAAAACGATTCTAGTTTTGTTCTGCCTGTGGAGTGTAGCTTGCTCGTTATCACTATGTATGCACTGTTCACTCAGAAACTAAAAACTGATTTATAGATATCCAGTCGCTGTCGCCAGTCTAGATGCGCCTGCATTTCCCGCGTCAACGATGCGGACACGTTATAGTTGGTAGATTGCTTTTTTTTTCTTTTCTAAATTAAATAAACAATTATTTTAAAATAACATTGTTGATTTAATAAATATACTTTTACTTATTCCCTTTCTTTTAATAAAAAAAAAATGGGGGAATAATTGTAGAAAATAATCGTATCATTTTCGGGAAAAGAAAATACGAATAAGGAGAAAATTTCGAAACTTGATTTAGCCGCTACGACAGACGTGTCAACGCGTCGGCGACATTCGACAGTATCAGTAACAGAGAAGGTGAGGGGTTACAGGCTAGCGTGGGGCAAGGGCGTCGCCCAGCCGGTGGTTCGGGGGCACTTGATATAAGAAAGGTGGGAAAAGTATGAATTGTAGATAGAGTCACAAGCACATGAAGCTTTAGACTGGTAGTGCTAATATCACCTCTATGACGATTGTAATAAGATCAGTACAAAGTGTAATCGAATTTGTTTGTTTTTAATCTTTTGAAGCACAGTTAAAAGATCTCTCTATCATACACGTTGTGCACCCCTCGCATCGCCTACCTTTAATATTACACTATAGCAGCGCGGACGGAATACTTGTAATGGTTAAGTGAATTCATTCGAGTTTCGAGTTACTGGATCTTACCTAAGTAAGATAAGGGGTAAGAAGTTACGAAAATGTGCTACCTTACTGAGTGCTATTTCGTAACGAAATTATATAAAGGAGCAGTGCCCCAGAGTTTTACCCGTGATAAAATCTTGGATACAAACACATCTCGTTAGGGGTTGAATTTTGAAAAATCTGTTCTTAGCGAATGCCTATGTTATAATAACTACTGTGTGCAAAATTTTATACCGATCCATTCAGTAGTTTGAACTTTGTTGTTGATAGATCAGACAGTCAGTCACTCAGTCAAGGTTTCCTTTTATATTTATTTAGATAAATTACGAATGTCATACGATTTTAATATTATGCTTGAAGTGTTTGTATTGAGACATAATGTACGTAACCGTACATCATTATTGTTCTGATAAAATATTATATTACGGTTGTGCTTGTACATACATTCAGTCAAAAAAGTATCGGGAAAGGATGATTTCTTTAAGATTCCAAATTCAACTTCTTTTTTTGTTTTTAGATTGGCACAACTGTTTTTCATTTTGGCGCAGAGTTTGTGTTGTATCTGTCATTTAGATTAAATACAGTGTTGTTTTTAGTTAGACCATATCTACTGTGTATTGCGAATTTCATAATGGACAAAAACATCGAACAAAGATTTTTTATTTTATTTTGCATCGCCAATGGATTTTCGTGTTCGGAGACACAGAAAATGTTACAGGAAGCTTACGGTGAATCGACTTTATCAAAAACACTATGAGTGGTACAAAGCGTTCAAAAGCGGTAGAGATATACTGGAAGATTTGCCCCGCTCTGGTAGGCCATCAAGATCTTCAACTGAAGTTAACATCGCAAAAGTGAAGGAAATAGTGACTGAAAATCCTCATTCAAGTTTGAGAGAGATAGCCGCTGAACTTTCTGTGTCTCATGAGTCGGTCCATATCATTTTAAATAATCACTTCTGTATGAAACATATTGCCACTTGGCAAGTCCCGAAAGACCTTATTCACCAGATATGGTTCCAGCCGACTTCTTTCTTTTCCCTAAACTCAAATTACCACTTCATGTCACCCGTTTTCATTCGGTAGAAGAAGATATAAAGAAGAATTCGCGACGACAACTAAACTCAATTTCAGAAAAAGCGTTTAAAAAATGTGTTGATGATTGAATTATTCGTTGGCGTAAGTGTATCGTTTCTGAAGGAGCATACTTTGAAGGCGATAAAATAAATTTGGATGAGTAACATTTTGTGTATGGTAACTTTCTGACAGAGTAGTACTTAAATGGTGCAAATCTAATTACATATAGATTACTTTTTAACTTAATACAATATTAGCCGTACCTAAATATTGATATAAAATTTTGAGTGTGGGTAAATTGTGATATAGAAAATATGGAAACTCGGTAAAAGTGACTGAAGCTTCAATAAGGTAACTTCCAGTAACTAAGTATATCAATGTTATTTCTATCTCTCATTAGAATATTATTACCATTGATGCTGAATAGAGCTTTCTACCACATCAAGCAACTCACTAATATTTTATGGCATAACTCATAATGTCAACCTGTACTCAGAGGGATTTTTTTTCCTTTATATGGCAACCCAGTCCTCTTCTGTCTTGAGACTTGACTAAAGATTACTACTGCCATTCTCAAGTGTAGGAGAGATTTCTTAAGTACATTGTTTCAACAGCAAAATTGAGCCACCCGTTATATTCCTATTGCTTATAGTCCCAAAGTCGTTTTTCCTTCATAATTTCTTACTCTAGCATATTAACCAAATACCATCTGTACTACGAGTAAGTGGGAGTATTCAAGAAGTAGTACTTCCTAACGGATACGTGATGGTGCCTCACCTCCGTCGAAAGCGGCGACAACGAGCGTGTAGAGCTGGTCGTGTGCGTCCAGCGTCTGCTTCAGCGAGATCTGTCCGGAGCGGCGATCCACGCGGAACAGCTCCCCGTTACCACGCTTCATCTCATACCGCACCTGCACATAGTGCGCACACCATCACACGTCACTACACAACGACTTAAGAGGTTGAATCATCAAGTTATTTCGAATGGAAGCGCACCTCCCCATTGTCGTTCGCGTCGAGGTCGAGCGCACGCACTCGCAGCACAGGTTCGCCTGGAGCCGCGCCCGCCAGCACGGCTGCCACGTACGGCCGCTCCACGAACACTGGGCAGTTGTCATTCACGTCCGTCACCGAGACGTGAAGGCGAGCGCGCGTTACCCGCACACCCCCCTCCCACTCGTCCCGCCCCCCGCCACCAGCACTGCGCGCCTCCACCAGCAGGGTGTATGTGTCGCGGCGCTCGCGGTCTAGCGGCAGCGCTGTCGTACGTATTGCCCCGGACGTCACGCCTACCTGCAGGCACATAATATCATGCAAGTTGTCAGGCGCCAGGCACCCCGCACCTCGCGGCAACCACGTCCCCGGCCAGTAAGTACCTCGAAGTGTTCGTCCGGGTTGAGGATTCGGAACTCGAGATGCTCGTTGAGCGCCGCGCCGAGAACATTCAGCACTGCGATAGTCGCCGGCTTCGTAGAGTTCTCGACAGCGGATCCGTAATAGTCTGCCTTCTGGAAGGCGAGGCCAGAGTTGTCTGCTTCGCGCGTCACCACGTCAACACGTGCGGCGGCAGAATGCACGCCATCGGACACGCGCACGCGCAGCCGGTACTGACCGGCAAGACCCTCGGCGCGCGCTACCGACAACACCCCAGCCGGGGATAGCTCGAGCGCACCCTGTCCCCCACCCTCCATCAAATCGTATACGAGGACGGAGCCTGCGTCGGGGTCGCTCGCAGAGAGCTTCAGGATGGTGACACCGGGCGCCGACGGCAACAGCAGCGTCGCCGAGTAAGTCGGCTGCGAGAACGCAGGCGGGCAGTCGTTGACGTCGGTCACCTCAACGGTGACCGTCGCCGAGCTCTCCGAGGGCAGGCGCGGGCTCCCGGCATCCAGCACCTGTGTCCACCATCACACACCATATCTTTATAAAATATCTAAAGAGAGTCTCGATTGAATACTTGCTAGGTACTATTATAGTGTAGTTCTACTGTGAGCGAAGACTGTGGGCACTGGGCAGGTAAGAGACTCACCCTGACTGTGAACCGGTGCAGGCGCTGCGTCTCGTAGTCCAACTGGCGCGCGAGACGCAGCGCACCCGTTGTGGCGTCCACACGGAACAGGTCCGCCGCGCTGGGCTCGGATATCTCAAAGGTGCGCAGGCTGTGTGTCGGCGAGTCTCCGTCTTCAGTGTCGAGCACGAGCGGGTCCACGGGGTCCGCTGTACCGGAGTCAAGGTCCCGCACCAGCGCCCCCACTGGTGCCGCTTCCGAAATGCGTCCGCGGTACTCTCGGCGCAGCAGCCGCGGCGGGAACTCGTTGCGGTCCAGTACGTGCACGGTGACGCGCGCTGTGCCCGTGCCGCCTCCCTGCACACAAGAATACCGTAGCGGTAACGTAGCCATATTCACAGGACATTGCTTCTGGTTTCTCACGCAAACTCACCATACTGAGGGCAGTGACGGTGAGTTGGTAGATCTGGCACGCCTCATAGTCGAGCGGCGCCGCGGTGGCGAGCACGCCGGCGGCCGGGTTCAGATGGAACAGTCCCTCGCCGCCCTCCAGCGTGTACCAGGCGGAGGTTGCGCTGCGGGCCTCGAGGGTCGCGAGTGTGGTCCCGGTGGGCTCGTTCTCGTATACCTCGCAGGATATCTCCTCCGACGTGAACCTACACACGAGCCGCGTTTCGTTATGTTGTAATTTCAAGTTAAAATGTTATCTACTCGCAAAATATATCATATTTCAGTAACGGGATTGTAGCGGGCTCGTGTTTTAATCAGTGTATCTCTGCAAAGAGAAGTACCTTGGTGGCGCGTCCCCCGGCTCGACGACGAGCACGTGCAGCGGCAGTGTGGAGGAGCGGCGCGCGGGCGGCGGGTTGGAAGCGCGCACGTGCAGCGTGTAGTCTGGCGCGCCGCGCGGGGGCAGCGAGCGCGTTAATGTAACGTCGCCTAGCTCGGGATGTACGGCGAAGGGGCCCGCGTCACCGCCCGCCAGCGAGTAGCGGACCTGAGACGCGTCGCCGGCGTCCGCGTCCGCCGCACGGAGCTGCGCGACCAGCGCTCCCTCGGGCGCCGTGCGCGACACGCGCGCCTCCGCCAGCCGCCGGCCCCACACGGGTGCGTGCTCGTCCGCGTCGTGTACGAGCACACGGACACGCGCCAATGCGACGGCCGCACGCGGCGCTCCGTCTCGCGCGAACACTGTCAGCTCGTGCGAGCGAGCGCTCTCCCTGTCCAGCGGGTGCGCCAGCTCCAGCACGCCACTCACCTCGTGCAGCCGGAACAGCGCTGCTGAGGCGGGTGCGCGCGACCCTCGCACGCCGTACAACACGCGCGCTACGCTCTCGCCACTTTCCTTACTGTCGGTAGTATCGGCGGCGACCGCCGCGTGTACCACTAGCAACGCCTCACCGACACGTGTCGACTCTGACGTCTCGACGACGTACTCGTCGCGCGAGAACCGCACACCCGCCTCGTTGGCGTCGTTGATGACAGTCACGTTCACCTATAGCGTGAAGCGAGTAGGGTCAGGAGGGCCTGGTAGCACAGCGGGGGCGTTGCATGTGTGAGGGAGGGGACGGGAGCCTCACCAATGTGTATGCGACGCGCAGACCGTCGGTGACGGACACGTTCAATCGGTAAGCTCGCTGGCGCTCCCAGAGAAGGCGCGCGCCCAGAACCAGACTGCCGTCCTCGCGACCCGCAATAAATTCACGTCGTGGGTCCCCGCCTGTGCACAGAGGAAACCATTTTATATATAATTGTATTTATGTTATCTGACCAATATTTGTTGTCATCCGATGAATCCATTTATAAATGTCTAGCTGTGCCCGTCGCTTCGCTCGCGTAGATGATAGAAGAAGAATACACACACACATAAATTCAAAAAAAAAGTTCTCAGATTCTTATTTATCAGATATCTTCTTAGAATCTCATATGAATGTTTTAAAATGTTATACTACTATTACTTCGTATGTTATACTAATATTATGAGGAGCTCATCTCATTCCTGCATGATTGATTCCAAGCTAAGCATAGCTACCACCTAATTACCAAATGACCGAAATACATAATATACTAAAATTATTAAGAGATTGTCTGTTTGAACGCGCTTATCTCTAGAACTATCAAGCCAGATTTTAATTTCTTTTTCGTATTTCATAGCATTATTTTACCCTTGTATAATTAAAAATAAATCACTGCTACATTTTCTTCTGATATAGAATATATTGGTTTTGACTGCACACCCTGTTCTACCGAGCCGAGTGTATAATTATTTTAATTTTCTATTATATTTTAAACTATGCGTCCAAATAACATTCTATATAGGGCAAAGTTTATCTCCTAGCGGTCGCCCAATGATCGAAATTCGTCCAGCGACTTTTTAATCATAAACTATTTTCTGTTTGACATTTACAGTATGAACCTAAACAATGAATAATATATCACTTGCTGCCACTTTTCATTGAGTGACAATGTCAATATTTTGGGGGGGGTCTAAGTTCAATGGAACTGGTTGGGTTAGGATTTGCAGTAATAATTATTTTTTTTGGATATTGATGTATTTATCTTTTATATTCAGTGATTTCAACATTTCCCAGAAGCTATTATGTGATATTGAGTTAAAAGTTTTTTTGTAGTCTACAAAAGGTAGGTACAGGGCTCTATTGAATTCTAAGTAGTTCTCTATCACCTGGTCAACAACTTGCATGTGATCTACTGTGCTAAAACCGTATCGAAATCCGGTGGTGTGCATTATTGTCTGGGGATATCCTTTCAAGTAGACAAGAGACGAATAGTTTGTAGATGAGGCATGAGACTTATAGGACGGTAATTCCCTATGTCAGCTGGGTCACCTTTTTATATAACAATATAATATCTGATTCCATCCATAGGTGTGGCACAGCTTCTTCCTCTAGTATTTTGTTCCATAGGATCTTTTTACATTCGTTTGTGATCCCGTCTGGTCCCGGGCTTTTTTCTGGCTTAAGTTTTGTTATTTGTTTCAATATTTCTGGTTCTGAAAACTGTTGTATTGGAGAGCTATCTTTACAGCGATAAACAGTCTTATTTGCTTTGATGTGCCAGACTGGCTGCATAAATTACATCTTTAATTCTATAAAAGCTTTCTTAATAGTTCTAGACTTTTCGAGGTGTCTTTTTATTGTGTTTATCTGTAATTATCGTAACATCTTATTTATTGGTTCTCTTTGTCGGTTTTATTTAATATAAGTTTATTTTGTGGTATACTTGTTTCTTTCATGAGCTATGACACTTTCACTGACTTTGCTCTTTTCTACTCCCCTAATGCGTTTTAGGCTTATTTTAATATAGGGTAATCTTCCACTTTACAGTTGTTTTGCGTCATTATAACTTCTTGTATAAAGCTGTGACGGTTTTCAAGATACATTTCTTGCTCAACTAATGTTCTCAACTTCGCAAATGTATTAGAAAAATGATGTCTACTTTTCTGTATTGATTTTAGGTAGATTGTAGCTCTTAATAACAAGTGGTCCGACCCAAAAGAGAATGATGACAGTACTTTATATTTAGAAATCATGTGCCCTTTCGTAGTCATTATGTAATGTATTTCATTTTTTCTATTTCTGTCTGGAAAAATCTATATCCATCTGTTCTTGGGTTTTAGTTTGAACATACTATTCATAATTTTTAAGTTATATTCTTGTGTGTATTGAATTAGTGTCTCGCCTCGAATACATTCCTGTTACCATAGCCATATTCGCCGGTAACTGAACGTTCGTGTTTCTTGGGAATTCCGATTTGTGCATTAACCTCTCCCATAGAGATGATATACTCGTAAAAGTTGTCCATGTCTTCTGAGATGAATTTTCAGTGGGTGCCTACACCTGGATTATATTGCGTAACGTACGTTGTTTAGCTCGACTTCCACTATTCTATTCTACTAATCGGTGAACTTTGTACAATTCTATTACATCGTGGTTAATGTCTTGTAGTACTGCTTTAAGTTCAGTGTGCAGTCTGCTATGATAAAAAGTAACTACAGAAAATTATATGATATGGAACAATTAAATAAATGATAAAATCAACCGTTCCGATGAGTGCTTTATTGCGACTGATTGTACACGATTTCATTTCAATACAACGATGATAAATTTTGCTTATTACTAAAAATTACTTTACAAATGTGCGGTAACCCATACATCTTGGCCACTAAACAAGAGATGAGAAAATGATAGGAATTTGTAATATGAAAATGTCAACGATATAATACAAAATTATATAAATTTTATTTTAATCGATAGTGATTAACAAGGTGATAAAACATTTTTTTTTTTTTAAATTAATTCTAGTCATTGTCCTGTTCGTTATAATTGTCACTTATCCTAGGTACCTTAAAGCGCACTGATACCATGGGCGAGGTGCCCTTATTTACACTTAATTCACTTTGCGACCGTGGTATTGACGGCACATGCACTACACTATCACTGTTGCCGTTGTGTACTGTGGGCTCGCAGCATCACGCCACCTCCTCAGCTTCACGCACATGAAGCTTCCTCCCGCAAGGATGATGATACAAATAACGATATATAAGAGTGAGTAATGATGTATATCATGTATAGTAGGTTGACTTTGCTGTGACTGTTCCTTTAATAAGTCTAGTTAATCTTTCATTTGGCTAAACTGACGTTCATGATCTTTTTGCTCAGGATATTCAAATGTTGTTGTAACATTCAGTAACCGATTCAAAGCTGATATTTCGGGTTTTTCTATATGATTATTGATAGTGATATGATTTATAAAGTTATTATGGGCATTGATATTAAACGTGTTGCTTCTTAGGATACAACCTTGACCGATAGTAATAATGCCATTGCCTGATAATGCTTCTATTTTGATTCCTGCCGCCCCGCAAAATATGCGAACCGTACATTGTTTACAACAGCTGAATAGCCACGAGTTCTGCGTATGTAAAATGATCCACCTGTCGCGACATTTTGTCTGCACTGATTGACAAGTTGACTCCAATACGCCACTGTTTATAATAATGTTACAAAATGACTGATTTGATGACAAGTCATATATTAAGGTGTTTAGTGGGCATAGAAGTCGGCCCGTTGACCCTTGAAAGCAGGAATGTATGTCATCTTCAGAAAGTAACATGCCGATTACTTTTCTTAAATTATAGGCAATGTAAGGTATTTTAGATACCATCTGATATGTATTTTATTCGTCAATTTTTTGGGGAATTCCAATAATTTTATTAAGTTCATACACGTCTCTACTTAGTATGGGAATCTTAGCTTCAATTATTATATAACTGTTAACCACTCTGCTGGAAACCCTTTTAAGCTTATATAAATCCAATATATTATCTCTGTTAACAGGTACAGTTAGGTCAGCAGGTAGGTAGTGAGATATTAAATTTACTTGATCTTGTAATTGCCCTATCGATAATATATTCATGTTTATGTTGCCGTGACGGATGTCAGTTACAATGTCAAGCAGGCTCTGCTGGAGTCGCCGTAAGTTTGATAAAATCATACTCGCTGTTAGTGCTGATGATGTGATATATAGGCCTTTTTTGTTGTCGAATGTTACCGTATTCATCTCTGCCGATAAATTTAATAAACGTTCTTTAATGAATTTAAATTGTTTATTCATGTTTTCTTCATTACGTTTTAGTATATCATATTCCGTCTCGATAATTATTGTTTGATTCCTAATTAGGTTATGTAAATGTTTCTCATTCTTTGATAATTCATTGATGTCTTTTTCGTACTGTTGGGCGAACCGTTCCTCCAAAACACCAAATAACGTGTTTGCTAAATACCCAATCCCATTGATTAAGCCACGTTTTACTCTTTTTGGCGATTGATTCATAATAAGTGCTGTAAAATTCTCGATTTCTCGTATTTCATGTCCCAACTGAGATATCATATTATTATACTCATCGTATTTTTTACAGAGTTCCTTTAGGTGCTCAATATACTGCTTAATATCCGATACGCCATGCCAATATGTAGATATATTATAATAAATTATAAGTTTCCATTCGGCCCTTACAATTTGTAGTTCTGATACTTTGTCGAAAAATAATCCTTGGTTGTTGCTAGGTAACGCTGATATATTATAAAATGGTAATTGTTGATCTTGCTGGAGACTTGGAGAAATGAATGATAAAATGGTAAGCGTTAGAATTGTAAAATAATTCCGAAAGTTTTTTTTTTGTGTACGTCGTGGTTGAGTTTCTCCCTGAGTGTTCCTAGAAGATGTGACTGACTGCTGGCTGATATGTTCTGTTGATTGGTCTCGTGTTAAGCCACTGACGTCATGATGTATGGGTAATAGATACAACTTTGATACAGGACGCTTAGTAATACCAGATGGTGTTTTGATAGTAACCACCCGAACATGTCCGTCCTTACCCGGGTGCACTTCCACGATTCTAGCCATGGCCCATCGTGTAGGTGGTAATATCTCATCCTTCACGACAACTATGTCACCAATTTTTATATCTTGCCGCCGAGTGTGCCATTTACTGCGTTTCTGAAGAGATTGCAAATATTCATGAGACCACTTTTTCCAAAAACCTTTCATCATAGTTTGCACTAAATGCCACCTAATAGGCAAACTAATATAATGAGAATCAGTCTGTGAGCTTGATAGTGTGGGACTACCAATTAAAAAATGTCCCGGAGTCAATGATTCTAGGTAATCTGTGTTTTCGGTAAGTGCGCATAGTGGCCTAGAATTCATACACGCCTCAATTTGAGTCAAAAGTGTTAAAAACTCCTCATATGTCAATTTTTGTGTCCCAATTACTCTCCGCAAATGATATTTCATGCATCGTACCGCTGCACTGGGCCAGGCAGGTGCATTAAAATGCCATCTAATTCCTAGCTCACCGGTATAAATGATAAACTCATTGCTAATATTTTGCTTTGCCAACTTGTATTCTTCTCGTAATAACCTCGACGCGCCGATGAAATTTGTCCCATTGTCATTATACATCTCTGTGGGTGTTCCTCGTCTAGCGCACATTCTACGGAAAGCCGCAAGAAATGCGGGTGCGCTCAGATCAGAGACTAACTCTATATGTACAGCCTTGGTGCTAAGACAGACAAACACTGCAATATAGCCCTTACTAGTTTTGATACCACGGCCTTTATTGGCCTTAATTTCAACGTGTCCAGTAAAATCCACAGCGCAATGTGTGAAGGGGCGCGATGGTGTGACCCTGGGCTCCGGTAGGTCAGCCATGATTTGCTGATGATTTCTTTGTTTAAAGCGTCGACAAGTAACACAGTTTCTAAGTTGCTTCTTAACAATGTTTATACCACTTACAATCCAATATTTATTTCTTACTTGTGCCAACGTAAGTTTAGGTCCCCCATGCAATGTTGTGACATGGGCCTGGTCAATGATAAGCTCTGTGAAACGGTTGTTACCTGATAATAAGATAGGATTATTGTATGATTGATTGATAAAATAATTATTCAACCGTCCACTGACTCTCAATATTCCGTTTTTATCTAAATACGGATTAAAACATAACAATTTGCTATTGGATTGAACCTTGCCCTTTGATTTTATGTTATTAATATCGGCTATAAATTCATATGCCTGAATGTGTTTGATAATCAGTATATATGCATTTGGTAATTCAGCATTTTGTTGATGATGTCGCAGGCGGCAGCGAGCGACGAAACGTGAAGCCCATGCAATTGTTTTAACTACTCGCGTAATTGAGATGTTGTTATGTAACAACATATTTATAATTGAAGTTTTATTATCACATAAGGTGGCATTTACATATATTCTCTTTGCTTCCAACTCAGTGGCGTTTAATATCGGAACTTGATATTGGGTATTATAATAGTTGTTTGGAATTACCTTCGCTAACCATTCCGGTCCATTCCACCACAGGGAATGATTAATCAGTTGATCACTGTTCATGCCACGGGTTGCGCAGTCTGCTGCATTTTCTTCGGAGCAGACATGATGCCACTGAGATGGCGGTATAATGTTAGTAATTTGCTGGACACGGTTAGCAACAAACGGTTTCCATCGATTCAAATCTCCCTGGAGCCACGCAAGAACTACCATCGAATCGGTCCACGCGAATGTCTTAACATCTTGCTCGTCGAAACAATCTCGCACTTTCTTTAGAAGCTGTGATAGCAAAAGCGCACCACAAAGTTCCAGTCGTGGCAATGAAACCACTCGATTCAATGGTGCTAACTTTGTTTTCGCCGTAATAATACGAGATGTAACTATGTATATAGAGCATGCATATACTTTTTCTGAGGCGTCACAAAAGCCGTGGAATTTATATTTATTATTTGTGTCGCCTAAATGTTTCGGTATTAAAAACTTTTCTATGTGCTCTAGATCTGCTTTCAGCAGTAACCATTCTAGCTGTAATTCCACCGGAAGCTCGTCATCCCATGTTAGGCAGGTTGACCAAGCCTTTTGGAATAATAGCTTCGCTTTGATAGTCATGGGTGATAGCCAGCCTATAGGATCGAACACCTTTGCTATATCCGATAATAAATGTCGCTTTGTGTACTTGCCTTTATTTTGTTCATAAAATGATACATGTTTAAACGTAAATGAATCCGATACGAGATTCCACCGTAGTCCTAACGTTTTCGTGAGTTCAGTATTTTTAAAGTCAATGACACCTGGATTTACTTGGTCTTTTGTTAACCCTTTTAATAATTGAGGATGATTACTCGACCACTTGCGTAAATTAAAACCAGCCTCTTGTAGCATGGTGATAAATTGATGTTGAATTTCCTCAGCCTCTTGCAGCGAATTACTGCCGTAGAAGAGATCATCAGTATAATACTTGTTCTTGAGTACGTTTCCTGCTAACGGATATTTCTTACCATTGACGTTAGCAACCTGACGTAATGTACGCATGGCTAAATAAGGAGCGGCCTTAGTGCCATAAGTCACTGTGGTTAAACGATATTCGGCCACAGGATTAGTTTGTGTTTTCCTCCATAATATAGTTTGTAAATGTTGATCGGATTCTCTAATTAATATTATTCTAAACATTTTCTCAATGTTTGCGCTCATAACAAATTTATATTGTCTCCAACTTAGAATATAATTATGTAAATCTTGCTGTAAATTGGGACCACGTAGCATTAGGTCGTTTGAACTTTTACCGGATGATGTTTTACTAGAAGCATTAAACACGACTCGTAGTTTTGTCGTGTTAGAATCCATCTTCCAAATACCATGATGTGGCAAGTAGCACGATGGCTCCTTTCTGATATTAACTTTGCACATATGTCCTAATTGTAGGTACTCATGCATAAATTCACCATACTTTTGTGCAAAATCACTGTTCTTCGACAGTTTTTGTTCTAATTGCCGTAACTGAGCCAATGATTTTAATTTTGATTTACCAAGCTCTTTTTCAAAATTAGCCTTCATGGGCAGTGCAACCTCGTAGTTACCACAACTTAACCGTTTAGTAGTATTTTGATAAAATTCCTCACAGAATTCATCTTCCTTACTCAGAAGTGCGGGTGGCGTCGTAATATCTTCCATTTCCCAATATTTTGATATTTCTGATAAATCATTGAGAACTACATGACAGTTGAATGTCTTTTTGACATTACCATGATCTCAGAGTACACGGTCGCATCTAATAACAAATCGATTCGCTTTGAAATATTATATTCGGGATCTGCTAGATTGATATTTTGTATATGTGGTCATGTCTGACTTTCAAATGATGTATTTGGCAGGTTGTTGATAACTTTCGAAATAATTAAGGCTTGCGTTTCGAAGTGATAATCAATATTAACGACTCCCCTGCTTTGTTTAGATCCTGTGCCTATACCTGAAATAGACGCACTGTATCTATTTCTCTGTAAACCCAATATTTGCGCGGCGCTTTCCGAGATCAGAGATATTTGTGAGCCTTGGTCTAAAAGTGCTCGAAGTGTGACATGGCTACCATCAACTGATTTAATATTTACTAACACAGTTGTCAATAATATTTCCTCTTCATTATTAGCGACATAATTCACATTAAGTGTCGTATTCGGTTTGCGCAATTTTGCTGAATTGTTTGGTGCCAGCGGCGAAGGTTGCGAAACCGAACCAAAAGTTTCAAGTGTCGGGTTCGGGTATTTTGTCGCCAATGGACGTACACAGGCTTCATGTAACAACGTATTATGTTCGCCGCCACATATTTTACATCGTTTTTGCGAAATACATTGATTGCCATAGTGATTGTAAAGGCAATTGATACATAATTTTAGTTTTAAAACTGTTTTCCACTTCATATCCGATGACATATTTGTGAACATATTGCATCTGAATAATTCATGAAACTGATTACAAAGAGAGCATTTATTAGTACTCGTAACTATAGCTTGATAAGTTTTTTGATTATTTTCTTGGTATTTAGGCTGATAGTTTTGTTTGTAAGAAGCTACACGATTTTGCTGATAAATTGTTCTTTTTTGATTTGTAAAAGGCTTTGATTGCTGAGAAGGCGTGTCACGTTTCCGAATAGGTCAAGCGCGGTAAACTTATGTTCCAAAAACATCATGAATTCATCGAGCGATGGGATATCACGTGGTTGTTTAGTGGAGTACGGAGTTACGTGGAGTAGGTTGCCGCATCCAATTTTTTTGACATTATGTGAACAATTATTGGATCCCATGTAGTCGTATCGATACCAAGGTTATGAATAGCATGTAGAGTCTCCATACTAATATCATGAAGTTGTTTTATTTCAAATGATGTTTGATTATTCACGTTTGGCTGATTAAGAAAAATTTCTACTTGCTTCGTAAATAATATTTGAGGATTATTAAAACGGTGCGTGAGTATGTCCCACGCTGTATCATAATTTTCTGCAGCAATTTGTAGATGTTGAATGAGCCGCTCAGCTTCACCCCTGACCTTACCTTTCAAATGTTGCATTTTTTGTGCTTTATTAAGCATTTTACTGTTATGTATAGCTTCTGTGAATAAATCGTAAAAAGTTGGCCAATTGTTATAATTCCCGGAAAAGGTTGGGATATCTAACTGTGGAGTGGAAAGATGTGTATGAGCCGTCGATGATATTCTCTGATTGATTGATCTCTTAATACGTTTATAAGACAGCTCATACGTGCTATACTCTTCTTCATAATTTATGTCTCCGCCTTGAAGAATGTTATCAATTTTCAAATGCATACTGACAATTGCATTCCAACGCGTTTGAAGATTACGTAGCTCATCTTTTAATTCCCATTTGTCAGTCAACTCTTCTACCCTAATGCTGTTTACAATGCGACGTAATGCCCTAAAATGAGTCCGCTGTGCTGACAAAAATTCATCTAACTCACCACTAGGATTAGTTCCCTTGTCTGACTTTGATGAACTCGGACCAGCAGTCGCCTTCAAAGTATGGCGCTGTTTTTCTTGTTCTTTGTAATATGTTGTAATCATATGATATGTAGCGTGGTAAATGTTCATTCCAGATTCATAAACATTATTAATAAAATATTCTTCGCCTGCGGCAACGGTTTTATATTCATCCAGAGCATTATTATTGTGCTGAAATTCTACCCAAAGATTTTCTAGCCTGCTTAACCTCTCTTCCAGATATTCTGGAGTTTTTCTGATATAACCTGCAGATTTCAGATGATGCTGGCGCGGCGTGGGCTCCATTTTGCCATGTTCTTCTAACATCATTGAAGTAAAAGAACATCAAATTTCAACTGGATCAGACGTGAAGCTTGCATACATCCATTTATCAACTACTAAACAGCTGATAATCTGACGGCTGAACAGATTGTCTTAAATCATAGCTCTTAGCTATCTTCACTATCAATCAAGTACCCTATCAAAAAAAATAACAAACTAGATCAACATCGGTTCAGCCTTTTGGGAGCTATGATGGCACAGGTAGACAGACCTGTTTTTTCATGGGTGGTTAATAAATATTTTCAACAATGCAGTTACAAAAATTGAATAGAGTCATTACTTACCAACAATGTCATAGTAAAGTGGGTCCGCGTCCGGGTCTGTGGCTTGCAGCACGGTCAGCAGGAACCCTGGTGTGTCCAGTTCCGTGACCTGCAGCGACGGGGGCGCTTGCAGCACAGGGCTTCCATCCCCGCCCCGGGCGACGCCGCGCACCGAGACGCGTACCACCGCACACCTCGGCCGCGGTCCACCGTCACACGCGCGCACCACCGCGTCCAGCGTGACGCCGGGCACCAGCACCGCCTCGTCCACGTACAGCCTGCCCGAGTACGCGTGCACTCGCAGCCGGCCGCGCGCCATGCCGCGTCCTCTCGACCAGTAACGCACGGTGCCGTTGGCGCCCTCGTCCGGGTCGAGCGCAAGCACCGTGCCGACATACTCGCCGACAGGTGTCGCGTCCGCGCACGACTCCCAGGCGGTTCGCGTACCGGAGCCCTCGTCATCCTCGTCCCACTCAGCGCTGGCGTCGTCGGGCGGGGTCGGGGCGAAGAGTGCGGGCGCGGGTGCCCGGTACGGCGCGACCGCGTGTACGTCGTATAAACGATCCGTGAAGGAGGGCGTGTGGTCGTTGAGGTCTAGGATTCGCACGAGTACGCGCGCCGTGCTGGCCAGCTCGCCGTCCGAGCACTGCACCTCGAGCGCATGCGCCGCGGCCGCCTCGCGGTCCAGCGTGCGTCCTGTCGTCACCATCGCGCCTACAAACAAACGTACACCCACTATTAGAACTTGTGACAGATGGAACGCGTGTAATAAGGACACATTCAAGTGCATCATTCGAGTTACGTCAATAATTAAAAACAAACTGTATTAACCAATAAGGAATATGTGTTAGAAACGTTAAGCAAATTACAATAAATAAAAATAAAAACTATGTTGCAGATGAGATGTGAAACAAGCATAATCAACCTCAATCCTCAATCCTCAAGGCAGCATTAAGTTGAAAATGTGAACGAGGACTGAGAGTCGAAAAGGTATAGAACTGCCAATGGAACATGTTCATCAAGCTGTTTTTTTTGTGGCGGAATAATGGTTGGAGCTAGAACACCTATAATACCATATCAAGGTTATATGACTGGAAAGTACAAAACAGCTTTTATCGATGCAATCGTCAGGCCATTCAGAACAATTAAAGGCACCAATTCATGTTTATTGATGATTGGCACTTCAAGCTGTACGAGTTAACACGGCTGTTCATGAATACTACATCACACAATTAGATAGGTCTGTCGACTCATCAGACTTAAATTCCATCGAGCAAACACAAGATACTTTTGAGCAGGCAATTTGGAATCGGCAGCCACTTGCACAGACCCTGTGATATATCACACAAATGACCATTCAAGAATGAGACAGGCTACCACAAAAATTTCTGGATAACATTATCCACAACATGCCCAAGAGAATTTTAGCATGTGTTTGAGCCCGGTGGAGTTATTTTGTATTACTTTAGTAAGTAAGGACATTTAAAAATGAAAAAATTAATTTCCTTTATATAACTCATCATTTTCCATTTAATTGGTTTTTCATAGAAATTGACTTACTTTCATTTTTATTATACATCCACAATCCATTCTGGGTATTAATTTATTATTTTCAAATGGTGTATATAAATAATTAAATATATAATACTTTTGCTAAAACTTGTCACAATTTATAGTCAGTACCTTACGTCAATGTAATTTTTTAACGGTTGACAAATAAAACAGTGAGATGCGAATTTGCTTTGATTCATAGTTATTAAAAGCAAATATGCTTTGATCCAATGTTAAAATGCAAAGACACCTTTCGTCCTACATTATTTATGAATTTTCGATAATTTTTTAAAATATATTAGGCTATGTTGATTCAATCATAAGTTCAAATTAACGCATCTATAGAAAAATCTTGCTGTATATCAATTTCCTATGCCATAACAGAAAATCATTAAAATCTCAATTTAAGTGTTGAAGCTTCTTTGCTTTTATACCCCTCATATATAACCACTATCAAACAGGTGTGAAATTAATGAATTCATCTTGATATGAAAAAATTAAATAATGATATTGACAGTCCTGATCTTTTAAAAAAAAGCTTTATTTTAATGCTCTGAGGAAACAAACTCGTCTTAATTCTTTACTACATGTTCCTTTTTCTCCATCTAACTGCAGGCAACACTCTTATGCGGGCAAGCAAACATTTCAATGAGTTGCGTAGATAGCACAAACTGGATACTTTCCACTCAAGTGTGGTTTCGGCTAGAAGGTGCAGCTTAACTCTTGATTTTTTTTATAAGTATGTGCTGTGTAAATGGTAGTTATTGTTATTATCAGCAGTAATGCCAGTTGGATAGAATAATTGTTCACATTTTTTATAACTTTTACAGGTTTTTAAGTGATAACTTATTTTTGGTTAACAGATTCCTTTGCTATTTTTAATTTCTTAAATTGTTTAGCTGTTAATCATACTTATTAATAAATAAATAATTAAGTATGCAGTTACTTTTATGAATAACAAAGCACCGTGTCGTACCTGTCTGTTCATTTACGGAGAAAAGGCCGTCTGGGTTGCCAGCCACGATTGCGTAAGAGATATTGCGTGGTAGGGGGGATGCATCCCCGTCAGTGCAGTGCACGCGCACCACCGGCGTGCCGGCCGCGCTGTGTTCCACTACCGTGCTGGAGTAGAGGGCATGTTCCGACCACGGAGCTACGTCGTTAACGTCTTCCACCTCAATGTACACCTCAAGAGAAAAACAAATTTTTAAGCGGGATATGGATCAAACGACGTTTCGCCAACGTCATGTCAATTACCTGGATGCATGCGTGGCGCGGCACCAAGCCGTGGTCTTCAGCGCAGAGCGTCAGCCAATAGTGGGGTACGGCTTCGCGGTCGAGCGGCGTCAGCGTGCGCACCACACCCGCGTCGTCAACGGAAAAGTGCGCCAGTCCGGAGCCCGCCACCAGCGAGTAAGCGAGTCGCGAGTCTCGGCCGGGCTGGTCCGCGTCACTAGCGGCGGCGACCAACACGAGCGCGCCCGGTGCTGCATCCTCGCGCACGCTACCCGCCACCACGGTGTGCTCGCTGAACTGCGGCGCGTGCATGTTCTCGTCGACGTCCACCACCTCGACGATCACGGTGGTCTCGGTCCAAAGCGCAGGCTGGCCGCCGTCCGTAGCGCGCACTGTTACCCCGTAAACCTACCGAAATAACGTGATCGGATTATCTATAAGGATAGCGAAACTCGGTAAACGCTTGCCGACCTCGAGACTGACCTGCCTGGTTTCGAAATCGAGTGGCTTAACCGTGCGTAGCGTGCCCGACGCAGAGTCGACGCTGAAGACTGCATCTCCGTCCGCGCTCGGGTCGGCCGTGTCTACTTGGTCGGGTAACGAGTAAGAGACGAGACCGCCCGCGCCCAGGTCGGGGTCGAAGGCGTCGAGCACGGCCACTAGCGTGCCGACGGGCACATCCTCGCGCACGCGCGCCGCGTACGTGCCGAGACCGAAGCGCGGCGCGTTGTCATTCACATCATCGACAGCGACACGCACGAGCGCCTCGGAGTGCAGTCCGCCGCCGTCTGTGGCGCGCAGTGTGAGCTCGTAGAGAGAGCGCCGCTCGCGGTCCAGTGCGGCGCACACGGTGAGCGCGCCGGACTCGCGATCGAGACAGAACTCGCCATCGTCGGCTCCGCTCAATGAGTAGGTGACGTGCCCGAAATCGCCCGCGTCACGGTCGGTCGCGTTCGCGCGGAATATCTCGGTGCCGTTCAGAGCGTTCTCAGTGACACGGAAGCTTGCGAGAGTCTTCTCGAAGCGCGGCCGGTTGTCGTTGACGTCGAGAACTGTGAGAGGCAGAAGCCGCGAGGTGGCCCGGCGCGGTCGACCCATGTCGTACGCGGTCACATTCAGATAGTACTCAGATTCGCGCTCGCGGTCCAAATATCCGATGACCTGTAGCTCGCCCGAGTCCGGTTCGAGACGGAAGGCGGAGTCGGTGTCCCCACCGGAGATGGTAAAGGAGAGCAGTCCGTTGTAGCCGAGGTCGCGGTCGCGCGCACGTAGCCGCACCAGCGAGGTGCCCAGCGCAACTGACTCGTTAACTTTTACCTCAACTGGGAAGTCCAAGAACTCGGGCGCGTGCATGTTCTCACCGTAGCGAGAGGGCGCCGGCGGGAACTCGTCGGCCGGGTCGAGTGGCGCGTTGGCACGCTCGGCGGCCGCCAATAGCTCAGTGAGGCGACGCGCGACACCCGTCTCACGGCATTCGGGTGTTCCGCCCTCGCTGCCTCCCGCTACCAGATGCAACGTCAGCGACGCGGGGTCCGCGAAATGCGTGCCGTCAGTCGCGGTCACATTAAGGAAGCGCGAGTCAGGCGCGCAAATCCACCAGCTCACAGATTAGCGAGAGCACGCCGGTGCCGGAGTCCAGAGCGAAGCAGCCATCCTCGTTGCCGCTGGCTATGCGGTATGAGACGACATCACCCGCGTCGAAATCGATCGCCGATAACGTCATGATCTCAGAGGAGACGGGTAGTTTCCGCGACAGGTAGCCTACACAGTCTACGCGCTCGAACTGCGGCCGGTTGTCGTTGACGTCCTCGAGACGCACCAGCAAACGCATCTCAGCTTGGCGGCGGTACGGCAGACCCCAGTCGCTGGCGCGGATCCGCAGCGAGTACTCTCGGCGCATAGTTTCATAGTCGAGCAGGCGAGTGGTGCGCACGGCGCCGGTGAAGTGGTCCACCTCGAAGGGCACCGGGCTCAGGTTGGCTACACTGTATGACACGTAGCCGTTGTCTCCGGAGTCTGCGTCGCGGGCGAGTACACGCGCGACCACCGCGCCGCTGGGTCCATTCTCCGGTAGAGTCACCTCCATATCTGCGTTCTCGAAAACGGGGTCGTTGTCGTTGGCGTCGAGCACGGATATCTTCACTTTAGCGGAGGACTGTTTCCGCGCCCCCGCGTTGCCTTGGTCGAGCGCCGATACGGTGAGCGCATAAAAAGGCTTTCGCTCCGCATCGAGTGGTTCGGCCGTGTAGAGTACGCCGGTGTCTGGGTTGAGACGGAACTCGCCGCCCTCGTTGCCGCCGACGATCTCGACGTAGACGCGTGCGTTACGGCCCTCGTCGCGGTCAGTCACCTTTAGTCGGACGAGAGGAGTGTTTGGTGGCGCCGTCTCTGACACGGCAGCCTCGTATAGTTCGCGGCTGAACACCGGCGCGTTGTCGTTTACGTCGAGTAGTGTCACCGGAAGCGTCAGATATGAGGAGCGAGGCGGTCGTCCCGCGTCGGTCGCGCGCACGGTTAGGTTGTAGCCGAGCGGAGCGGCCTCACGATCTAGTAGCGCGTGTACTACGATGTCATACTCGCCGGCCTGCGCTGAGGGCCGCACGCGGAAGTGCCCGTCCGGGTCGCCGTCCACTATGTCGAGCGCGGCGATCCGTCCGTGGTCGCCGGGATCGCGGTCGCTTGCCTCGATGATCGCGTAGACTTCGGTAGCAGTGTTCTCCAACAGGTCGGACTGGCGGCGCACTCGTAGCTCGGGTGCGTGAAGGTTGACGGGAGCGACACGCACTAGCAAGCGCGCTCGCGCTGCTGGTGCCGCCTCGCCGCGTGTCAGCAAGGAAGCGCGATCACGCGCGAGCACGATCATTTCGTGGCGCGCGTTCTCAGTCGCGGAGAGGGGCCGTGTGAGGGTGACGACGCCGGTGGTGGGGTGTACCGCGAACCGGTCCGTCGACTCGGCTAGGCTGTAGTAGATCTCGCCGTTAAGGCCGAGGTCTGCGTCCTCGGCGGAGACGCGCGCGACACTCGCGTGCAGTGGCGCATCCTCGGGCACGAGCGCTTCGTACTCGGTGGGGTAGAAGAGCGGGCTGAGGTCGTTCTCGTCGGCGATGACGAGGGTGAGCTCGGTGTCCGCTTCGAGGCGACGGCCAGTCGACAACAGAGCAGTAGCGCGCACCTCCAGCCGGTAGAGGTCGCGGCGTTCGCGATTCAGCACGTCGGCGTGTCCGGCACGCGTCCGAACCGACAGGAAGCAGTAGTCGCCGACGGTGCGCTCTTCGGCCTTGAAGAACTTGTCGCGGTCGCCGTGCCGGATACGGAAGCGCACGCGAGAGCCTGACGCTGGCAGACGCACGCCTGCGGGCTCATCGCCGGGGGGCTGCAGTGCGTACGTGCGCGCTGGACTGTTCTCAGGGATGCTCAGGTTGTAGAGTGAGTGCGTGAACCGGAGCACCGGCTCGGAGGTGGGGGCCGGGGCAGGGGCGGGGGGACCGGGGCCGGCGCGCGCGCTCCACGTCGCCCACAGCACGAGCCACGCGCGCACCCACAGCATGGCTCTCAGTCTCTGTCAATGTTTAATTATTTATTAAACTTTGAATCTCATGTAGATGCAATTGTAAGTAAGGCTTCTAAATCATTAGGCTTTATAATGCGGTTATCTAAATGCTGCGCAAAAGCCAAAACATTAAAAATTCTATATTGCAAAAATGCAAAAAAACAAGTGTACGAAGCCATCTCGAATACGATCCCAAATATGGAATCCATGCTATCATAGGTATATTACTTGTATTGAGAGTATACAAAAGAGATTTATGAAATGCCCTATCAGTCGAATAATTACTTTAATCTTTGTAAAAAATTCCATATTTATATTACCTCTACCAGTATCAAACAACCGTGAAATTAATGACTTCTTCTTGATATTTTAATTTTTAAATTCTATTTGAATGCCCCGGGCAAACAAACTCGTCTTTATTATTTACTACATGTTCCTTTTTCTCCATCTAACTACAGGCAAAAAACTCTTATATAGTGCGGGCAAGCAAACGTTTTCAATGAGTTGTGTAGGAAGCATAAGTGGATCATTAATAAGTAAGGGCTATGGTTATTATCAGCAGAAAGTAATAAAATTTGTGATAGTATAGTTGTTCACATTTTTTATAACATCTACAGGTTTTTAAACTTGTCGACTTGTTATTGGCTAACAATTTCCTTTGCAGTTTTTCATTTGTCAATTTAGCTTTAGTCATCCTTATTAATAAATAAATAATATAGAAAGGGACAATAACTTTTTAAGTTATATCTAAAAGCGTTAAGACGCAAGCTGAGACGATATAAGCTGTCTTTGTCTTTCCATTCCATTGAGAATATTCAAATTTCGTACAACACCGCATTCGGATAGTATGGAATATGGAACATATAGGTAGTACGGGCGTCCGTTGCATAGCATTCGGTGTTCAAACTGTGAACTCATTTTCGTGCGTTTTGTACGCAATTTGAATGGAATGAAAAGACGCCTGCGTCAGATCATGTGGTTTGCACCTAAAGTTTTCGAGCCCAAAAAATTAAAGTACATGGCCTCGTTCTAGAACGAGGGTCGATATTTTGAAATAAATGGTATGTATGGATGTGTGAAGAATGGTTATACATGTAAAAGTTGTAAATACTGAGATGATATTTGACAGAGCAGAGTGCAATATATCATGTTGTGCCGATCCTCCTTAAGTGGGATAAGGGCAAGTTGAAGAAAGAGAAACTTTTAATAAAAACACAATATATTGTCTTGTTATAATTAACATTAACATAGATTTTTTGCAGCAGTATATGAGAACATAGATTAAGTTTTTGTTCGAATTATTTTAATTTTATACCTCAAAGCTGGTTTAGAGAAAAACAAACTTTGACACACGGACCAACTGATAAGATGTACAACAAAGCGATTCTTTATGGGTTCCGATTTTCTACTATGAGGTTCAGAACCCTAACAATGAACAGTTTTCTACATGAGGCAGCGACAGGCTGTGACCAGTAGGGCGAAAAGTGGTGGGCCTGGACAGGGCAGGGCAGGGTCAACAAACACCTCGCGATATCTCTAATCAGATTATAATATTAGCATTTGATAAGGTCGCGTCGCGTCCGGTCGCCACTGAATCCAAGTAACTAACTACTTGATATTATGTTATTTAGGTTTAATAAATATTATCATGTTGTTTGTGGAAGGCGCAGCAGTAGGTACCTACAACTAACTCGTCCACTATACATAGAACTATCAGTTTGTACTTTTAAAATAAATACAACAACTAGTACCGAGTTGATTAGCCGTCACTCGGCGTGGTAACTGTCCTGTTCTAGCGACTGGTGTTTACGGACTTACGGACTTTAATGGAGGAAACAACCTAACAAAGACATACCAACATTTATAATTGTGCTTGCCTTTGTGAACTCACCTGAAAGTAATTACCTGGAGTTGTAACATATGATATGATGTATTGTTCTAGTTAGCGGTCACGTCATGCCAGGACTCACAGCAGCGTCACGCGGTCCTGCCGTATGTCGCGACTCTCGCTTCTGGAAGCAGTTAGCAGAGTAAACGGTTAAGTGACGTCACGTGTCGGTGTGTCGCGAGTCGCGATGGATACAACAGCAATATAATTTTAGCATGAGGTGTGAACTCCACTTGATGGTTTCCACGGCACACGATACAGAGCTACTAGTATAATGTGGCACGGCACGGCGGCACCCCTCGGCCCTCACCTACAAGGACCTGTACGAGTACGAGAGATACCTAATACGTATATTTTTACGAGTAGGCTCTATAGCATTGCTAGCAGTACCTATACGAGTGCGTGTAGGAGCTAGAATACAATACGTGTTGAATACAACTCTACGCCTCCGCTCGCACGTGCTACAGAATTATTCTTTATGAAGATATCTTGATAAATTTTTACGAGTAGGCTCTATAGCATTGCTAGCAGTACCTATACGAGTGCGTGTAGGAGCTAGAATACAATACGTGTTGAATACAACTCTACGCCTCCGCTCGCACGTGCTACAGAATTATTCTTTATGAAGATATCTTGATAAATTTTTACGAGTAGGCTCTATAGCATTGCTAGCAGTACCTATACGAGTGCGTGTAGGAGCTAGAATACAATACGTGTTGAATACAACTCTACGCCTCCGCTCGCACGTGCTACAGAATTATTCTTTATGAAGATATCTTGATAAATTTTTACGAGTAGGCTCTATAGCATTGCTAGCAGTACCTATACGAGTGCGTGTAGGAGCTAGAATACAATACGTGTTGAATACAACTCTACGCCTCCACTCGCACGTGCTACAGAATTATTCTTTATGAAGATATCTTGATAAATTTTTACGAGTAGGCTCTACAGCATTGCTAGCAGTACCTATACGAGTGCGTGTAGGAGCTAGAATACAATACGTGTTGAATACAACTCTACGCCTCCGCTCGCACGTGCTACAGAATTATTCTTTATGAAGATATCTTGATAAATTTTTTTTTTGATAAGGAACGAGTATCTAAGGAGTATAAGAAAAAAAATCCAAGATCTATCGAATAGTTTTCACATGATGCGCGCACGACAGAAAGCCGCAATTATTTTATTTTTAAATACAGGGTCATTGGTAATTCGACAAATTCCCGTTAGGAGGTTATAGGGGTGACTATTTACGATAATTTTAACCCCCCTATGTATTATGCAAAAGTGAACTATTTTTGAGTGATCATGTTTTTTAACTTTTTTCAAAATAAGTCAAAAATGCAACATCAAACATTTATTTAAAAAAGTATCATTTAAATCTCATTTCTTCTTCTGATTTATAAAAACGATTAAACACTGGTTATTTATCAATATTAAAAACGATTATCAATATTAAAAATGCGATACGAAAAACGATATTATTTCAACAGTGTATCGAGATTTCTTTCCATTAAAATGCCTTAAAAAGAACCTTATGCAACTTGGCTTGCAGATTATTTTAAAAACAACCGTTTTCTTAGCTTTACAACAATGCATAACAACTAGGAACTTATTTAAAAAAAACTGAAAAAAAAATGATCACAAATAAAGCAGGCGGAAATTCCTATTCGAAATAAACTTAAGGTCGTTCTTTAAAATTTCTATAATTAATTAAAAACAATAACCAATGTAAACAAAAAAATTTTTTTAATTTAAAATAAAATTTAGAACCACTAAAAGTTTAGTAGTAATAACAATTAATAATAAGTAACAATTAAGACATTTTGTAATTTAGCCTAATTAAAGTTCTTGCTCGAAGTGATTTCCCCCTACTGCGTACGCAAAGTCGCATTCCTTTTCTGAGTTGTGACTTAACTACCGAAGTAGTCAAATTATTTCGCATCTCAATTTTTACTTTTTTTTCTGACTGACTGAAGCCTCTGACGGCTTTTACAGCTTCACCGTGACTTGAGGGCGAGCGCTTAAGGCACTCTGTCGCGAAAGTGAGGACAACTTGCTCAAGGGTGCCAAAGTGGCCGGACCTCGGCTTGGGCGGTTGCCGCGATTGCAATTAAGTTGCGATCTGTCTAATTCCCTATCCGTAAACTCGAGGTAACTAACATATACATATTCCCGTCTCCTGTGAGGAAAACAGGAGACATGTGTATGTATCTGAAACTTCACGGCGCGAGTGTGGAACGGCTAATTATAATGGATGTATATGACGGAAGTTGAGATAACCAATGTATTAGTTGCTGTAAATCCACTATAATCCCACAGGACAATGGTTCTGTGTTTACTGGTGACGTAATCACGTTAACGTGGAGCCTCCTTCCTATACAAATGTTAGTTTGTTGGTCTGCACCTCATGTGCACATTACACACTGCACCAGTATCCGATATATCGCTATCTCATTCTCATAATCTGAACGCATGGCTATGAACTATAGGCGAGTGCTTACTCTATTCAATATTTTATCTATGGTTTTAGTTGTTTAGTATTCCAAGTTCTAAGTAAATCGATCGTATCTGAATACAATACATGACAGTGCCTCTCGCTTAAATGCAGGGCCGCGGGGGCGCGGGGGCGGCGAGTGGCACGCATATATATCTCTGTTCTGTTGTGATAAACCGTGACTATAATTGTAAGTTGCTCCGCTTTGCCTTTTCAATTTTATATAGAAGGAGAAACGCTTCCCTCCCGGTGACACACACCCCCTAGCTCGCCACCCCTAGCCGTGCGTCACTGCGTGTACGTATCAATAGGCTCATTTTTACATTCGTTATTTCGTTAATCATAATTTTAAAAGAGAGTTCATGAATTATTTGCTCATTGTAGTATAAGAATGGTTCGGACTGCGGACCTACTGACTACACTCACACTTGTTAACGTTGTTTGTGATCTAGTCTAACAATAAACAAACAGTAAACCGCGTCGCGCCGCGCGAGTACTGAGTACAATACAGTACAGTGCCGCCAAACTTCTGACTGTACACTTACTTCATATTATGTACAACAGAGTAAAACAATATCACATAGGTATGACTTATAACGGCACAATTAAGCAGTTTTCTTTCGACTCTACACCAAATACTAGCTACAATATTATTATATTGTTTAAGTGAGATGCGCGCGGGGAGCGGCGCGAGACCAAACACTTAGCTATGTGGGTTATCAGTGTGTACCGAGTGTTATGTTACAATAATTAAATATTAAGGAGTAGAACAGCGACGGGTCAGTGACCTCACCCCTGCGGGTGTCGGCCGGTGCTCGGCTTGCTCGACTCACTCAGCGCGCTCGACTCTCCCGCCCTCGCGTCGCATTGTTTGGGGAACACCACTTCAGAGTAATACTCTAACGCAGGTATGGGCAACCTTTGACATGTTGAGGGCCAAACTTTAGCGCGCAAATACGTTCGCGGACCGCGTTTAAAAGTACTTAGTGCATTTTAAAGTAGTGATAATATTTTTTGCGATAGATATTAGACATGAAATAATACAACAATGTTATTATAGTACAAGTGCTTGAATTTGGGAAAGTAATCCATCGATATTTAGGATTACGATGTGTTGATTTATTAACATTCCTGAATGAAAAGCATTCAGCACAAATTAATCTTCTTGCGAATTTTCTAAGCTGCGGAAAATTGTCTTCGTCTAGGTATTTTTAGTAGAAATCGCACAAATCTACGTCTTCAAATTTGGATTTTAAGAGTGAGTTTTCTTGAATCTCGATCAACTCCATTTGTAAGTGTTGTGGAGCATTTTGTAGGAGTAGCAAATAAATTTAAACAATCTTCCATGTTTTTGAAGTCGCTAAATCTGTAAGAAAATTGTTCCCGACAGTAACTTGAGTTCTTCAGTATATTGAACATAAGCAATATTTTCATACGCAGAAAGCGTGTTAAAATGGTAACTCTTACCAGACAGCATCTGTGACTCCCACAAGCGTAGTTTGATCTGAAACGCTTTCAAATGGCTATCCATTTTGGGTCTCTTAATTCAGATAGCGGTTTATCTTTTATTTTCATAAAGTCTGCTATCTCATTTCTAAGCTCGTAAAACCGTTTCAACATTTTTCCTTTGCTCAGCCATCTGACTTCACAATAATATGTTACGTCGTTATATTCAGCTGATATTTCATCCAAAAACGCCTTGAACTGATGATGGTTAAGCCCTCGGGATCGAATAAAGTTGATGGTTTTTACTACCACATTCATAACATTCTGGAGTCGAATGGACTTAGAACACAGTTCTGTTGGTGGATAATGCAATGAAGGACTATCAAATCATCTTTTTGCACATTTAATTCTGTTGCTTTTTCATTCAAAATTCCGATGAAACCTTTACGTAAGCCGACCATAGAAGGTGCACCATCAGTGCATACGCCAATTAATTTTGACCATGGCAAGCCAAAACTTGTGAATACCTTTTGAACTTCAATAAAAATATCCACTACTGTAGTGGTTCATTGTAGCGGCTATAAAGCAAGCAATTCCTCAATAACAGTGAACTCCTTATCAACACCTCGAATAAATATAGCCAGTTGAGCTGCGTCAGACAAATCGGTGCTCTCGTCTAATGCTATGGAAAATGATTCGAAACCAGCCATACGGTCAGTCAATGTTGATTTTATATCATTAGTCATCATTTCTATACGTCGAACAACATTTCGTCTTGACAAACTAATTTTTTCAAATTCTTTTTTTTTTCAGGACACAAAGTAGTGCAAACTTCTAACATACACTCGTTGATAAATTCTCCTTCGGCAAATAGTTTTATTGCCTTTGCCAATTTTGAGCTAACTATAAAACTAGCTTTCACAACATTATCAAGTTGTGTTCTTTGTTTATGAAACATTTGTTGCTCTTTTTCCAAATTTGCGGTAAGCTTCTGGATTTTGTCTGTTCTTAATTGTCCTGTGAGTGAGTGCAGCGTAGCATGCTTAGTTGAGTAATGCCTCTTTATATTGAATTCTTTCATTACTGTAATGGATTCATTACACAGCAAACAAATAGGCTTACCATTGTGCAAGATAAAAAAGAATTCTTCAGTCCATTTTTCTTGAAACTGGCGACCCTTTCTATCTACTTTTCGTTTCTTTCCACCAGACATCATTTTTGTTTACTTTTCGTTCAATAAACTTAATAACAAACTATAGTTAGTAACCACTCAAGATGCACACAGTCACAAAGCAAAATGATGACTCTAGCCGTTCGCTAGAATATCGCTTGTCCAAGTTATCACCTCGGTAGCTCAAATAGAACTGAACTAACGTTCGAGCCATCCACCCGCTTATATAGGCACAATGAAAGAATAATCTGGAATAAACTAGTTTAGAATAATTGAGAAGCAATAAATCTTTTGATGTGTCGCCCGTGAGGCGGCAAACCACAAAGAATTTGATGGAGCAAGCCGAGTGGCGGCGATTATCAAAGAGTGAGGCGGCAAACATCAAAGGATTGGATATTTGCCGCCTCACTGTCCCACCCGTGAGTACCTAATGTAATTTTTTTTAATTGGGTTTTTACAAAAATGTCTTGCGGGCCGCATCATATCTTACAACGGCCCGGTTGTTGCCCATATATGCTCTAACGAATACTCGAAATCTAAACAGCAGCAGATATAAGCGAATGTTGCCAGTGATACATAACACATGTCTTGTGGAGTGTAGAACGTTCCGCTTATCGCTTCTTAGCCTCGTAACCAAACATAGGTCCTGTACACCGCACCTTTATTTAATAATAAACTGAGCTAACTAAATACACACCAAACCCACCGTCCGCCGACAAACACATATATATATATATATATATATATTTGTGAGATAGTCGGCGAATTAACATCGTTGCAAGTCGGGGGGAAACTTACTCGGCGACATGTCATGTCGGTGACACGATATCAGCAACTTTGTCTCCGCTCTTAGGCACTGACGAGTGTGGATCTCTATACGTCGTGTGATTATGTTCTTTTTTATGTACATGATTTATAATGGCGTCTTCACACTTATAAAATAATTAAATTTATTCAAATGAAACTAACTGATTTGTACATATTATACTTACTAGCGATCGCCCTATGGTCGAAATTCGACCAGCGACTTTTTGATCATAGACTATTTTCTGTTTCTATTTTTTTTTTGTTTGACATTTGCAGTATTCATTGTTAACAACTTGCACTTTCCTCTACTCTTACCTCGGCCAACACAAGAATTCAGAGATCACGCCATCTGTGGTTTCTAATAAAAATCAATGCATACGTTGTGCCGCGGGCGGCGGTGGCGCTAGTTATCGTGGGTATGATAAAATACGTGTTCGCGAGCTGGCTGCTGAGCTCCGGAAAATAAATAAAAAAGGTCTCATCTATACTTTAATGGGGCTCCATTACCATTCCATCCCAAGTGCTGTGAGGAACTATAAATCTACAACTGGATACTGCAACTGCAACTTAATCAAAGGGATCGAGGCGACGTGTATCAAATGCCGAGGTAAGTTTTATACATAACCTTTCCCGATACGTTTCTCCCACGTGCAAGTTGACCAGAGTTCAAATTCCATCAATAAATTCACTGGTTAAAGACTTCCGGTCTATCAAGACGATCGGTCAAGTCTCACCATTCATGAACCTAAACAATGAGTATTATCTACATCACTTGCTGTCACTTTTCGTTGAGTGACAATGTCAATATTTTGGAGGGTCTAAGTTCAATGGCACTTGTCGGGTTAGGTTTTGCAGTATTAATTTATTTTATTTAATATAGTAGTAACAGACATTGTAGATAAATTTTAGCTTTCTGCACTCTTTCTCCATATAAACCTTAACCATGTCAAATCTTACAGTCTTCCTCCGTGCACGCAATACGCTTAAAAAGGGGTACAAAGTTTTTGCTTCACGTATTAATATAATGATAATATTATAATATGGAATCGTTACGTAGTTTTGGTGGTTGATTTTGATTTCGTGAAACCATAATAACTACCAACTGTCGAGAATCTCTTACGCTTAGAAATATCCTACTAGCTGCTTATAGATAATTTATTTGAAAATCTAACTAACGCGATAGGAGTACAGAAATTAGTCTATAATTTTCAAGATTACTTCACAAACAGAAAAATTACTTTACTTTTTTTTATTAGCAAGATATGGTGATATATGACGATTAAGGATTCAACTACTATTACCGGCATTCCCACAAATATCTACCTTTTACCTAATAACATTAAACTGAGTCTAGAATCTGTAAATGTAACCAGATTTTCCATAAAGTCGAACTCACCATGTGTCTGGTGGTGGCAGCCGGCAGCTTCCCGTCACCTGTTAATTCAGTTACCGGCGAGTAAGTTAGGTTGAACGTTATGTATGATGGAGCATGATGACGTCACAGCGTGTAGCTGTGTTTGTTCAAGCACATAACAATTAATGTTTTAGAATTGTAGAGTTTATCGATCGTCCTGCTTCGGCAGTAATAAACGCTAATGTAGTAAACATCATGATAATTCTGATAGATATAGATACTATGTAATAGTGTATGTGCAGGTGGCGCAGTACAGCACGGGCGCGGCGCGGGGGCGGCGCGGGGGCGGCAGGGGACTAAGCAGTCTGTATTCGAGACGTTAATGAAACAAATCGACACTGCCGCTGGACAGCTTTTTGACCCCAATTTAAATAAACGCTTCATAGTAGTCTAGTAATTGAATGTCGCGGGCGAACAGAGCGGCGCGGCACAGGGGCGCGGGGGCGCGGGGGCACGCATTCCACACGTCTCACTATATTGATCAATAACGAATCGCTTAGTTTTAAAATATTGCTTTATATATAATAAATATTAAAGAGTGGTAGAACCCATACAACCCATGAGAGCAGTAGTAGTAGTAGTGGCGCGAGAGGCTGGCGGCTACAGGCGGCGTCCTCTCTCGTTTCTCACAAGTAGTACAAGCTTATTATTAGCTAATTTCATTTAGGATCACCTACTTTTAAAGTTTGATATAAATAGTTACTGGGTTTAGTGAGCACATAAGATCACATGCACAGGGAAAGTAGATAAGGATCAAACCTACAGATGACGAGGATTCTACGCCTCATTACTGACTTGTATAATTAATGCAGATTATCAGCCGTAACTGTACAACAGTTAAACCAGCACCGGCACCGCCACGCGCCTCCTCACGACCTATTGGCTCTTTTCAATGTTGAAGTACGTAGTTTCATACATACGGTGAGGGTAGTACGGGAATCACGAACATCGACTCATTAAAATAAAACACTCATTCTTCGAGTTCAGACTTCTCTAATAGACTCTCGTTAGTAAATCCTTATTTACCATCCTTAAGACACAATGACTATTATATTAAGTAAATATTATAAAGCTGCTGTTATTTTGACATTACAAACAGACACTTTAATTTTATTTATTTATAAAGTTGATTGATAGTAAATGACGAGTTGAGTGTAATGCGAGGCCGGCCGGAGGCGCGGGCGCGGGCGCGGGCGCCGGCGAGGCTGTGACGTCATATCGGTGAGTCAGCGCATACAGTGCACCTGGTGAGCCGGTGACGAACTCGTGAGGTATTAACGCTTCACCCGGCCGCACCAGCCGCACTAGCCGCACTCATCAGCCGAGTGAGTTGACTGACGCGCAGTGGTAGTGGTAGGTACGCTCCACGACCGGACGGACGTTACGTTACACGACGGTCCGACCTCATACAATGGGTCTTAAAATCGTAAATTTACAAAACTTTAAGCGCCATTCGATTTTTGAAATATACTAAATAAAAGTAAAAATATTTACAAAATAGCTATAGTGTTTATTTATTTGAAGACAATGAAGCACAAGTTCGTGTAAATTGCAGTTAAAATGAGAAAAGTATTATTATTTTTAACTGGAATATGTATTCAAGTCATCTGCAAAAGAAGGTGTATTTATATTATGAAGTATTTGCTTGAAAGAAGAGAGATCAGTTCCAACTGAGATTATTAAATCTTAGAAGTTTGAAGTAAAAAGCTGTTTCCGACGTACAAAGATGTAATTGTGACCGATTGATTACTCAGCGAAGAGGCTTACCTGAGGCTCTACAGCCGCGAGTGGATCTTAGCCTAGGCCAGTATATCTAAGTTGGCCATTTTGTGGCTATATCTGGCAACATTTAACATTGGTTTAGCCAAAAATATCAAATATTAGTGGCTAGATATTTTAGCCACGAATTTAGCAACTCTTATAATAACTAACTCTTATACACAATATGTTATATTTCTATATCATAGCACTTGTTTTCACACATCTACAATGCCAGTGGAGGATCAGTATTTTATGATTTGCCTCTGACGGCTCTATTACTCTATCTCAAATGTTGAGGGGGGAAAAATTATTAAAATTTAGCATCCTGAGAGCAGCAAAGAAAAGTAGGTATAGAAATAAGATAAGTTTACATGGATTTAAATGTTTATTAAGAAAAAGAGATTACTCAAAAATTGCTTTCCTTGTTTTTTTTAAATCAGAACCATCAACGTCTAATGAGTGTTATGTTGAATCAAAGTATAATCAATAAATAAAAAGTTTTTAAGTTATAAACGTGTGTTTGTTTTCAAGTCAAATTTTTAACCACTTTTAGCCACTTTTTAGGGTAAGAAATTTTTAACATTCTAGCAACTTTATTAAAAGTGGTTGGACACTTCTTGTTTCCTTCACTTGGCAACACTGCTTATGGTTGTCGCTTTCATCATTACCCAACTCGGCACCGAAATTACGTCCGAACTCTCAACTTCATTAAAATAATTGACAAGAGACAGAAACCATGCCAAATTGTGTGTTATAGATCACTACATTGACAATATACATAGGTAGATAATATAGGTAGCTTCTCATACAATAAAACTGTTTTGTCAAATTTACATATTTCTAACTATAAATCCAATTTAAATAGATATTTTAATAATATTCGTTGATTCTTATTAGATAACCGAAATGATGTTTAAATTACGATTTGAAGATTTTTTTTAGTTAGTTTATGTCCAATTAATTACTTGTATGGAGAGGAACCACTATGCGGCACGGAGCGGCGCGGTCGCGTTTCTATTTGATAACACAGCCTCGCGTTCTGTTCTGAGACGGAGAGAAGGCACGATGACGTCACCGGCGCGGCGCGGCGCGGCGTGGCGCCCAATTCGGCTCGAGCCGGGTCATCGGCCCGATCTCTGCCGGCATTTCAGACTCGGAGAGGTAATAAATTTGTAACAGTTGTCCGTCGTTTGAATAAACTGAATGATTCTTAGTGAAATATTAATGTAGATGCGAGATTGTGAATGTTTAGCTATTATAAAAGCATGCATGTACGCGAGACGTGTGGAGCCGGTTAGTCGGAAGTATCTCGCGAGCTCGAGCGCAGAGTGGCGCGACACATTCTTCCTGCTTCACTATACGACAAGCCGACAAGGTGAGAGAGTATATACTATGAGATATACTAATGTAATCATTCGATTATGAAGATATCTCGATTATAAATATTAGTAATATATTATATTAGTAGTTACTAATTTGATAGGATTCCTATTCCTAGGATCTACACACATCAAAAAAGTCTAAGCAACATGCGTCATATTACAAATGTTTCCATTTATATTAATTAATTTCTAAATATTTACTCAAACAAAGTGCGTAGGTAAGTAAACTTTTTTGTTATTGATGACATACTGGCTGGTTGTAAAAAAAAATTTGATTATGTTTTGTTTTTTCATAAAATTCAAATGAAATTAGTACATGTTGCTTAGACTTTTTTGATGAGTGTATTTCGACCAAACGACCTTTTTTTTAGCTCTTCGGGGTATATATATGTTCTTATAATCTATACTAATATAAGAAAACGGAAGAGTTTTTTTGTTTGTTTGTTTAAACACGTTAATCTCTGGTACTACCAGTTGGATTGGACCACTCACGAGGAATAGTATAGGTTATTTAAGATTAGGCTACAACTCTCAGCTAGCATTAAATATTGATTTTAAATAGCAGAGGAGCCCATACTTTGTATTAAATTGTTCTATTCTTTCACAATAAATACATTTTCTTTAGAAATTTCATTTTTTAAGAAAAAAGTTTAGTTTCTTATGTATCTTAGTTTCTACAGTATATTCTAATATTGTTAATTTCTGTTATTAAAAGAACTTATAAAGACAACAGCTGTTATTTTTACATCATAGAACCCTAAAGATATTATTTTAAAAATAAAATACAACGTTATAATGTGAAGAACCATCCTAAAATTTAAATTAGTACATGTTGCTTAGACTTTTTTGATGAGTGTATTTCGACCAAACGACCTTTTTTTTAGCTCTTCGGGGTATATATATGTTCTTATAATCTATACTAATATAAGAAAACGGAAGAGTTTTTTTGTTTGTTTGTTTAAACACGTTAATCTCTGGTACTACCAGTTGGATTGGACCACTCACGAGGAATAGTATAGGTTATTTAAGATTAGGCTACAACTCTCAGCTAGCATTAAATATTGATTTTAAATAGCAGAGGAGCCCATACTTTGTATTAAATTGTTCTATTCTTTCACAATAAATACATTTTCTGTAGAAATTTCATTTTTTAAGAAAAAAGTTTAGTTTCTTATGTATCTTAGTTTCTACAGTATATTCTAATATTGTTCATTTCTGTTATTAAAAGAACTTATAAAGACAACAGCTGTTATTTTTACATCATAGAACCCTAAAGATATTATTTTAAAAATAAAATACAACGTTATAATGTGAAGAACCATCCTAAAATTTAAATTAGTACATGTTGCTTAGACTTTTTTGATGAGTGTATTTCGACCAAACGACTTTTTTTTTAGCTCTTCGGGGTATATATATGTTCTTATAATCTATACTAATATAAGAAAACGGAAGAGTTTTTTTGTTTGTTTGTTTAAACACGTTAATCTCTGGTACTACCAGTTGGATTGGACCACTCACGAGGAATAGTATTATAGGTTATTTAAGATTAGGCTACAACTCTCAGCTAGCATTAAATATTGATTTTTGTTACGTAAGTCGAAAGTCGAGGCCCTCCCGAACTGCTTTATCCGCGTGCGCTAGTGTATGGTTAATGATACGGAAATACCATGTTTTACAAGAATATTGATTCTTATTATATCTAACTAAATTCAGCGATAGCATATGCCTATCTATTGTATATAAGCCACAATAAGGTATTATGTGACAAAGATTTTTTGAAAATTAAAGTGATGTATAGGCATTATTTTAAGACATGCCATATTAATCCTGACAAACAAAAGTAACCTCATAATATAGAAAATTTTATGAAGTTACATTTTGATCATTATAGCATGTTATTTGGACACATAGTTTAGGAGATAATGAAAAATTAAAATAATTCGTACTTGCGGGAAGAACTATTTTTATTAGACTACAAGGCTGCGTAGACGGCGCGGGGGGCGGTGATTGTCGCATAAAATTAACAAAAGTGAAACAGTCGGGCACAGCAAGTGTTTTATATAAATCCGTTGATGACTGGCTGATTGACCTTTTTTAGCTTACTAACGGCCGTTTTAAATAACTTATCTATCCGTTGTTTCAGTTACTAAAGTTAGACAAATATAAACTTTTGTCCTCTTTTTTTTAATAAGCTATTAATGGTTACTTTATTGTATCTACATAATATATATTCATATCCTATAGCTTGAATAGAAAAGAGAGAAGCCGATATCCGTCTTAAGTTAAAGATAGTACTTATTACAAATAAATACTGATCGGGTATAACAACTCAGATATGTTATTGAAAACGGCCGTAAATCGCCCACCTCTGAGAGTACTGGAACGCGAGTGGCCGGGAGGGGCGCGAGCAGTGTGTTATAGTTCTATGCGTGTGCGCACACAGCACTGAGCACTGTCCACGCGCCGCGCCCCACATACAGAGCCTGTGTTTACAAACAGGGCCCCTAAACTCATTCGAGTTGATAGCCAATGCTCTTGCATGCGAAGCGCCGCGCCCGCGTCCGCGCACGCGTTTCCTCGGTGTGCTATCGCGACATACACACGCAACGCAACACAGAGACAGTTACCTACTCAACGTCTCAGTTTCATTTTATAAATGTTCTTGAAATTCTATAACCGTACAAGCATTACAAAATTACTTAAGATGAGTGAGGTAAGGTACTCTCGGTACTCGGTGGATAGATATACAGTAGATATAAATCATGACATAATATAACATAATTATCTGGACGACCGAGTTATGCTCGGTGTCTTATAAACAATAAAAGAAAAACACCTATCTGGGTAAACTTCAAATTTAAAACCATATCTAAATGCAAAGTTTCATAAAAATCGTTCGAGCCGTTTCGAAGAAACCAATTACACATACATTTAAATATATTATGGTAAGATAATAAGATTTTTGAATTGTTTACAATCGATATATTGTAATAAGATAGATAACCAGCAGAGCAGACCCGTGCGAATATTTCGCACTTCTATACACATTGAACCTGTTTACTTGTAACAGTGTTTTTACTAAATGCATATGAAAATATATATGGTATTTAAGACGAAAAACCACTTTTTAAAAATTTTGTCTGTCTGTCTGTTTGTTCTGTGTAATCGCCGAACATCTTGGGTTAATTTTGACGGGATTTTTACTGGCAGATAGCTGATGTTATAAGAAGTAACTTAAAAACAATCAGGGTTCCTGCAAAAACAAGAATCATTTCGAAAAAATGATTATTTTGAGGCACTTAAATAGCTGATCCTGAGTAAACCTTAAGAGATATATCAAATTAATGTACTACATAATTAAAGACAATAAAAAGACCTAAACTGAATAGCAAGAACACTATCTTCTAAGGATAACTCACAATGAGCATATTAATTGTCTTTAAAATAACCGGGAGCGGAGATGGTATGATTCGCTCACGTGCCTTATCTATCTACACATCATTCTATAGTCCGCACGAACGCAGCCGCGGGCGCAGTTTTCATTAGCATGAAATTAAATAATTAAAGTTTTTAATAAAAAAATTTGACGAAATCATTATGGTACGAACAAAGAAGTTCTTTAATTCTTAGATATAACCGTACCGTACAGATGTGGTATAGTATCCGAGCTGACGCGACGCGACGTGTTCGGGCGGGACTACTTCACATCTTCCACATTTAATGCTTCAAGCAAGGCGCGATGAAGCATTTCATCAAGCCGGCATGACATCGACGACTGCCGATGATATTTGTGTCACAGACGCGACGGTCGCCGCACAGTGGGCTGAAATCGGAGCCTCCCTTTCATAGGATTTTAGAAAAATTAAATATGTTATTTCATAGTTTTAAGTATACAGTTTTGTCAAAACAGTCATATCATTGTATAATTTAGCAATTTCTAGCTTTATTTTTAAATTCTACATCATATAATATGAACTTGTAAATTTCAAATGTATGAAAATGGATTTTCTTTTCGTCATAACTTTTTTGTGTTTTGAGTTGTAAAGCTGAAACTTATACATATCGTTACTGGGGTGGTAATAAACCCTTAGAAACTTTCACCTTGACCCCGGGCGTCCCCGTTCAACAGATATTTGTTGATAAAAATTTCATACTTTGATGACATTGTATTGAGGTGAAATATCAATCTGTACGTTTAATTTCGACCTGAATGCTACAGGTATAGATTAATAAAGTTACCCCTGATTTATCCTACCGCTTCGTTTTCAAAAATACGATTCAGAATTCGTTTTAAAATTTGAATATACCTATTTTTCTTTATTAAAAGTTGTAAATTACCTATAAATTTGCACTATAAACTTAAATTAACACCAATTATCATTACTTGCTACAATTCTTGATTGTTTTTGTTCCACATTTGTACCAAAATGTATTCATTTTGCTAATTAGGGTAATTAGTTTATTTGTTTTGTTGATATTGATGTTTGTTATAAAAGATTAAACAGTTATTTCTGGGGCTAGATTAGGATTCTAAATGAAAGCAGTGTAAATAACATGAGATCTTATATTCATTTTAACTTATCGATTTCAACAGTACCTCTAAATAAAAGATGTAAATGTAAATTTCAAATATATAAAAATATTTTATAACACAATTATGATATTATAAATTATGATATACATATAGTTCCGATGATACCTACTTAATTACACTCATACATTACTAAGAGTCACACAAATTTATTACATCTACAAACTCTATATTTTCTTTATCTGATGTAGTATTTACCAATAACGATTTAAGTTCAACTGATAGCGCTTTATGGCTAAGTTGACTTATCTTAGGTCTGATGCTGGACAGGTATGGGTCAGAAGTTATTAACAAACTATGGATAATATCCTCATTTGTTGCAATTCTACTAATTTTTCTCGAGTGGAATACTCTAAATTTTTTAAAATATTTATTGCGTGCTTCAGAAGCCTCTTCAGAAAGTTTACCAATTGGGATAAAGTTATTATGCTAAATTATGTCTGTACCATGCATGAGTAATTTATGCACGCTAGAATGCATATAATACCACTGATATAACTCGACATATTTATGAGCTGTTTTAGAACAATATTGCCGGAACTTTTCCACATCAACAAACTTTCCACATGAGACCACCTGAAGAATCACCGCAAATCTACTGATGAGTTTTTCATCAACATCAGTGATCTGTGCAGTTACTTGAGGATTTGCAAAAAACCTCCATGCGGTGTTCCCATCATTGGTCGTTCCCGCACCTTGTTTAACTATATCTACAAGCAGTCCCATTTCATCTCGAAACTTTTCTTGAATATCTTTTTCTTGTTATATACTAGTTGCTTTAAATCGTCTACTTTGGATTGCCATTTTTTGAAATCTAGGCGATACGCAATATGCAGTACGCATTCCATGCATTTAATCCAGGCGTGGAGGGAAGATAGGCCATACTTAAAAATATCCTCAGAATGAGTTCTTCGCAATATAAAGTCGATGGCATTCATATCTTTTGGCTTCGCTTTACAAATATCACATGCTGCTGTTGAGGTATCTGAAAGATATGAAGTTATCTTACCATCTATCATGGTCATATGAAGTCTGTGTTTCACATTTGTATCATTGACAGCAGTTGGCTGCAATGCAGCAATTTCCCTTTCAACTGCCAGCATTTCTTCTTTTATATTTAAATTACTTTCCTTTATGAACTTAAAATAAATAGGTCTACAGTAAAATGTTGATATGCATTGGGATTTTCCCATGTAATTTCATCCGTATCATCTCTCACCAGTTTCAACGGTACAAATGAACACATAAATATACTGAAATCATCCCCAATCATTTTTTGTTTGTAGTTGCTTTGTCCAGATGCACCATCAAAACCCCATTTACTGATGAGAGTTAAATTGCTACCACTAACCTCTGTTGGAAATGGTAATGTTTTTAAGAGTCTCTTGACTGTAATGTTCAGAACAGACTGAAGTTTTAGCTTTACTTCACTATATCAACATGTCTTTTTTTCCACGTAGCACTACTTTTTCGCAGACTGTATTGCATTATATGATGGGAAAATATCACACCCTATGTATTTTGTACTCTGCCTTAGTGTTACGTATTGCCATTTTGATAACTTCAAAGACGTTGATATACCCAATGCTGCATCAGCAGAATAAGTTCGCTTTGTAGGGTTTAGGAATGCTCTAAGCATTTTTGCATCTTCAGGGTGTTTAATTAAATGCTTTAGTAACTCAGAAAAGTCAGTGTGGTTTTCATTTTCAGCGGCTTTCTTGGCCAGAGCGTACGCTAATGTAGCAAAATCATTTTCACTAATAAGATTTTCTGTTCTTCTCCTTTTTTGAAGTGGACTCAGGTCCGCGAATACTTTTCTCGGTGACTTTGTTTTGGGTGGCAAAGATACACTATCAGGCACAGTGTATTCTACTGATGTACTAGGTAGCAATGCTAAGGAAACATTCGTTGATGCATCTTCATCTCTCAACTGATCAATGTATGTTTCAATAAATGCTGGCCACTTGATATCTATGTCTAACCACTCTGCAAACTTTTGTAAAAAATTACTTCCTGTATAATTAGCCGATTTCCATTTTCTTTTAAGATTAATTGAATAAGTTGCACAAAACGATTTAAGTTCGGTCTTTTCTTCTTTAGACAGAGCAAAATTCACAGAAGTTAACAATCTTTGAAATAATTTATCTGCATCAAAAGAATTTTGCTTCATGAACACAAAAATGTTGATACTTGACACCAGTCCTTCCATATTGAACAAATTAAATTTAACGCTGGGTAACTTTAGAGTACGGAGTTTTGATGATTTATGAAATGAAATATAATTACCCATGGTATTAATACAACTTTCATTTAAAATCATAATCGATCTCTAGAACTAATCTATAAAACAACAACTACTACAAAAACAACAATAACAATGTACAGCAAAACAAATAAACTAATTGCCCTAATTAGCAAAACCAAAATATTTTGCTAAAAATGTGAAACAAAAACATTGAACAAAAGTAGTAGTTTATGGCTTAATAAATAAGGTACTTAAAATTTATAGGTAATGTACGACTTAATTAATAAATAAAAATAGATTTATTGAAGTTTCAAAACGAATTTTGGATGGTAGGTAATGAGTAAATTAGGCGTTGGCATGATTTTAAATAACTCTTATTTTATCAATAGCTTTACTAGGTACTAAAATTGACAATATGTCTACTGGTAGTGAATTCAATTTCAAAGAAAGTAGTGCCTAATTATGCATTTTTCATTAATTCATATATTTTGAACGGGGACGCATGGGCTCAATATCAAAAGGCCTAAGGCTTCGTTACCACCTCGGTAACGATACGTATAAGTTTCAGCTTTATAATTGAAAACAAAAAAAGTTATGAAGAAAGGCAAGTTCATTTTCATACATATAAAATTTACAAGTTAATATTATTTGGTATATAAGTTAAAAGTAAAGCTTGAAATTGCAAAATTGGTAATTTATTAATGATAATTGGTGTTAATTTAAGTAGATAGTCTAAATTTATAGGTAATGTACAACTTTTAATAAAGAAAAATAGGTATATTGAAATTTTAAAACGAATTCTGAATCGTATTTTTGAAAACGAAGCGGTAGGCTAAATCAGGGGTAACTTTATTAATCGATACCTGTAGCATTCAGGTCGAAAATAAACGTACAGATTGATGATTTCACCTCAATACAATGTCATCAAAGTATGAAATTTTCATCAACAAATATCTGTTGAACGGGGACGCACGAGGTCAAGGTGAAAGGTCCTAAGGGTTCATTACCACCCCAGTAACGATATGTATAAGTTTCAGCTTTAGAACTCAAAACACAAAAAAGTTATGACGAAAAGAAAATCCATTTTCATACATTTGAAATTTACAAGTCCATATTATATGGTGTAGAAGGTAAAATTAAAGCTTGTAATTGCTAAATTATACAACGATATGACTGTTTTGACAAAACTGTATACTTAAAACTATGAAATAACATATTTAATTTTTCTAAATTCCTATGAAAGGGAGGCTCCGATTTCAGCCCACTGTGCGCCTTTGTTTGTGGACTGTACAGTACTTACCATTAGGTATACTGTACAGTCATTTTACCATGTTAGTATTTAAAAAAGAATTAAACGTATCTACGTTTTGTGAATAGCGGACAACGACGTTTGATTAATTAATTCTGATGAAGAATTAACCGAGATAGGGCATAATATGAATATGATAGTTGTTCATTGTTAGTTCATAACGAATTTAACAACGCATGGGCGGGATATCGAGTGGAAGAGATCCGCGCCTACATCCATCGTCTTCGAAAATTGTAAACGCTCTAAATTAAACGAATTATTTATACGCAAACCCCATAATTAACAATAGTTTCCGTAAAAAGATTATATAGATTATTATAAAAATTATCATTTCAGAATGAGACAGAGAAAGAGAGAGAAACGGACACAGAGAGATGTATGCAGGGAGTGGGCACACACACGCGTAAACGCACAGCTGTAGGACGCGGCAATGCGGCGGCGCGGGGGTGCGGGAGCGCAGGAACGGCGGGATCGTGGGGTTGAGTAACAACTGGCACAAAACCTTTTTGAGTAGTTTGTAGGTAAACAACGTTTCGAGGTATATCAGATCCCATTATTTTATGGGTACGGATTCTTTTCAATAAGCAAGGTCACGCTGACGCACGGCTCACCTCACCTCACCTCACCTCACAGTCGGGTTTGAGCCTTGGGGTACGTACTTAGGAAGCGCCGCTACCTCGGCGGAAGTAAGAATTACCTCTAATAAAATAAGTGTAACAAATAATAAGTAGTATATGATTTCGTATAAGAAAAAAACCTTTTGTTTAGGTAAGGATTGCGTCGCAAATGCAGCTTCGTCATTTCATGAGAAAACTTATGTTTGTGTGTGTATGGGTGTTCTAGGAAGACAATAATATTATCGCGAAATGGCCGCTCCGCTTCTCCAATGATTAAAACTAAATACATTGATTGTCTTTGTCCCCCAGTCTATCTACTCGATTGTATAACTAGCTGTTCCGCACGGTTTTACCCGTGTTAATTTTATCCGATAAACACCGCACCGCCAATGTACCCGTGTAGTGTATTGATAGTTGTTCTGACGCTACCGTACGGCGCGGTGCGTGCGACCGGCAAGTGCATACAGGTTGCTTTCCGGATTGCTTGAGTTTCATTGTTACTGCTCCGCATCTTAAAGTTATAGCATCAAGTTAAATAGTCCATACACTTCCTCAATAAAAATACGCTACAAAACAAAATACAATAATAGTATTTCCTGGGTTCTCTTCGGGGGTCCAAGTTTATGAGTCGCTACTACAGTACTATGAGTCACAAACCCGAGTAAAGAGTTAAATCACATAAACTATGTTATTGCGTTCAGACTTCCCCGGCTTGCTTAGCAAAATTTAATATTTAAGGGTAGCTAAGGGGTGTAACCTAATGTTAGATAGTCTGTACTAACACGGGAATTTCGCTATCACATACAAAAAGAAACAAAAAACTTTTCCGCTTTATTATATTAGTACCTGTAGAAAATAGAATGCGATAACACACTGCTCTCGTGTAAGTAAAGGTATAATATGCCTAGAGAAAACGAAAACAAATGTAATTTTAATATTTAAGGGTAGCTAAGGGGTGTAACCTAATGTTAGATAGTCTGTACTAACACGGGAATTTCGCTATCACATACAAAAAGAAACAAAAAACTTTTCCGCTTTATTATATTAGTACCTGTAGAAAATAGAATGCGATAACACACTGCTCTCGTGTAAGTAAAGGTATAATATGCCTAGACAAAACGAAAACAAATGTAATTTTAATATTTAAGGGTAGCTAAGGGGTGTAACCTAATGTTAGATAGTCTGTACTAACACGGGAATTTCGCTATCACATACAAAAAGAAACAAAAAACTTTTCCGCTTTATTATATTAGTACCTGTAGAAAATAGAATGCGATAACACACTGCTCTCGTGTAAGTAAAGGTATAATATGCCTAGACAAAACGAAAACAAATGTAATTTTAATATTTAAGGGTAGCTAAGGGGTGTAACCTAATGTTAGATAGTCTGTACTAACACGGGAATTTCGCTATCACATACAAAAAGAAACAAAAAACTTTTCCGCTTTATTATATTAGTACCTGTAGAAAATAGAATGCGATAACACACTGCTCTCGTGTAAGTAAAGGTATAATATGCCTAGACAAAACGAAAACAAATGTAATGTTGTAATAATGAAAACTAAAACGAATGATTAAGTGAATGTAATATGTTATTAGCCGAGGGGAGCGAGGGGAGGAATGGATGTTGACCTTGAGGCGCATTGGCTAGAGGTCAGCCAGCAACCCGCACCGGTTCGGCCTCTCACTGCAACTATTACTACAGATGTGAACCGATTATACATATCTACAACGGTTTTTTCAGTTATTTTAGTAAATAATCGGTTTGTGTTAGTCGGTTTTATTTTCTTTTCACTTAAAAAACAATAATAATGATGGAAGTTAGTTATATACCTATGTATTCTCAGCCAATAGCTGATACGATTCAGCTGACCCACCGTCGTTCCCACGAAAGGGCTCTAGACGCTAGGTCAGCATATTTAGATTAGTTAGAAGTAAGTTTAGTTTTTAATACCAGTCTAGAATCGACAACCAAACGGTACGGTTAATAAAATCTTTTAAAAAAGACTATCGCTCCCCGAAGTTAACTAGTTATGAAACTGCTTTGTTTTTGTTATTACTTAATTTTGTTCAATTATGTCATAATGTTGGTGAATAAAACATATTTGGTTGACAGTATCATCCAGAAACCGGCTTCTTCTTCACATATCCTACTGTCGAGGACATGTGCTCTGAACGCACAGAAGTTGCTGGCGCTGATACGAATTTATTTACTGATCCTGTTGAAAAAATGAACTGGGTCGTTCGACCCGTTACAATGATTGATTTGTTCGCGAAATCTCGGAGCCGTTTTATAGAACGAGGTCTCGTTCGCGAACAACACACACACACACACACACACACGACTATTCTAACAATAACGTAAACAATGATAATAATCATATATATACCTAGTTGACCAATAACAAATATTATCCAGTAGGTGTGCCCGTGGCTGCGTTCGCGTGGAATACAGAATATGGTTGATTGGGTATACGAGCGAATCGTTCTACTCCCGCTCCCTGTTATTTTAAAATGCTTGTTGCGGGCGATACTCACAAGACAGATTTATTTAGATTATTTTCTCGCGACTTTTTTGTAGGTTTTTCAAGATCTACAATAATTATGTAGTCGGTATAGATACATTCATTTGATATCTTTTATGTTTTTTCTCGGCATAATCGTTTTAAGCGCCACGAAATAGTCACTTTTCCGAAATAATTTTTCTTTGTGCGGAACCCTAATTCTTTTTATAAAATAAAAGTTACACCTTTATAATATCAGCTATCTTCTACCAGAAAAAGTCCCGTCAAAACCGGCACCCAACCGTCTCGGAGATTACCCGGAACAAACAGACAGACAGACAAAACACTTCAATTTTATTCATATGTATAGACAATGCACTTTATCTAGAGATTGCATAACTAAGATCTTGGAAAAATTGTTAAATTCTAGATTGATTAAATATTTAGAAAAAATAATAATAATTTCAGAAAATCAATTTGCTTTTTAAAAAAATAGTCCTGTGAAGATGCATTATTTGAATTGACTAATCATATCGTTACTTCAATAGATACACAGTGTAAGACACTTGCCATTGTTAGAGATCTGGCAAAGATAAATTTTGATACTGTCTCTGTCCCAGTTCTTATAAGCAAGTTAGAAGGTATCCCTGATCCGTGGTATTCAGCTCAATTTATTTGCCGATTATCTATCAAATAGAACACAATGTGTTAAGATTGAAAACTATATCAGCAGTGCTTTGCCTATTAGATATTGTGTGCCCCGAGGAAGCGTTTTCGGGCCTAGTACTCTTTCTCATATACATCAATGACTTATGTAAACTTTATTTGTCCCGTGGTAAAATAATAACATTTGCTGATGACACACGGCTCTGGTTTTTTCGGGTAAGTCTTGGATTGATGTTTTCTCACATGCTCAAATTGGACTAAATACTGTGATGCATTAGTTGCAACTCTAATTTAATAACACTTAATATTGCTAAAACTAATTACATAACTTTTCCTCCATTCAATTATCAAAACACTCTTTATCTTCATCTCTCATTAACGTGAGCTGTTGCTTGCTTCTTAATTCCTTTTGTTCTTTCGTTCCTTCGGTAAGAGTTAATACTGTTAAACATTTAGGAATAATGATGGAGAATACCCTCTCTTTTGAAGCTCATTTAGAACTTCTTACTTCTAGAATTCAAAAACTTATTTAAAAATGTACGCCACATTGGGGACGTGGTCATCAAATCTGCATACTTGCAATCTGTCAATAACTTTTAAGTTATTGCATTATCTCTTGGGACGGGATTTCCAAAATTACCTTATTAAAATTGGTGTATGCGTTCAAAGAGCTGTTCTAAAAGTGAGTTGGTCTCTTCCGTTTAGATTTCCTACAGATTAACTTTATAGTGAACTAGCGGTGTGCCCGCGGCTCCGTACGAGTTTGTTACTACGCAATAATGATTTAAATCTCTTTATTTTTTACTCATATTGTTGACAATTTATATGTTATCCCGGCTGAGTGCCCTAAGCGCTCGCCCCCAAGTTCGGTGAAGATGTAAAAGCCGCAGCGGCTTCAGGGCCCCTAAGGCTAACAGTTAACTCTAAAAGTAATATTGACAATTCTTATAGCCCATTAATTATGTAAATAGTTAGACTTCCCGTGTATAAAATTTCATCAAAATCGGTTAAGAATTAATGAAATTTTAAAATTCTTATTACTTATCATTCATAGAATGACTTATATTTCCCGTGTACATTATTGAATGAACGAAAATATATATTTTTTTAATAATTTTTTTTACATTATCTAAAAGTTATATTGAAATTTCTTATACCCTATCAACTGACCGATGATATAAGCATCCCGTGTACAAAATTTCATAAGAATTGGTCAAGCCATTTTTGAGTCAAAACCGGACATACAAAAAGACAGACAGACAAAAAAAAGTTAATGGCATATCAGTATCGTTCATATAATATGCGTATCGGGAAATTCTGGAAAAATATTAAAAGTACAGACAGGACTACAGATTTATTAATATAGATAGAGCTATATTTAGATAATACAAAAAAAAAAAACCAAAGAAAATCATAAATGGGTTTATCACCATGTGCATTGTGGTTGCAATCCCTACCACCCCGCTTTATTACTCATTTGCACCGGCTGATTTCGGAACACGACAAACCAAAAGAAAATCATAGATGGGTTTATCACCATGTGCATTGTGGTTGCAATCCCTACCACCCCGCTTTATTACTCATATGCACCGGCTGATTTCGGAACACGACAAACCAAAAGAAAATCATAAATGGGTTTATCACCATGTGCATTGTGGTTGCAATCCCTACCACCCCGCTTTATTACTCATATGCACCGGCTGATTTCGGAACACAACAAACCAAAAGAAAATCATAGATGGGTTTATCACCATGTGCATTGTGGTTGCAATCCCTACCACCCCGCTTTATTACTCATATGCACCGGCTGATTTCGGAACACGACAAACCAAAAGAAAATCATAGATGGGTTTATCACCATGTGCATTGTGGTTGCAATCCCTACCACCCCGCTTTATTACTCATATGCACCGGCTGATTTCGGAACACGACAAACCAAAAGAAAATCATAGATGGGTTTATCACCATGTGCATTGTGGTTGCAATCCCTACCACCCCGCTTTATTACTCATATGCACCGGCTGATTTCGGAACACGACAAACCAAAAGAAAATCATAAATGGGTTTATCACCATGTGCATTGTGGTTGCAATCCCTACCACCCCGCTTTATTACTCATATGCACCGGCTGATTTCGGAACAAACAAACCAAAAGAAAATCATAGATGGGTTTATCACCATGTGCATTGTGGTTGCAATCCCTACACCTCGCTTTATTACTGCATATGCACCGGTGATTTTGGAACAACAAACAAAAGAAAATCATAGATGGGTTTTTATCACATGTGCATTGTGGTTGCATATCCCTACCAACCGCTTTATTACTGCATATGCACCGCTGATTTGGAACACAACAAACCAAAAGAAAATCATAGATCCGTGTATCACCATGTGCATTGATTGGTTGCAATCCTACCACCCGCTTTATTACTTGCATATGCACCGGCTGATTTCGGAAACACAACAAACCAAAAAAAATCATAGATGGTTTATCACCATGTGCATTGTGGTTGCAATACCTACCACCGTTATTACTGCATATGCACCGGCTGATTTCGGAAACAACATAACCAAAGAAAATCATAGATGGTTTATCACCATGTGCATTGTGTTCAATCCCTACCACCGCTTTATTTACTGCATATGCACCGCTGATTTCGGAACACAAAAAAAACCAAAGAAAATCATAAATGGGTTTATCACCATGTGCATTGTGGTTGCAATCCCTACCACCCCGCTTTATTACTGCATTTGCACCGGCTGATTTCGGAACACGACAAACCAAAAGAAAATCATAGATGGGTTTATCACCATGTGCATTGTGGTTGCAATCCCTACCACCCCGCTTTATTACTGCATATGCACCGGCTGATTTCGGAACACAACAAACCAAAAGAAAATCATAGATGGGTTTATCACCATGTGCATTGTGGTTGCAATCCCTACCACCCCGCTTTATTACTGCATATGCACCGGCTGATTTCGGAACACAACAAACCAAAAGAAAATCATAGATGGGTTTATCACCATGTGCATTGTGGTTGCAATCCCTACCACCCCGCTTTATTACTGCATATGCACCGGCTGATTTCGGAACACGACAAACCAAAAGAAAATCATACATGGAATTATTACTGTTTGTATGGTATTATCAATATATGCCAATATGAATCCAACACATTAACCGTCCAAATAAAACTTCAAAAATAATTAAAATCATAACTTATTTTACCGGCCTACGGGAAGGCTTTTTGAAAAACGTGAAACCCCTTTTATTTCTTTCTTTCCAAAAGCATAATATTAATGGGTTCTTCATACAAACTTTCACCCAAGTTTTATTTTCACCACATGTGGAATAATACAATCAAATAATTCACTTGTAGCAAAACTATATATTCCAGATAATTTACAATAGGTATATCGCTTAGAATCATACTTAGAATGTATAAGCTCCCGCGAGCCGCGGTTTGCCACCGTAATAAAAGAGTTACTTTCGCATTTATAATATTATTAGTATGAATGTAACGTGCTTACCGTGAGACAACTTTTTTTTTAATAACTATCGTTACCGTGCACTGTCCTTTAATATATGAGCCTAATCTGCAGCATAATTAAAAACGTAACACCATGTATATGAACCAATTGCACTCCATCCACAATTTTCACATAAATTCTTTGCTTTTTAGGTCCTACGTATAAATAATCAAATAAACCCTATCATTCAAATATATGCTCTAAATACACAAAGAACTAAACGCATTGTTTATAATTGGTTATTTTCACTTGTATACATACAACAGTATAGAGAATCTGTTATCTATTGTTTCTGAATAATCTCAGCAACGTCTCTATCTCGCACAGTTTGGATTACTCCTGTAATGATCATCAACAACTGTTAACAGACTTAACCAAAATCACATATTGTTAATTATTATTGTTTATATTCGATAATTTATTTTTCGGCTATATTCGGCAACACTTTAGTACCTATTTATTGAATATTATTTGTAACAGGTATCTGAGCTTATGGTAATTATTTACTGATGTGTTAGTTTTTCTTTTATGTTATGTTGTAATTACTTGTAGTTCAACCCCTCCCCTCCCTCACCTTTTGAAAAACTTCACTCAGTTCCAAAAGGTCGTAAGCGCCAGAAAAAAGTATAGGAATATATCATCATATTAGCTTGATTTTTGGCGGTCATGTCAGTGCCACTGACATTAACAGTATAAAAACGGCCATAGATAAAAATAGCTCCGCCCAAGTTCGGTGAAGCTGTAAAAGCCGCAGCGGCTTCAGGGCGTCTAAGGCTAAGTGTAGTCAGATCTAAAAAAAAAAAATTGCTCGGTAGTTGTTGCAAAATAATATGAAAATTTTTAGTTACTGAATTTATCTTTATTACAAATTATATTACAGAAACTATATTTTTTACATAAAATTTGTATGTTATGATTATTTTTTCCATTTCTAAGAAGTATTATTATTATTTTGTAGAACCAAAGAAAGTATTTCCTGTAATATTTTAGATATTAAATTATGAAAGCAGTGTTAGCAGTATTATAAAACTCGACTAACGATTAACGATTGCGACTCCATTTACGTGATTTATGGTTTTGTTTTTGTGTTTTTCTAGTAAAGTTTAGTTTATTTCTATAGAATTTTTTTTAAATGATGTTTCTTTTTTATCTATTTATATGCTCAATTATTAGACACTATGCACTGTACAGTCTTTAGAATTTTTCTAATTTCTGGCGAACGGTAGAACACACACAAAGAGGCCTGCCAACTATCTCCTTAGACTTGAGGTTCGATACGTACTGCGTGCGAGGTTGTGATCGTCAACAATTCTTACGGCACGTTTTTGAGTCGATTCAAATGTGCTTCATTAAACATTCCGGGAAAAAATAAGTTATCTAGAAACAAAAACTTTTAATCGTTCAGAGAAACTACTTAAAAGACTTTTTATTGAAAAATATTTGAATTGTTAAAATATAAGTGCCTTTAGTAGAAAGAAAATAGTCAGCTGCGCGCGCATAATGTGACGTCATGAAATTAGCCAGCAGTGATAATAATGTAAAGGTGGTAGGTAGTCTCTGCCGCGATTCAAACAGATACCGCATGTATTTGTCGTTGTTTTTATCGTTATAGGTATGAATATAGCCCAAGATGGGTAGCAGGCTAAACCTTGTTGAAGACTAGTTGTCAAGTGCAGCTGCCGGAACACAGTACACACGCATATTGGTGTTTGGCGACAGATTTTCAACTGAACAGCTGTCTCATGCCGAGTCGCGTATTTTATTAAATATTCCAATGATAATTCCAGTACCATCAGTAAGTATTGTAATAAATCTTAATCTATACTCTATACTATAGGTATAATAAAGCGGAAAATATTTTGTGTTTCTTTGTAAAATAAACAAACTACAACGGAACTACCGGCCGGATTCGAAAAATTCTTTTTGTATATGATAGCCAAACTAACGGAAGAATAGTATAGGCTACCTAACATTATGGTAAGTAAATCTCTCAAATACTCTTATACTTCAATAAAGCGGAAAATATTTTGTGTTTCTTTGTAAAATAAACAAACTACAACGGAACTACCGGCCGGATTCGAAAAATTCTTTTTGTATATGATAGCCAAACTAACGGAAGAATAGTATAGGCTACCTAACATTATGGTAAGTAAATCTCTCAAATACTCTTATACTTCAATAAAGCGGAAAATATTTTGTGTTTCTTTGTAAAATAAACAAACTACAACGGAACTACCGGCCGGATTCGAAAAATTATTTTTGTATATGATAGCCAAACTAACGGAAGAATAGTATAGGCTACCTAACATTATGGTAAGTAAATCTCTCAAATACTCTTAAATATTGATTTTTGTGAAGTAAGTCGGAAGTCAACGGAATCCCGAACTGATAACAATATATATATTCTTAATATAAGAGTTTTATTCCAAAGTGTCATCCTTTAGTTCACTGCCGAGCATTAGTGCCTTTACCTTAATTGGCAGCGTAGGCGTATGGCAGATTGTTGATCCATCCTAAGTAGTAAAAAGCGTGAGGTACGGCTGACTGCTAACCGTGAGTACCTGCCACGCTGCATCTCAGATATCTGAGATATTCACAAAGCACGAAACATGTTAAATCGCCGATGATTAATATCGATACACCTAGACATCTCGTTTTTTATCACTGTTTTATATACCTGAAATTCTGCGCGGACGAAGTCGCAGGCACATCTAGTAAGTAATAATTCGTCGATCACGGTATTGATTAGCCAGTGGCCAGCTCACTTCTCAGTCCGGCTATTTCACTTTCATTGAGAATGCCTAAGATTTGCTCGGGAGAACAGCTATGAGTGATCTTCAACAACAACTGATAACGTCATATACTTATTATGCTTGACTCTATATTTATTACTACATGTTAACTGTTTGCGTGTGCGTTTTACGTTAAGTTTAATTTGTGTTAGAGCACAAGTTTACTTAGAAGTTATCTAACAATGTAACCGAAGATGGTAGGTAACATTGAGATGAACTCAAGCGCATACGCCGTAACATACATAGAATGAAAACGCTTCACGATAGACTTATGCCCCGATAGATTAGTTAAAATCATCCGCTACAGAGTGGAAGGTGAACTATCCACACCCCACCCCATAAGATCAGGCGTCCTCCAAGGTTCCATCCTGGCTCCTAGCCTTTTCAATCTGTACGTCGGTGACCTACCTAAACTTTCCGAGAAAGTCGAGGAAGGGCTATACGCTGACGATACAGTCATATACTCCTCTAAAAGGCACAGAGTCCAACTCAAAAGTAGAATCCAAAGCGCCGTGACCATTCTCGGGAAGTGGTTTAACGACTGGCGAAGAACCATCAACCCCTCGAAGAGCGCAGCGGTGCTCTTCGACAGGAATTCCTCAAAGATACCGAAGAGACTCAAGTGTAAACCCCTTGAACTCTTAGGTAATCCGATTCCCTGGGTAAAGGAGACCAAATATGTAGGTGTAACCCTAGATAGTACTCTCCTTTATACGTCACGTCACTCTAGTTGGGAAAAGGGCCGCCTGGACCCTGGTCCGTTTGCATCCTCTGTTATTTTCTGTAAGTAAAATGTCCACGAGACACAAGCTTACGCTCTACAAGATGTGTATCCGTCCGATAATGACATATAGTTGCGCTGCGTTCGCACATATGTCAAGATATAACTGGAAACGGTTACAAACCATCCAGAATAGGTTTCTTTACCGCCTTACCGGGGCCCCTCGGTATGTTCGCGTGGAAGATCTCCATAGAGATATGGATCTTCCTTCGACACATGTCTATGCCAGACACCTTTCTCGTTCTTACTTCGACACCGCGTCGAAACACGCGAATCCACTAATAAAAGCGGCAGCTACTTATGTACCGGTCCCCAATGCCTGCCGCCTGGCCGCGTAACATCTTCACCGATCCGGACGACAAAGTCGAAAAAGCAGACGAGTTTTATTCCACCGTCTCTCTAAACAGAGCGTGCCACCGCCCACGCCCGCGTAACCACCGTTCTCTCCGCAGAGGACGGGCGGTCAACTTCGCTCCCGCATACCCGCCACGTCCACCCTCTCTAGCGGCAACCCAAGCCTAGGTCCGTTCCTCGGTGTGAAGCCCTTGGGTCAGGCAGCCGCCTGCGCGATACAACTGACACTATACGTGCAACACTTATCTACCCACACACAACATTACACACGTATGAACACACACACGTGCACACCACACAGGTACATAGGTTCTGTAAGGGACCTTTTTTTGCGCTAATTAGTCATGCGTTAGTTAGTGTAGAAAAACCTATCCGATCACTAAATACACACGCATGAATATGGTCGATTTGAAACCCGACTGCCTGCCTGCCCGCACAGTGGACACGTGCGAGCCGCGAGCCCTGGAGGCGGCGAAGCTTTCTTGAACCTGACATATTATATATTTTAAGCATTGTAAACCATGCGCGCGACCCGATCTTAATAACCAACTCGTGAGCGAAAGGTTATATGGAAATAAGCAAAAGAGCCGCATGGACGGTTTAACAATATAAAGCTTTCAATACAATTATTTTGCACACCTCTAAATATACGGGTAAAACTAGGCAGCTTCAGGCTTTCACGCCGCTGCTACCGCCGCGCCGGCGTGTGGCACTCGCCGGGGGCTGAGGCCGGCTCGGGGCTGCCACACACTGATAAGTGATAAGTCATTTCCAAATCTGTATTTGAAAATCCTACTAATATAATAAATGTGAAAGTTTGTATATTTGTTACTTAATCACGCAAAAACAGCTAAACGGATTTGGATAAAATTTGGCACACATATAGTATATGACTTGGATTAACACATATAAATATATGTTTGTGGTTGGTTTACGTTTGAACTGTGATCTTAATGCACGAGCCGAGCGGGACGTGGCACCAGCCGGCTAGTGACAGAAACAAGTAATAATTCATTGAAAATTCCTAGGCAAGACCTAGAAAGACATAACGTCAAAATTGAAAAAAATTTCTTAAAAACTGTTAGTTTCTATATAGTTCATGTTCGATTGTGAAACTATGTATTAATTTTTATTATTGTTTTCTCTTTAATACCTACCTACGTTCCATTGTACAAACATATTACGGTTTACTTTCTGAATTAGATTTCAATTACATACTTCGACAACTAATCCTAAGGATAACACCGTAATTTTAAATAAAAATAAAGTACAGTTTATCATAGAGATAAACCCATCCATGATTTTTTTTTGTATTGTCGTGTTCCGAAATCAGTCTGTCTATATCCAATAATACGCAGATGAAGACACGGGTTCCAGTTAGTATCAAATATTATTCGCGTAGTGGGATACACTCTCTAACAAGATTTCTACTCATTTTAAATGTTTCTTGAACTTTCCATGAAATGTAATATGCTCTGGAAGACTTGAACTTTATTGTAGAATCTAATACAGTAAACTAATGAGGTAGTTAGTTAGTTATTGGGTAAAGGTAATTTTTATTTGTCTTACTAATTCTTAATTATGTGATTAGTAATTTGTGTTTATTTTAACTACTATGGTGTAAGTGATCACTGCAGCCTCTAGCTATTTATAATTATTACCCTCAGAGTTCTGGCCGAGGTCAGTAATTAATAAGTTGCTAAATGACCTATACGGTAAACGTTTAAGATGTACCTATAGAATTATCAATTTCATACTTAAAGGATAGACTCTCGGCGAAAAACTTTAAATAAAATGACAGATTTACCGTTGTGCACGCGTCACACAAAAACTATACGATAAATAATCTTTTTGTTTTGTTTTACTCCTTAGATAGATACTTGGTGCTTATGTAAATAAAATATCATGATATCTTGATACCATAAGTTACCTATTCAAATTCTAAGGAACTAGGACTTTTATATGCAGTACGTGTTCATCAATGTTTTAGAGATGTGGGTATTATAATATTATTAGCTGTGATACCTATTAGTTTAAAGAAAGAAGTTTTTTCATTAATTGAATTTTCATTCCTATATACAAATTTAAATGTTCTAAAATAATTTTATATATTTTTGTTTTATTGCTGAATGAATTCTAGACGCTTCAATAATTGTGGAATCTTTAAAATTGAGTAACATATTAAGTATAGTTTGCTATAAATATAAATACTAGCTTAAGTGATAACCTGATAACAGTGTTCAAGTACGACTTAAGTTTCGACTGCTCGATTCGAGAGCACTCGGCACAGAGCATAGCAGAGCATTGAACACTACACTCGTACTGAATGTAGTAGCGATGTTTTCGGGAGCTTTATTACAGAGGTTATGTTATTATTATCATTATTGAGGAGTATTCCATTTTGTTCGTGAACCAAACTAAGGTCAGCGGCTATTTATAATTTGTTGTGTTGCCTCTACGGCTCTCGCTCTACCCTTCCATGAGAAATATTTAATCGTAACTGAAGTTACATTTTTGTCCACCGATTGGGTTACTTACTTACATCTTATACTGTGTTAAGGTAGTTTAGATACGAGTTATTGTTTTTAAAAAATTGTCAAACTGTTTATAAAAGAAATATTGAAACTTGTAGTAAAGAAGCATTTGAAGTGAAAGAGCGACACGCTCACCTGTTTGATTATGCTTTTAGTTCACCGCTGAGAGTAGGTAGGGCAGAGGAAGGGTCTCGTCTCTGAGACACGCGTTGCAGTCGTGTTGTAACTTGCAACTCTGACTGCTCGCAGGTACCTAAGCGGCTGAGCCCGCCGTTTAGAAAGCACCGTACCGCACCGGCCTTGCGTCTCGCACACTGCCTGAACCGGCTCCACGTTTCTATTTGGACACAGAACATACACACCACGTTACTACCACTACACTAAATTTACACCAAACTTCACAAACACCTGCGCGATCAGGTCACTCGCGTCGTAATCTCGCGGAAACAACTATAGACGCTTAAAGACCACATAACACATGCATCTCGCGGCTCAGTCGGCGGCTAACTGGCGTGGCGTGGCGCGTGGTGCGTTTGGTGCTGTTAGTGTTGCCAGAGTGCTATTATCTAATTGCACAATCGATAACATTTATCTTATAAACTTCACCTTGAAATCTTCGTTTTTTTAAAGAATAAGTTTAACAATTCACGATATTTACAAATCGTTAAAATATAGCCTTTCGATACTTACCACTTTGCTTTTTATACAGATTAGGCTCAAGCCGTTAATATTTTTAAAGAAAGATTCCATTTACAATGCTTTGAAGCATGAAATTTATAGTTTTATCAGAGAAATTTATGGACAAAATATATATCATCACGAAAATAGTGAGATAATCGTGTTTGACTATATCTAATAAGTACTACTATTATAAAAATATTAAGTTTATGTATTTGTGGGAAGTTATCTCTAGAAGTACTGATTCGATTCTAAAAATATTTCTTCTATTAGGAAGCTAATTACATATTATTATTATTATTAAATTGTAATTAACGCGAACGAAGTCTCGGGGAGTTGAAAATACCTTAACTCAATAAAATATAACAAACTTTGTTATATTTAAAGCCAGATAATGCACTTACGAATGTCAAAGTATCGATACGTAAGTTCAAAAAATATCTTTGCTTGCAATAAGAACTCCGGTGGGATTTTCATTGCAGTTTTTTTATAGGTATTTGAAAAAAAATTACATATATTATGACACTTACTGTACACTACACAAATATATTTTAGTACATATCATGACAAAGTTCTTCAATGTACAAATCACCAACGTCAAAACGTATCTTGTCGTATATCTTTTTTTTCTACAAGCTCTGCAGTTGTGACTTTAGTACTGTAACGATATCCAGTACAATACTCTTAATATAAACTATAAATATTATAGTATGAGGAAAATACTTTGACGCGTATATACTAGGAATGCTTTCGTGGTGAAAATTTCACCATTAGACCAACACAAAAAAAACTTTTTTAAATAATGTCAAGTATGGAAACAAAAAAATGGCGCAGTAGCTAAATTGTATTAAAAAAGAACAGGGATTAGGTTATTGCAAATATTAAAAGAGAGACAAACATCTTAGCATTCCATGGGTTCACCGTGCGAGTGCCGGGTCCATCGTGTGACAGAGAGAGGGAACACGAGCAGCCCCCGAGACTTGCGACCCAGGAGTAGGTTTAAGTGGCCCCTTATGATGCACGTCAGCGCTCACTTTGACTGCCCGCGATATCCTCCTTGCCAAGCCAGATTTGGTAAGAGCCTGTTAATGCTGCTTTAGATACCCGTTCTAAAATAGAACTTACTCTCGTTGTTGAAAGACCGAGGTCTTTTAGCAAGTGATAGAGAGATTTCGCTGGAATACCTCTCGTTCTTATTTTTATTGCGTGGTTTTAGTGGTGGTATATTAGTTTTCCGCGGTATAGTAAGCTCTACAAGTACTATACGCATGATTTCATAAAAAAATATAAATATATCTGGTCTGGATGACGAAACACTCACATCTTTTGGGATTACGTAGAACTGTGAAAAATGACAACCTTTGGCAATACTGGCGCGATGTCCCGGCCTGCATTGTAGAACCGCGCGGCGGGAGCACAAGGGAAGCGGGGGTGCGGCCGGCGGCGCGGCGCGGCGCAGGGCGGTAGGTTGGAGGCGCTTCTCTTGGGGCCCGCACGGCACGCATCTTGGCCTACAAAGTTGTTTTCTGCTCGCTCCGCTCCCCCCGTATCACGAGTTTACGAGCCTGAACAAGCAAACCGGGTTCACGTAGGTATAGTCTTGTGAAAGGCAAATTATAAATAGGTATAATAACTACATCGCAACGGCGAGATTGCGCCTCTGTATGGTTACGAGCACACCAGTAAATGCGTTGAACGAGTACAAACATGGCATTAGTGTAAGTAGTGTATTACTCGTTTTGTCCTTTGATCGTTTCGCAGTTCGCTATAAATATATACCTCATTGAAAAATCACAAGTCACGAGCTAAATTTCCGCAATTCGCCGTATGACGTCAGGTCGCGTACAGCTGGTATAAGTAGTTTAGTTTAGCCCACTGTCCACTACCATGTCCGGTGAAGCTCTAAAAGCCGCAGCGGCTTCAGGGCCCCTAAGGCAAACAGTATAGTCTGATAAAAAAAAAATCCACTGTCCACTGCCCAGGGTTTCTCGAACAGTCGATCGCGAACAAATCGAGTGTTCAATCCAATGATAAATGTCATTGGGTCAATCGCCGATATTCTTGAAAAGTATAGTGTCATACAAGCAAGTACTTTGCACTTATTTTGAAAGTCTCGCGGCGCGGCTCGGTTGCGTCACGGTGCGTTAAATATAAAGAAATTAAGAAACTTGTCATCTCTTTTCACTATGCTTGTGGTGATAATTATTCATTTCCCTACGGTTTCACCTGCATATAATTTGAAATAAATCACGGATTGATGATTTTTAATGCTTATTCAATGCTTAGACAATATTTTTGTTACGTCCAGATGCGTCACATTGCACTGGTCGTTCGCGCCACTACTACTCGGCGCGGGCCGATAGTGTTCAACTATTTTAATTTTAATTTTCCACTGTCTATCAAATTAATCGTCCAAATAACATGCTGTGAGAGGTAAAGTTTATCGTTCGTAAGGATTAATACGCCATGCCTAAAATGAATGCTCATTAATACGCCATGCCTAAAATGAATGCTCATTAATACGCCATGCCTAAAATGAATGCTCATTAATACGCCATGCCTAAAATGAATGCTCATTAATACGCCATGCCTAAAATGAATGCTCATTAATGCGCCATGCCTAAAATGAATGCTCATTAATGACTTTTTAATTTTCATTCGTTCATTCGTTTTTGTGGCTTATGTATGAGAAATAGGTATATACTATCACGAAGTTTTTTTATATCCTAAGGACCAATATTTACGAGAAGCTTATATTTACGTATACCTAACTAATCATTACGCCGGCGCACGCGGATAAATCAGTTCGGTATTCGGTAGACTTGTGACTTAGGTCACTTCATAGGTTTATCCTAAATGTTATGTAGTCTATACTATTCTTCCGTGAGTTTGGTTTTGATATATAAAAATAATTTTTCGAATCCGGGCGATAGTTCCTCAGATTAGCGCGCTTAAACAAATAAACAAATACATCATCTGATCCCAAACGATACTTTATATATGAAGAGAAATATCATCATCTGAAAGAAATACCTTTCAGTTAACAGGATTGTTCGGATCTAATTTATGCTATATATATTAATTAACATTTTTGGAAATAAAAATAATGAAATTCGGCTAACTAACGAACGCCTTTCATCTTACTTGCGGTCCACACTTATTTTATGACTAGCTGTGCCCATGGCTTCGCTCACGTGATCTACAGAATGAGCGCGCGAATCTTGCTCCCCCGCTCCCTGCTATTTTAAAGACAAAAATGCTTATTGTAGGTGTTCTTTAGAAGGTAAATGTATACTCTTGCGAACTTTTTTGTTGGTCTTTTTAATGCCTATAATTATGTAGTACATTAATTTGCTATTTCTCTTATGGTTTATTCAACATAAGCCATTTAAGCGCCCGAATTGATTCACCATGACAAGTTCTTTTAATTTGTGCGGAACCTTAATTCTTTTTCTAAAATAAAAGTAGCCTAAATTACTCCCTATACCATCAGATATCTATCAGTGAAAGTCCCGTCAAAATTGGTCCAACCCTTTCGTAGATTACCCGGAACAAACAGACAAACAAACAGAAAGACAGACAAAAATTTTAAAAATGGACTTTTCTATACTACTTCTATACTTTCATATGCATTTAGTAAAAAGCTGTTATTTTGACATTACGAACAGACAATTCAATTTTATTAATTGTATAGATTTGGAAGTTCGAATGAAACTTCAAATAAAATTTAAAAGGAAGGTACACAATTTGTTTGACTGCAACGAATCCCAAGAGATCAGATGTATGACTTTTTTCCTTTGGTCGTTCGGATTCCTAAAGACGGACTACGGTATCGTATCACGTAAAAAACTACCAATACTTGATTTATAAGAAAGGAAACGTAATATTTCTTCGCAGATTCCTCTCTACTTGGGGCAGTCCCGACTGGTGGAACAGCTCCACCCTACAGAAAAACGCATTTAAAGTACCTTGTGTTGTGTTTCTGTGGTGTTAGAGTTTAAGTGTTGAGGTAGATACCATATTCATATTACAAAAGCGGGCAAATCGAACATCGAACAAACTCCAGGAATATGGTATATTAACTTTACCCTCCCAATATATCCTTGATAACTTAGTGTATATTCACTAAAACTTAGTCAAACTACATATTGTCAGAGATCAGCACAATGTTAATACTAGAAATGGAGATAAATTAGTCGTACCGTGTTTTAGACTTAGTAAGACTAATAAAAGTTTTTTTAGGAAATAATAGTCTTGTGTTCTATAATAAGATTCCGAAGCACATTACTGAAGCGGGTTTTATTGTCAAAAGATTATTATAGGGTGGATCGTTATGTGAATGATAGTGATGTCTGGAAGTGACTCACTCTCTGTGCATCCACTAAATTATTGTTATTGTACCAGTTCTATTAACACTTGTACATTTGAAAAAAAAATAAGATAAATTCGATCGAGTTTCTTACCGGTTCTTCCCGATGACTGGGATATTTTCCGAACCCGTAGTAGTGATTTTTAACGTTCATAAGGCCTAAATTGAATAAAAATTATTTTGATTTTTATGTGTTCCAAGATGGTAACACTAAGTTTCGTCGGAGGAGTGGTTCGCATCTGCGTTTGTCGGAACACACATATTGGTGCTTGGCTATGCCGTGGTTCCGTCACGATGATTCCCTTCATCGGACACTCAAGTGTAATGCAGGGATTCCAATCCATATCGATCGATGAGTCATTAATTTCCCCTGAGATGCGCTACATGCAACAGTGTGCTCGCGACGCGAAGGGCTCATGCAGTTGTACGCAGCGCTGCGCGACCCTTCACCTCTTTTGTTTCTCAATTCGAACATATTACAGGGAATTTGGGTCCGCCGCGTCGCGCCGCGCCATAACGTCGACCGGGTGTTGATAGCCGGCCATGCTGCCCCACACTCCTCAGTCACGGCATTCACCCCTGCAGCCAAAACTGAGCTCGAGGGAGCACTCCGCATAGATTTGGAATTCTTAGGGTGTTCATAATTCGTTAATAAACACAAACAAGGCTAAAGTATCGACTGAGAGCGGTTCGATAGCTGGCCGGTATTGCCGGTCGCCGTCACGTCACCACCACATCACTAAAAATAAAGTATCAAGTAAACAACTAGGTTACTCGACTCCCGGATAGATTCAAATAAATTGAAAACAGTTACCGCTGGCCTGCTAAGTGAATATCATTACCTGGGAAGCCGGAGCCAAGCGCACCGCAGCGCCACGCATGGGCACGGGCACGGGGCTTCTGCTTATGTCGACAGCTCAGGCTGTTGTTGAAAAGATCCATGCGCAACGGGTCTAGCCGGGAAGGCAATATGACTGCATCCGAAACTCGCGATATCGGCTTTCTGATTCAACTTATATGAGTGTTACCGGTATCTAATATTTACATCATTGAGATGCGAATGAACGGGGCAGTGGAGGTAGTCGAGTCGTGTACTCGAGGGGGGCGGGACTGGAATGAAAACGCGCTTGCTGAATGAGACCGGCTCGAGAGGTCGCGACAACTGCAAGGGCTGGTTTAAGGTAGTTTGCTGGAGCGGGCGTTGAGGTGCGCGGGGTGAAGGCGTGGGCCGGAACCCGCTCTCGAAGTACGAGCCCATGTCGCGTCTCAACCGAGCAACCGAACACATGTCACTGCGGATTCCTGGATCCTTCCTTCACCGACTATGAATTGCGCACAGCTGAGGTGTCATGCCATTCACGTTCCTCCCGTGAATACGTATTCACTCGTGCAAATAGGTAATTATGAGTATATCAAGTAGGTACCGACTTAGGATTGTATGGCCGCTCCAGACTCGCGACGTGAACTCAGCGTGACACGAACTACTCTCCACACTCACAATGTTCACAGTCGGGTTCACGCACTCGTACTGAATGAATGTTACTTTTGCTGTTGCGTCTTTGAATTTGTTTGCACTGGCATTATATAATCATTTGCTTAATAAAGATACAAAGAAAAAGCAGATGGTGGATAACGAAAAAACACCGCAACAGCACGAGTTAATTATTCTTTAGCCATTGTATCGAGGAATATGTGGCGACGTACCTGCACTTGGCATTGATGGCCCTACACTGGTGTCGTTGAGGCACGTTCCACCGCTTGGTGAGGTGTTGGATCCGACTAGGAACCTCGGTACGAGAATTAATCCACAGGGTTTCTATTGTCACAATCATATAGATGTTCACAAGAGATTTTCACCACACAACTGATTAGAGTAATATATTTTATATAAGGAGTAGGTCGGAGCTCGTCAAGCCGCCGCCGGACATGAACATTTAACAGAAAATTATTACAATACGGTGTTCGTTGTTTAGCATATTTAATTAATAACGAATCGAACTGAAACACCGTGAATGTGGATAAGCACTCACATTGTTCGCGTGGCGCAGCCGCGAACTCTTTAACGCGAACACAAAAAACCGAAGTGCGAACAGGCGTTAAATCCACCTACACTCGCATTTCCGCCCTTAACGGGTGTCCACGTCGTGAGTCTGGAGCGGCCAGTACATTCATTAAAAAAAACACGAGTCAACTCATCCGTTAATTAGCACATAGTTAAGTAATTAGTCCCATGCAGAGTCACTGTCTCAGTTGCCTGCTGGCTTGGTGATCTGCGGACCTGGTGACCTACTCTCTACTGCTGAACATCAGGCAGTTTCAGCTTATGTATATCAGTAGCATCCCAACTGAACAAGCTTTATCCTTTCCCTTCCACATTGAAATCTACCGCTAATGAGCCGCGGACAGCGCCACGCGCGACCGCGCAACACAAGCCTCACTCGCGCCCTCTAGCGTGAGAAAAACAATCATTCAGCGACTTGATGACGGTTAAAAATCTACCGAACAACAAATGTCCTCGCGAGTGCTCCGGTCGATTCAATGTAGAAGATACAAAAATAACAATATTAAGTGCAGAAAGTGAGTTCTCATTTAGTGACGGTGCATGAATCAATTCCGTAAGTCCAAAATTCATACCAAACACCAATTTATCCTGTAACACCAACATTAATATGCATCGACTGTATTTCCCGGATCTTGCCCACATAATCCACGTCGTCATTGTGAAGAGTTGTTCGCATCACGCCTGCAGAGTGCAGTAGCTCTTGTTTTTGCTATACTACGTGTTTCAGGTGCACTTGTTAAAATGACTATTTACTGCGAAACGAGTGTTTTCATAGAAATAGCGTTCGAGTAGTTCGGTCGTTCATCGTCATGCGCGTGCTCGTGCTGGGTTAAACCTTTAGAAAGTGTTTCAAATTATTTAGGTACGACTACTTGCGCCCGTGACTCCGCTCGCGTGAGCTATACAATGCTTTCGATGATGCTTATTATGGATGATCCTCATAAAATAGCCGCGATACTCTCACTGACTTTTTTTCTAAATCTTTTCAATTTCTACAATTATGTAGTACATTAATTTGATATATTACTTATGGTTTAATTAATGTAAGTCATTTAAGCGCCCGAATTGATTCACCATAACCAATTTTTTTTATTTACGCAGAACCCTAATTATTTTTCTGAAATCAAAGTAGCCTAAATTACTCCTTATAACGTCAGCTATTTGCCAGTTAAAGTCCTGTCAAATTCGGTCCAAACAATTCGGAAATTACCCGAAACAACCACAAAAACAGGCGGACAGAAAATATTTGAAAACAGGTTTTCACTTCACTTCGCATTTCAGTTTTATTAATTGTTTAGATAGATTGTAAAATTGCTCAAAAAAGAGTTTGACAATTTTGGGTTTAGAACATTATACTATCATAGCATTCACGTAAAGTTTTCAAATTTGAAAAAGGCGGAAAAGGCTTGATTCTTTAAAATAGCAACTTTTTTGTAAACGATAATGCAGATTTAAAACTTTTCTAATTGAATCTCATTTGACATTAAATATTTTAGATAACTATGCCACATTATGAATGAATTACAATAATTTCATTAGTTAATAATAAAAAAATATAGGGAAAATGCGATATGAAACTGTTCCGCATTCCATATACTTACTAAAGTATATCAATAAATATACACACTATGTTGAATATAAAAGCGTGCTACCAGCTTATGGCTGTTTCAAGAATTCTGAATTTTGATACTTTTATCGTCGGTTTAGTCACTTTAATCCATTGCTCATTTGATTTATCCGTTATTCAGAGAGTGACTCACTGTCTCGTGTTATGTACATATATTACACATTATAATAAAATGTGAACGTCGAGTTGTGTGGATGTGTGCGTAATTATAAAAAATGTGATCTATAAATTGGATCAATCAGTAAAAAAACGCGGGTCGAGTTACCTGGGAGCACCCGTCGCATCGTGTCGTACTGCAACACTGCACAGTGCACACTGTGCTAAGGATGTGAAAAATAATCAATTATTTAAAAATCGATTTTTTTCACGGGCGATTTTTTTGATGGATCTATTGTAAATTTTTTTTCGATAGTAGGTATTCAATCACCCTTCTTCTTACTAACTTGCCAACTAGTCCTCTTTATTGAAAACCATTACTGCCATTATCAAGTGAACATAGTGGTAAACAAGATGGTGGCTCCCTTGTTAGAACTTTCTAGGGAGTTTTTGTGGCACATCAAAATGTATGCTTCCAGTTTATATTTAAAATCCATTTCACATGCTCCAGCTATATCACACAAAACACTATCAGCATTATATAATATAGGGTCTAAATCCTAAGCTAATGGATCTATACTAGTACTATTAAGCTGAAGAGTTTCGTTTGTTTGTTTAGTTGAACGCTCTAATCTCAGGAACTACTTCTTCGAATACAGGCATATGCTATTTCGGACTATTTTAAAGATGTACTAAGGCTCAATATTTTTGTACAACATGTATTTACGTAAAACTAAAAATTATCGCAGCGCACGTGGATAAAGCAGTTCGGGAGAGCTTTGTGTTCCGACTTACTTTACAAAAATCAATATTAAAGACGTGTATCTTGATGCTAAATAGACTGTACTATTCCTTGTGAATCAATCTATCATATACAAAAAGAATTTTTCAAATCAGACTGGTAGTTTCAGAGATTAAATATTAAACTTAAAAAAAAAACATGAAAACACTTCCGCTTTGTTAAATTAGTATACATATAATATATAGTACAGATAATACTTTTAAAATTTAAAGAATATTCCTACTTTGAAAACCAAATTCCGAGGATAAAAGGTCGTAAAATAATATGAAAAAAAAAATCTTTATTTTTCATTCAACCTTACTATACAACAAAATTTGGTACAAGAATGGGCATTCTCTGTTATCAACAATATTTTTAGTCTTTTTATTGGAATATGTAAATTTAAATTGATTAAGAAAGTTATGATTCTAAATATTTCAGGTTTTAATTAAATTTATAAAGAAAATAAGAAAAAAAATCGATTAAAAAAAAAAAATCGATTATTAATTAATCGATTTTATAATTTTTTTAAATAATCGATTTTTTAAAAATCGATTTATTTTTAGAAATTCACATCCCTACACTGTGCACAGTGACTCAGTTGGAGCTGTTAGATCTTGCTAATTTTCAAGGGTTGGGCCGCCGCTCCCCGCCGCACCCCGCCGCTCCCCGGCGCTCCCCGTCGCACCCCGCCGCCGCGCCGTCATCTGTTACTCATAATGTCGCGGCTGATAGTAATATCTACACAATTAATAAAATTGAAGTGTCTGTTTGTAATGTCAAAATAACAGTTTTTTACTAAATGCATATGAAAATTATATAAGACACCTATAACAAAAAACGCATTTTAAAATTTTTGTCTGTCTGTCTGTTTGTTCCGGGTAATCTCCGAAACGATTTGACTGATTTTAACGGGACTTTCACTAATAGATAACTGATGTTATAGGGAGTAACTTAGGCCACTTTTATGTTAGAAAAATAATTAGGGTTCTACACAAATAAAAAAAACTGGACATGGTGGTCAATTCGGGCACTTAATTGGCTTATGCTGAGTAAATCATAAGAGATAAACCAAAATAAAGGAACTACATAATTATAGACATTAAATAGACCAATAAAAAGACAGCGAGAGTATATGCCTATCTTATAAGGAACACCCACTAAATGGGGGGGCGCGGACGTTTAGTGGACTGTATTTTTTCTATAAGTCACGTTGAATTAAGTTTGAAATAAAAATATAGCGGAATCCCTGGTGCACTTCGATGACTCTAATAATAGGGCAAAACCACTTACCTTGAACTCCGGTTTCTTCCTATATTTTAGAGAATCTCTTGCGCAGGTCCAGTTACACAATCGCACTGCAGACACCAATACTTTATAATATTTTGTATCTCTTAATAGTAGAGGTGGTTGCGGCGCGGCGCGGGGCGGCGCGGGGCGGCGCGGGGCGGCGCGGGGCGGCGCGGTACACACACGGCGGTGCAAGCATGGCGCGGGGCGAGGGGGTCCAAGGCAATGAGCCATGCCTTAGGACGCGGAAGAGATCTTGCCAACGTCATTCACGGTAGGGTTGTACCCGATTATTAGGTCATTGAGTACACATTTAGGCGCAAACACCCACAATAAGCATTTTTATCTTTAAAATAGCCGGGAGCGGGAGCAAGATTCGTGCGGTCATTCTGTAGTCGACGTGAGCGAAGCCGCGTGCACAGCTAGTAATACCATTACACTCGTTATCTATAACATGAACTGATAGCAATAGTGTTGAAGTGGTTTGTACGTCGTAAGTGTGACACAACAACTTTTCGTAAGAGTACTGAAGGAACAGCTTAGGTATAAATAACTATACTATCGTGTATATCTATAATGCTATATTATTAAATCTGTAGTTCTGTCTGTACATTTAGTTTTTCTTGCAAACTAGATAGGCGTATATTTAAGAACAATACTAAATGTTTGTCTGTCTGTCTGTTTGTTTCTTCGGATTTAACTCGAAAACGGCTCAATCTATTCTGACAAAATTTTGTACTCGGGATTCTTATGTCATTGGTCAATTAACATGTAATAAGAATTCTCATATAATTTTCAGTAATCATAAAAAAAAATTAAAGAAAATTGTTGATTCTTAACCGATTTTGATAATATGTTGTACACGGGAAGTATAAGTCATTCCTCAATTGATAAACTGTATTATTTGTTAATAATATAAGTAAACATAGAATTACCGGATGAAAGTACCCAATTGTTGCTTAAAAAACGCGTGAGGATTCGCGGGCCATCGTTAGTACAATAATAAATATTTATAATAATTTACAATATTTGGTTCGTTTCAGTGAAACGTTTCTCTGATGATAAAAATGAAATAATAATATTAATATTTGAATGTTTACCTGATCACCCAGGGTCGACCTGCACTTTGCAAAACAGTGAAGGTTCAGAGCGCACGTCACGCGTCGCCATCCAGATGTCTTCATTTGAAAACCACATTCTTTGTTCAGTCGCAAGTCGCAAGTGATGCGCGTTTTAGTAAACAGATAGACAACAATTCTGTCAGTGTTTTTATAAATACTATTAGTATGGATATTATACAGTAATTCCTCACTTTATAGTAGTTATACTTTTCTATAATATATCTAAGTAATATTAACTACATATACATGTTCATTTGAAACACGATTTCTGCCCAAGCCGAGGTCCCTCGCGTGCGCCGAGTGCCTTAACCGCTCCCCTCCAAGCCCGGTAGAGCTGCAGAAGCCTTCAGCGGTTCTGTTTTTGGATAGGTCTCCTAAGGATAACAGTAAGGTAAATTCTAAAAAAAAGAAAAATAAATTCGATTAGATATAGTCATTATATTATTCAATTTTATTTTCTAGCGACCGACCACTTCAACAGTAAACACAGTACCACAGCGCACAGTCATACGGCACTCGGCTCTCTAACCATAATATACATACACTTTATCATTTCATGTAAGTATATATGTACTTTGTTTAAGTCATGTCTCGGGTTACACATCGGATCAAAAATCACAGCCGCCGCCCGCGCCACCACGAAGGCACGAACCCATATAGCCGCATCGTGTCGTGTCGCGTCGCTCTCTCGGTATTATTAACAGCTGTTCATAATACTGCAATGGCTTCGGTTAATACCACAGGTTAATACGGTTTCCATTGGTTTAATTGTATGTGTGTTGTTTCAGTCGCTACATTGTGCACTCACTATGTATACTGTTAGTGAGAGATAGGTAGGTATCGACAGCACAACACAGCAGACTGAGGGAACACTCACCACCACCAGTGCAGACTGCATACTCCACAAGCCACAAAGCACAAGGCAAGCTGTCCATCCGATTCATTGGAACATTCAACGCTTTTACTGTGCACTGTGCGCTAGTGTTGCTAGATTTCTATTGTATTCACTTTCAAAAATTCGGTTGAAAGTAAATTCTTCAATTCAGTAATTCAAAGTAAATGTAACTTAGTGTAAATATGCAATACTAGTTGTGTCCCATAGTTCCGCCGCCAACGCACTCATGTAGCTTATTATAATTGTTCCCATTCCTGCGAGTACAACTTATTTAAATTTTCTTTTATCTCCTAAACTATATGTCCAAATCAGATGCTATAAAGTGATGATGAAGTAACTTTTATTCGTAAGGATTAATATGTCATGTCTAAAAATAGTGCTCAAAAATCAATTTTTAATTTTTATAAGTAATGGATATATGCTATCGCACAATTTTTAGATACTTACACTAAAAATCAATATTTTCATAAAATATTGTATATACGTATCATTAACCATTACGCTACCGCATGTGGATAAAGTACCTATAATATAAGGTCCTTGCATATTTTATGAAGTTAGCGTTTTATAAATGGAAGGAGTAAAACGAAAAAAATATTATGAAATTATACGTTTAATCGATCGAAGTACGTACCATTAATATCTACGCACTTTCACTATTTTATAGGTAGTTCATTGACTCCATTGCTGAAAAAGTTGTGGGGGGAGAGTCAATAAAAATTTTGAAGGTGGTTTGAGCAGCCTAATCGGAATTGAATTTTTTCCTGGCAATAAATTGTCCAAATTCCGAATAAAGTGGTAATCTGTTGGAGCAAGGTCCGGGGAGTATGGTGGGTGTCGGAGACATTCCAACCACAGTTTCTCTAAATTAGCGACCGTCTGTCATGAAGTATGGAGTCTAACATTGTCCTGAAGCAGCAGTAAGCTAGAGAGATTGACCAGTCTCGGTTAACAGCTATCTTTTCCATTATGGTTTGCAATTGTTTGGAAATACAAATCCGCCGTTATCGTCTGGCCAGATCTTAGGAAGCTGTTGTGTATGATGCCAGCACTGGTCCACTCAAACACTCCCCAGTACCTTTTTCTAAGTCAACTTTTGTTTGGGAAAGGATTTGGTTGGTCCTCCTGGGTTCAACCTCTATGATGAGTATTTCCGATTGTCGTAAAGAATCCATTTTTTGTCACAAGTAACAATGCGATTCAAAATCCCTCTTATTGTGACGGTTGAGTAATATAACAGCACTCAATGCATGTTTGTTGGTGTGCTTTAGTCAATTTATGCGGTGCCCATTTCTCGACGTTTTTCACTTTTCCAATTTTATTCAAGAGAATTAAAATTATTTTATCAGTCACACCGAAGTCTGCCGCTAAATCTAACGTAGTTTGCGATAGATCAGTTTCCACGAACACATTTAAGTCTTCACTATCAACTAGGGTCTCCTGCCGTCCACAGGGTTTGTTTCGTAGGTACAAATTTCTATAACGAAAACGTTACAACCAAAAACGTACCTGGTTTCTTTTTACAGTAGCTTCCCATACACATCATTAATCCTTTGAGCTGTTTCTGCAGCGCTCGTGCCACGGTGCGACACATGTTCGTAAATAACGTGATATTTACATTTTCCATTTTGTGAAAAGAACGATGTCAAAGAAAAATGAAATGGTGCGAAAACATTGAATTACTAAATTCGAAACACAAATACACAAACCTAAATTTGAATTTGGAATTCCTAACCAAATGCCAGATTTTTGGGGTGAAAGTGTCCAGTTCAACAAAACGCCCATTTCATTTATGTAAAGACCTAATAGTATATCTTAATATTTCCACTTCCGACTTACTTAACAAAAATCAATATTTAAGGGTAGTTGAGAGTTGTAGCCTAATGTTAGCATATACTATTCCCCGTGAATCTGGCTATCATATACAAAAATAATTTTTCCAATCCGACTGGTAGTTCCAGAAATTAGCGTGTTTAAACAAACAAACTAAGAAAAAACTTTTCCGTTTTATTATAAGTAAAAGTATGGATAGATAGAGTATAGATGTACGACACGTAAGTATAATAAGTGATAGAGTAGGTATCTAACAAACTATTCAAAATAGACTTGAAGGCCTACAAATATTATGCAGGATTTCTTCGTCTACGGATGATGACGAGAATGGTATTTCATAAGGTACACTTGATTTTACTGTATTTGTGACTTTCGCTAAAACTTTCAGTGGCAAAACCATAAGCAAAACATAATCGTGGCAAAATTTTTCTACTATTTTTATATAGTTTCTCATTATAAAGATTGGATTCAGCATTCAGGCACAAATTCTAATTATTTTTAATGAGGTAACGACAACAAAACAATAGCCGCATCGGCTACCTATATTTTGAAATATGTTATATGTGATGTTTTATGCGATCTAAGAAAATAAGCAAAAAAATACGCTAAAATGGTTTATTTTTTGGCTAAAGACTTTGAAAATATGCTAGATACAGCTACAAAGTGGCTAAAATGGCAACACTGCTTCACACTCTACAAAGAGAAAGGACTTTCCGTTTCAAAAATGTAAGTTATATCGTACTCTTGATCTTATTTACTGGTACAATAATTAATATTGAAGTTGTTTTAATAAGAGACTTTTGATTCAGATAAAATACGCAGTTTCTGTTGGTATTCAAAGTATTTTCACGTAATCTCACGCACTTTCCGAAACTCAAAATGTCAATCGAGCCCAATATTTAATGACGCGATCACGTGACGTAAGTAGTAATTATAAGAGTTGTCTTTTGAAGTACGAGAAAGTACTTACGGTCGGTTTCATTAATCTAACCATAGTTAAATGTTAGTAGCTATCGGAGATAATTTGCATTTTTGAAGTTATACTTCTTTAAGCGCGTTATGAAAAAATGATGAGAGTGAAATTTTAAGATGCGCGCGCATCTGTGACACAAAATTAACAGTATGAAGTTGTCTGTTTAACCGCCCATTAAGTCTCGAAAAAAAAGCTACCAACAATATAGAAATTGAACCTCGATATTAGTCGCGCATGTTGGTACGCTCGTCACCTCTGATCACTGTTTTCATATTTATAATATTTATCAACATGTTTCTAGTTTATACATTCCCAACACGTGTTTTAGTTTCATACAAGTGCGAATTATATATGTGCTAATAAATTATATTCAGTAGTGATTTAAATTGAATATTTTGATTGATATTACTTACTATTTGTGAATATTAGTGAAAAAATTGTGCTTATATACTTTTTCAAGCGCTCCGATATAATTGAGGTTAACTATCCGTATGTATTATTTATTGATATAAATTAAAATACTTTTATTTAATATAATTAACACTAAATATTATTAAATTATTAATGTTAAATACTTATTATTGGTTATTTAATATTTACAAAATAAAGAAATAAATTTAATAAAACATTTAATAAAAAGTTTGTGATAAAAATTAAAATTGAACATCAAATTATAATATTAATTTTTAATATTTGCTATTAAATTGAATAAATAAAAATAACTAAATAATTTTTTTTTTTTTTTTTGATAAAAATGAAAAGTGAATATTAAATTAAGAAATCAATAAAAATATTTAAAAAATGACCAACCTTAAATTCAATTTTTGAATTTATTATTAAATTTATTTTTAAAATATTAAATAATCAATAATAAACATTTAAAATTAAGAATCTTATAATATTTAGTACAAATTATGTATTATATATTTATTATTCTCTAAATTTGGTTTTTAATAGTTATATATATATATATATATTAATTATATAAGTTCCGATTCAGACATTACCGGAAGATACTATGGAAGTGGACATCATTTAATTAAAAATATAATTCGAATAATAAGACAATTTATGTTAGACTTAATGTAAGAAAATGAATATTTATTTATTTAATTTTTCAAATTTAAAATGAACTTTGTTGATTATCCTTTTCCAATCCTTCTATTATTTTATTGTAATTAATTATTTGCATGCAATTAAAAACTATTTTTTAATGATGCCAAAGAAGTATAACTTCTCACGCTCGTACATAAGTACACGCACCCATTTTTTTAATCTATCTATGACTGGTGTTTCTATATCACTATTCACACAAAGTTAGATAAGACTGTTAAATGTAAAATAAAAACTTGAACAATTAAAATTAAAAAAACATTTTATTACATTCCATGCCTATGTAGCGTCATTACAATGTTGCAAGTTTATAAAAACTTAACTATACATCAAAGACCACGGATAGCTAAAAAGTTGTAACTCCAGTTAAAGCGTCCCTCTGAAACGTTTTGTTTTTTCGTTTAAAATAATTGACGTCATATTTAGGATAAACATTTTAAATATATTAAATGTTTATATTTACTAAGATTATTATTTCTAAGTAATAATAATATTTTAAAATGATTAATATACATAAATAAATATTTGTAAAACACAGTTTGCTCGTGTCATATGATGAAATACTACAAATTCGCAATACGTCCACGATTCGAAACATAAGAAAAAACAAAACGCTAGGTTTGGGCAAACTCTTCTTCTTGTCATCTGTGGTTTGGACTTTGGACATTGTCGTAAATAGTTGACTTGGTTTTCCGCTTTTTGTGTTTTCTCTTAGTATCTTTAAAGTGTTTAATGTTTGACTTTTAGTATTGTTTATAAGGATTTAGAGTTATTTTCTTTTGCAAATCATTTACTACAATTAATATTTAATTTGAATCTATATATAAATCCAGATTCTGAAATTTCACGTTTACTCTAGTATATAAACTGTGATCTTCAAATTCTGCATCATCTAAGTATAAATTAAATACTCCGGAGTCCGGCTTCATACATAAAAAGTTGACTCTCTGACAGGTAGTTTAAAGTTAAAGTTAGAATTTTTTATCTATCTTTGTTTATTGAAACTGAAAAATTCTCAGATAAATACCACTAGTAGCTATTATAATTGGCAGTTACAGATAGATTATTCCGCGGAGACCTCGTCAGTCTCATGTCTACATTGTACGGGAGGATATTGACTTCAATGTAGCATTGATGCGGGTTATCTTTTCATTAGAGATGATGGTGATATGTTGAGTCTAGATAGGATTATAGTTAATCCTCAAGTACTACAACAACTTGAGAGTGTAATAGCTGTGGTGTTAGATGGATAAGCGAGCGGCTGCCAAGTGCCAGAAAGCTATGCTTGTATCGTCATGTTCTCTTTCACCAAGAACTTTCATTGCAGAACTCGTTCCGACGCTCCTCGAAGTAAATAACGTGTTTTGTAGGCGACACGACCGCTCGGGCTGGCGCGGTCTCGTCGCGTCGTCGGTTCGACCGGCCGCATAACGATCAAATGACTATACACTATTATAGCCTTCGCTATCAGTTATCATCGGATATAAATAAGTGGAATAAATTCTTAAATATTCAAATATAGATTATTATTCTATGGTATATTGAAACACCGGACAGGGCGCCGGGCGGGACGGCGAGGCTTTGGATGGAAATTGCAACTTTTTACCAATAAAATGTCTCTATATCTACCTATGGTCGACGGCTTGACATTGCACTTTTATAAAATGCGTTCACACTGAATTATGAAACGAACATTGTCCAATGCGCGTCGTCCGCCTCGAACTTCCATCACTACCGTTACTCGGAACATCATTTGTTTACTGGATATATTTATATAGGAGCGCCGCGCGGACATGGCGCCAGCGACGCTGGTGGCCGCGGCGTTCCTTCAACAATAATACAAGGGTTTCTGTTTGACTATTGGTTAAAGTAGGCACCGCGCCGCGCCGCGACGGTACTACAGGCAGGTTCAGAATGCGCGTCGTCCGTGAAGCCGGCACGGTCCATACCGCGCTCGATGCACTATGCAGTGCGACAGCGTCAAGTACAGGCTTCAGTTGTTTTAATTCATTTAAATACATTGTTGTAATAGAAAATATGATTAAATTAGATATTTATTTATTTATTAATAAGGATGAATAACAGCAAAGGAATCTGTTAACCAATAACAAGTCATCACGTTTAAAAACCTGTGGAAGTTATAAAAAAATGTGAACAACTATACTATCCCAACTGTCATTTCTGCTGATAATAACAATAACAAACATTTATAGAACACTTACTTGAGTGGAAAAGATCCAATTTATACTGCCTAGATAAATCATTGAAACGTTTGCTTGCCCGCACTATATAAGAGTTTTGCCTGTAGTTAGTGTAGAAAAAGGAACATGTAAAGAATAAAGACGAGTTAGTTTACTGGGGGCCGCGGGGGGGGGGGGGGGGGGCATTCAAGTAGAGTTTTGTTATAAGATCAGGACTGTCCATATCATTGTTTAGAAGAAAAATTATATGAAGATGAAGTCTTTAATTTCACGCCTATTTGATAGTGGTATTAAATGGAATTCCTTACAGAGATTAAAATAATTCTACGTCTGAAAGGGCACTTTTTGATGAAAACATAGATATTTCATAAATTTCTTTTGTATACTCTCAATACGGTCAACATGCTTATGATAGTATGGATTCTTTTAGACGCGTATTCCAGATGGCTTCGTACAAAAGTGCAATAGGTATAGATTTTTTTATGTTTTGGCTTTTGTGAAGTAATTAGATAGCCGCATTATAAAATCTAATGATTTAGAAGCTTTACTTACAATTGAATCTGTAGAAATTCAAAAGTTAATTTAGGATCATGGTACACACCTAGATCGCGTACGGAGTTACATTTAAGGAGAGTTTGGCCGCATACAGTGTAAACTGAATCAATACCCGAACGCTTACGAATATATGTCACTACTAAGCAATTTCGGGATTAAGATCTAATTTGTTCATCTTAGAGGAATGCCCTAGACGACTAAGATCGCTCCGTAAGGCTATCATGTCATCATGTGTAGATATGTTTGCATAAATTTTCGTATCATCAGCGAAACACAATAATTTAGCAAAATTGAGGCATGAACCTATATAATTTATATACATTGTAAATAATAGTGAACCAAGCCATTTACCCTGAGGAACCCCACGTGGAACAAAGACTCAACTTGACACATAATTATTAAATACCACAGTTTGTGACCTATTATGCATGTTAGAAGTAAAAATTCCGTGCAAGGGTTCATTAATTCCCATATTATTTAACTTAAGTAACAAGATGACATGGTCGATTCGATCAAAAGCCTTACTCTAATCCATGTATACAACATAGACCTGGCTACCTCTGTCCATAGCATCACTGATAAATTCATTAAAGAGGGCTAGATTCCGCGCTTCTCGTGCGCCTGGTAGACCCGTGATCGTCTATGAAGTACAAGTCTGAAATACTGTTATTTTTTCTAAAATTACAAAATTTTCAACTGAGTTATAAAATTAAAATACGTTAACTACTACATTTATTATTTCATGTTACTTATCTTATTTTACAGACGCATCTTTTCAAAAGGCATGTCATATGGAGTTAGTTCTCTTGAGATCAACGCGCCCTCTGTCTGTCTGTTTGAAATTTAAAACTGCTTATAATTTCGTTTAATGAAGCTATAACAGCATAAAATAACATTCTCTACAAAAATACGACCCTTCATAGACAGTGCGTCGCGTCGCGTGTCCCGTGTCGCGGCCGCGTCCACGGCCGGTGGGTCTTCAGACAGACGCGACGGCGCGGGCGCTCCTACTTATTATTATTACTCTCTATTTAGTCCTTAATTTACATCTATCCTCAATTCCTGTCCCTTGGTATAAGTTCTTGGTACGTTGGTAGTGTTGGTACATTACGATATTAGTTCACCTGTAAATTGTAAACTTGGAAGTAAACTTCCTTAATGTAGGTATTGTTACGATTGTTTTCTGTACAGTAATGACTGATTATTATAGTATATTACCTTTACTTAATTTTATTTAAATTCTTGTTATTTGTGTATACTTCGTATAGGAATTTCAAAAACATCAGTTATGTTCTTTTTAATTTATAAATTTGTGTGTTGTGTTGTCTGATTTCTATTAATTTGTTCATCCATGTTTTTCTATCGGCATTGTTATATTTTTGTTAGGAATATTTACATATATATTTCTAACTATGTAACGTAAATGTTTTATACATAAAATATTACTGATATATATATATTGAGTTTCGATGTTAGTAATATTGTTGGAATGTTAAAAGTTGTTGTTTTGGTTTAAATATAATTATTATCGATTGAATAAAATTAGGAATAACGTGATAATTAATAAATCGTAGTTTTACAATTTCCAAATATTTAAGATGTATAGTTGTATATATTTCAAAAATATCTGCTTGCGGTTTGTATTTTGATCCACTTCCGCCGCAACATAAGGCGGAGAACGCGCTCAATAACCAACAAGGGCATCGATAAAGGAACAAGCCACGACCTGAAAAAAAGGACACACGTTATGTAATTCAGGCAACGACGAAAATGTAAAACTAAATAACTGAACAGTGTAAGAGAATGTGATATGAAAAGTTGAAAATCTTTGAAAGCCTTTTGAATTTTGGTTGTCGCCAATATTATGTATAATTTTAAATTAGAATTCTGATTATTATTAATATTTACATGTTTTTGTCATATTGACATAATTCTAGGATAGATAATTTTAGGGCATACATTTTGCATAACTTATAAAGAATTTATCAGTCAAAAAAGATCTACGATGCTCTATGGCTGATACAAGTTTTTAAATTAAAAATAAGAAAGTAAATTCAAAAGAATACAACATATAAATTAGATTTTTCATATTCTACGAGAGGTCTTTGAATTGTAAAGACATAAAGTTTTGAATTGTCCTTGTGATACTATTTTTATCTGATTATTTTGAAACAATAAAGTACTCTCCATAATAAGAGATATTAATATATTTCCTTACTTACACCCTTTTATATTTGGGTTGATAAGAGGTAAAATTTAAGACCATTAAAGGTTTTACAGTAAAAATATTTAACGAGCTTTGGAAATATCGTTACAATTCCTGCACTTCGTTCAAGAAAAATATCATTTAGTATAATTATTTCTCCATTTCATATGCATCATAAATCTCCGCGCCTCTCCTCACCTTTCTGCAACTCTCCGCACCGGTTAATGTGAACACCCTGGTAGCCGCTCCACTGTCGCCGGCGATTTTTTCAGTTATTTTTGATGACGAGATTGCATTCCCTAAATATAATGTTTCCTGCCGTCGCGTGAGTCGCACGCAAGCCCTTCATCTCCCCACCATCCCGGCCTTCACGTCTGCACTAGTTCTGCGTCAACACAACAAAAGTAAACACTGTTCAGTATCCATAATGTACAACATAGTTAAAAGATTATTATTCAATATACATAAGTATTATCGTTTAATTGATGTTTTCGCATACACGAAAACGCTTTCTACAAGCCAATACTTACCGCAAGCCACGATAAGGAAATTCCTTCAAAAAACCTGATTTTGGTTTTATGGTTTCATAGTTCTGAATTTAAGTGTAATTCAGTTGAAATCAAATGTTACGGACAAATTTCCCTTTCTATGATTGAAACGTTAATATACGTAAGTTTTTGCTTTGAAGTAAATTTATAATATTAAATTAGAGGGGCACGGCAGTGCGCCCGCCAAATCGAGCACGGCAGTAAAAACCTTTTCTCGATTGACTCACGGCGCTTTTGATCTCCATGCAACTTCGTTGTGTATAAATAAACCAGGTGTCGAAATGCCACCTTAGTAAAAATTATTTAATAATCTGATGAGCGTTTTGTCACAGCAAATAAAAATCGAAGGTCTGGACTACCTGTTGTGGATCATTTAGAGCCCCGCCAAATTATAAGAACTATCGAAATGCCACCTTAGTAAAAGTTATTCAATCTAATGAGCATTCTCTAATGGTCCACAAAAATCTAAGATCTAGAGTAACTGACGTGGAGCCCAAAGAGCCCAGCCAAACTGTAAAAGATATTGAAAAAAATGCCGCTTTATTGAATATTAGTTTTGTGGAACACGAAGCCCTCGTTCAGATATATTATTTTCTAAGCGCTGTGATAAAGCGCTCTGACGCGCGTTCATATGAACAGGTCCTAGGGGCAAACATTAAGAGCAGTAAACTATACCAACATGATAGGCCTTTTCTGTGTATCGATATTGTGAAATTCCAGGCTTTTATTTAGAAATTTCATAAACAAACTACAAAAAGAAGTGACTGTACCGAAGACGCTAGTTCTTTTTTCTTGTGGTAAGTAATTATTATTTCTAAGTACCTACTTTGTGCAAAGCAACATTGGAAAAGGACGGTAAAGATAGGACTCACCCTGGGCTGTGCTCGCGGTTTGTATCGCTCTTCCTCCACTGGTACACATCACCAAGTTCTCCAAACACTTTAAGGCACCTGTCGTCGGTCGTCCGCTCGTTGACTCGCGCAATGCTTACAACGAAGTGACATGTGATATACATGATAACACAGGGTGGTGGGGGTAAGGAAAAAGAGAAAGGCAAGAATACTCATGTTCAAGGACAGGAAGCCGCTTTGCACAATTCTAGCCTAAACAGCTACACTTGGCTGTTTATGAGATTACACTGCTTTTTATAGAAAAACCATCTCAATCGAGACTTGGCTTGTTTTATACAGCATGTTTTTTGGGATGCTATATATAGCTAATGGAATTGAAGAACTACCATTATGATTATATATCAAAACAAGTGAAATTATTTGCTTTAAAAAGAACCAATTTAATATGAATTGAAAGAAAGAGAATTGCTAAGTAACTGAGCTGTTGGTAGCCCTGGCATCATACGAACAGTGATACGAAGAGCCATTCGTGAAGTCATGTATCAGTAAGAGTCATCTGAGGGTATTTTAATGTTGATCGGTGCTCGGTGCTCGGTGCTTGGTGACCTAACGAGACGTTACATGATATTTATTGACATTACAATGTTATAGTTGTTTCTCTTGTTATTAAATAAACTGAAGAGCATCACATTAATAAATTTATATAATGTTGGTGTAGTGGAACACTGCGGAGTCAAGCGTTGTAGTACAGTGTGGAGCTAATTCGCAGATCTGTATAATAATCATAAAACAAATGAAAGTGGAGAATCAGCGCTCAGTTGGCTCACGCTCATGGCTCGAGCACGTTCGGTGACACTCGGGGAAGACACGCGCTATTTAGATATCCTCTTTGTTTTAGAGTTTTAATCTCCGTTTCTGAGAACAGAACGAGTTCATTGTAACATGTTTTGACACAGTTTAACAAGGAATTCTCTTTAACATAGTACACGATTTGAATGTTGTAGTAGCGAGTCCGTCGCGCCGTCCGTGCCGTCCGCGTTACTAAACGATTCTGATCATTCACGCATTGCACAAAGCGTGAGATCGCTATCTGTATCACACTTTGTAACGTATGTGTCTACTCCGAATACAGACCTTATGTCCTAAGGACCAAAGTTCAAATACAAGCGATGATGTACAGTGCGGTGTAGTGCACAATCGACATTTACACGGCAGAGACCACGTCTTATGAACACGACGCGACGCGAAGTTTTACTAAACAATGTCACTTGCTAGTAATCAATCAGCGCGATCGATTTGCAAGGAGCATGTCCCTGTTCAATTTAGTGCACGCGTTTGATGGTTGGTTTGGTTTATTGCGTGGCGTCGCGTTACGTCGCGTAGTGATGAGACAGCCAGGTGAGGTGAGGCGTGGCGTGGTGTCGGAGTATTCTCGTGGTCTGCTCATCGACATGCGAGTCACACGTACCCTTCACCGACAACGCCCTGCGCTCTCTCTCTATGTCTCTGTCATCTTTCATATTATCCGTAACGTAGTGCCCGAGATATTTAAACTGCGAAACTCTTACCAAACTGGTGCCGCTAAGACTCACAGATAAGTTACGGGTAATAGCGTTTCCGCGAGGATTAAATATCATATATTTACTCTTATTAACATTATATTCAAGGCCAAACATATTAGCGTAAACTTCACATGTTTTCAGTAATTTCCTGAGACCACCGATCGAAGGACTTAAAATCACCATGTCATCAGCATAACTTATATTACTAACACATACTCCATCGATATAGCAACCGACATGCATGCTACCAAGTCTCACGATCAACTCATTTATGTACAGATTAAATAAGCTAGGTGATGTTAGGCCCCCCTGTCTTACCCCACATTCAAGCTTATATGCTTCAGAAAGAGTTCCAGCCCATCTGATATGATTAATCTAACGGTCAACGGATCACAGAGCACGGAGCACTCGTAATTGTGATGAGTTGGGGCTGATAGTTGCCTTACCCGTAGGTATATATCGGTATATTGTACTGGGCTCGTCGCGCTCGTGGAAACTATTCAAATAATCATTGTAGAAGTAGTTAAGTAAACATGCTCGCATCGCAACATTTGTTTGTCCTGGGTTCCTACTGATAGCAAAACGATCACCTTAATGAAAGTTATACGTGTTATAAACTATTCAGGCCTATAAAACGCAATATTGGAAGTCGTTTACTTATTCGTAAAATATAAGGAAATACTCGAACGTGTAAACATAATAATATATTTCATTTTCTTTGTCCGTAAATTCGATACATCGCGTGTTCTTTTGTGACAATATTTCCACTCATGTTTGAGAAAAGCACTATAGTATATGTTTCTGCAGAAATGGCAATTGCCTATTTCACGGCCTTTGCAATAATGTACTTTTCTTTTATTGCATTCAGTCATACTTTGACACCATCTTTATCAAAGTGGGTGATAACGTCTCCTTGTGGACGCTAAAGATGTACAGGGTGACAGTAGAAACCTTAGAAAAAATTAGGGGCGTTAAAGTGGTTTAAAAGGGTGCTGGTACATTAAATTTGAGAGTTAGGGCACAAACATTTTTTTGAACATTTCTCCGTACTTGGAGCAGGGGGGTTCACAGGTGGCAACGCTCTAGTGATATCTATGATATTACAAGCTTCCACAGTCTACAGTAGTTGCTTAGCATCAGGCGAGTTTTATGCCTGTTTACCACATTTGTAGTATTTGAAAAAAAAAAAACAATTGAAAAATGCTCCAGCTAGAATACTGCATGACAATTTCACTTACAATTATGTTTCGCATTCTCCTACAACACCTGAATGACGCGTAAGTAACTGGCTGAAACTTGGCTAAGCGCGTAGTGCGTTACGACGTCTCTCGTCTTCATTAACTGACGTCTGAGTATCGCTTCAGAAGTGGGAAGACTCGGGGGCTCCGGAGTAAATTCCTGAAGGATTTGTCATTGAAAGTATAAAGAAATTATAAATTATTTTTTTCGTAATTACCGAATACCAACTATTTAATTTTAGGATAAAAGGAAGAGAGCGGGGGCGCATTACCGAGACCCTGATGCGACACCTGTGAGTTAATGCATTTCAAAAACAAGCGACAGTGTCTGCCACTACTAACCAACGTGTTAATACTCAATAAGAACTTAACAATATAAAAGAATTGTAATAAATATTTTGCACGTATTCCATTTAGCAATAATGAAGTGAGTGACATGTGGAGTGAACAAGCTTTAATTTGTAGCTTGTGTCTGTGCTGTGCCAACTGGTAGCAGAGTGGGTGCCCCCCCCACACGCGCCCCACACGCGCCCCACATGCGCCCCACATGCGCCCCACATGCGCCTTTTAAATGCTATTAGTACTTATGCCGGACAATTGGTGACAATTATTAACATCAAGCATTTGTCTCGTTCCAGTTACCGCTGTATTTAATAAAGTGGCACACCTCCCGGAATGTGGTGACGACCGGTTGCCAATGTTACAACTACCTAGAGACGTCATCTTAATTGGGACAATTGGACAATCAGGCGTACTCTCCCGTTTCGCGTCTCTCGGACAAATAATCAAATCAATTTTCATTGAGAAAAATGTTAACAATTATTATAATAAGCCATAGGTTCTGTGTGTGGAAAGGTATCAACGGCCGGACTGTATTTGATAGCTTTTTCCGTTATGTTTCCAGCCGGTTTCGGCCAAGTCAGCGGGTTCGGCGTGTACTGGTGTTAACATTACATTTTATCAGATGCGATTATGGATGCAATATACATTTCACACTGGGATTTTGATAATGACCTGTATAAAATTACGTATTATGTAAATCATACAATATAACATTTTAAATGATGGGATGACCATAATTATTGCGTAGGTACAAATCCGCTGAGCTTTGGAGTCACAGTGTTATGATTTGAATATAATTTCTGCATAAAACGGCGTGACTAAGAAGACGCTGTTTGACTTCCGTTGTATTTGGTCTGTCTTTGTGAGCTTGAAGGTTGAACTGTAAAAATCATAAAATACTATGTATCCGTTGTATAATTGATTAATATATCGTCGGACATAATATTGTGCAGTATCCATTTTAACAGTAACCTGTATCTCGGTACGAACTAAAGAGTTCTCTATGATTTAGGTTTGTCGTACCGTGAAGTTGTGGAACCATCTTCAGCCAGTGTGTTCCCTCCTTCTTAGGACATCGGCTCCTTCAAGCGTAACGTGAAGAGATATTAATGCAGGCCGACAGGACAGCCGCGACTGCCGATGGAGTACCATCTTTCGGCGGTCGCCGTTGTTTTTTTTAATTTGACCCCCTAACTCTGTCTCTAACGTATAACAGAGAAAAATGAGTTCCTATCACTTATACAACAGCCTCCGACTTTAAACATTTTTTTCCGTAAAGCCCATTAACTCTCCTTCAACTTTTACAATATAGTTCCCGAAATTAAGCATCCCCTCATTTATTCATATAGCTTTTTATTATTAATACATCAACATATCTTAAATCTTATTGTATTAAGTGAGCAATTCTTGGTCGATTCTTGAGCTTAGGTCGGGGAAAAAGTGTTTTCGCATAACGTAGGTATAAACTTGTTATAAAATTTCTTTGGCTGTACTATTTGTAACTGGCTGGTTTTGGTAACATTAAAAAGGTTACAATAAAAAATAAATAAATATAAAATTGTTTCCCCGCTATTTTTCATTTGTATTTCTTTCTGTAGAAATGAGCGTATCTTATGAAGAAATTTGATACATTTTAAAATATTATTACAAAAAAAGGCAAAAACGAAACTCAAGAAGTTAAAAAAAATTGTGATGTTTATGAACCTTATGCAGTGTCAGTAAGAGTAGCAAAAAGTTGGTTCAAACGTTTTCAGTCCGGAAATTTTGATGTTAAAGATGCACCTCGCTCTGGTCGCCCTGTTACTAATAAAATGGGTGCCGTTTTTTAATAAGTGGAACAAGATCGGCATATCTGTAGTTACAATATAGCTGAAAAACTGGAAATGACCACAAAACAGTTTTAACACATTTGAAGAAAGTTGGCTGTATCAAAAGCTCGGTATTTGGGTGCCCCACGAGCTCACTGAAAGAAACCCAATGAACCGTGTACTCATTTGCGATTCATTATTGCGACGTAATGAAACCGAGCCGTTTTTGAAGAGATTGATAACTGGCGATGAAAAGTGGATCACGTACGACAAGAACGTGTGAAAAAGGTCGTGGTCTAAGGTTAATTCTTTAGTTTCTGTAAGGTTAACATCAAGAGAGGACTGCCAAAACTATTTATCGCGTTTTTTAAATCAAAAGTCCCAAAGTTTCTACAGCTACGGGATCATGTATCTATCTACGAAATGGCAGAAAGTCATCGAACAAAACGGCACATATATACGGTAAATAAATGTAAATAAACTTTGAAAAAAATGTTTCATATAAAAATGCGAAGAAACTTTTTCCCCGACCTATTATAATATATGTAATTGGTTTCCCGGAGACGGTTCCAACGATTTCAATGAAACTTTGCATTTAGATAATGTTTTACATTCCAAGTTTACCTATAAGACACCGAGCACAGCTCGGTCCTCCAGATATTTGTAACTTAAACTAGGACGAATCTACATCTTTCATATATTATATATTTAAAAAATAATTCCAATTTAAAAAGACGTTAAAATTCTCTCGTTTTTTTAACTCAAACTTATTCTATCAGTGCTTCTCTTCTTTTTTGTTTTCTTACACTAATATATTTAATACGTTTACTTTGATGTATCATATTTTATTAGAGCTTCGCTGCTACCCTCGTATATGGACTGTGATATGCTTACCATAAGGGACAGTTCCGTCCATGTGCTCTGCCACTTTCAAATAAATAAATAATAGATTTGTGAGGATAGTATAGTATAGTGTATTTTGATTGGTTTAACTGTCTAAATGAAACTCCCGTTTGACGGTAAACAGATAAGGTGATCGGGTCCATAGCGAGGAGCAACACACGGTTTCCGGTACAAATGAATGGTCTCTGTGTGAGTTGCGAGGCGGAGAGGAATCTCGTTAGTGTTTCGATAGAGAGGCGTCAGGTGTATGGCGTCTAATGTGGATTGATGGGTTCCAACATTCAACAAGTGTATTGGTTATGGTGGCTGTTGTTATTGCAGAGGCGGGCTCGCAATTTATCATTGTTTGTTTCTTTGCACTCGTTGTATAAATTGTAATGTTGTGAGTGCGTTTGTTTTGCTATATACCAAAGAGTACATGAATGTGAGACGCACCCGGTGCGGTAGGAAGAGAGAGCTGCGGTCGCCAGGTACTTTAAGGAAGCCCTGCAACGAAGGACATGTCGTGACGCACTCGGGAATGCACTGTACACCCTCTTCATTAAAAAACAGCGCGAAGCGTAGGTAGTGCCATCTGTATCGAGTGACGTACGAGGAGAGACCTGAGACTCAGGGCTCAACTCAAAACTCATTCATTTTCGAGATTTACAATCGCTTCGTGGTGGGAGCATATTACTTTTTTTTAAATATTTCAATACTTGAAGTCAATTATTTAAAACTTGTCTATTAGTATGATGGCTAGGCAGCAGTGAACGTAGTTGAGCAGGAACAATAAGGAAGTGCCGTGCTGCTGCGTGCTGCGTGCTGCGTGTGTGCAGTATGCTTATTATTTGAAGTATATTGTACAAAGAGGAAGCGAACAGAACTCGCAGGACGCGTCCGGCTCCGGTGAGACTCCCCTCTGCGAACAGTAAATCTGCAAACTACAAAATATACATATATGGGTGTACATTTATATGAGGAACAATGTACACACAGTTCACAGTTGAGGATGCATTGATTTTCAATGACTTTGTTTAGTTGTAGAGGCGAGTGTCTACTGGAACCTGGTTGGTCGATCGGTTGCAGGATTTCCGCATCGGAGTTTCTGGTTGATTGGATGGGAGGCCGCTTCCAGCTTCCCTTCGTGCCGCGGCCCCGCCGCAGCAGCTCCTCAATCACGTGAATGTAGTTGCCTCCGTGCGAGATGAGTGCAACAATGTTATCCTCAGTCGGCAGTCCACTCGGTACACTCTCAAGGGACATTAATTGAGTTGCGAGTTCTGAATGCAATCCGGCAACGCGGCTCCTGCGGGGACGCGTGCCCGTATGCCAACAGTGCTACTGAATCGGAACTTAGTTCCTCTTAATCTTGTGTGTGTGTATGCACAGTGTACAGTGCACAGTGTCTGTCGGCTGACGATGAAAGAAACAATTGTCAGGGAACTGAGCACTTATTTAATAATATTCTCTTAGAATTTGCAGGCTGTTGAAATGTGCGTAATCTGAAGCCTGGGTATAACACCGGAATACTTTCAGACTAATACTTATTATAATATTAGTAGAGATATTATTATGCCTGTTAAAGATCAGTTTAAATAATGTAAAGAAGCATGTATCATGAAGGCAGAATTAATAATTAAATAGGCCTTGCATTTCCTAATTACCTAAAAAGACTACTGTATATTCAATAGTATGTATTGAATAGTATGTATTGTATTGTGTGTTGAATCCATACTATCACATAAAGGAGTGATGAATAATGGTATTGTTGATAATTTAGAAAATACCCTTTATTACTGTAAATAACTTATATTTATATATATGCAATTAGAGGCCGAAAGACAACCTACCAAACTGGTTGCTGGAAAAATAACATTATTTCAGTACTTTATTCATTATTATACTATTAATTAAGATTTAATTATATAAATGTAATATAATCAAAGTATTTAAGATACTCATGGACAGTGAATAAAGGTTTTATCTATCTATCTAGAGCTGTATAGTATTCCTTAAACAACGTAGATAAATTAATTAGTAACCAGGACAGAGCTTAACAAATAATACGAGGGTCGTGAGCGTATTAGTGTATTATATATGGTCGTGAGTATTATTGCGATCTTGCGGTGACGCGATGTGGTTCTTGTACGATGCACGCCGCATTCCGCACGCTCAAAAATCACCGGACAAGCGGTTGGGGTCGCGGTGTTTCCCTCAGGGACGCAACACGCACCTGCGCGGGGAGCCCGGAGGACGAAGAAAATACATCAACATAAGTACCTATGAAAAAAAAACCTTTTTATAAGTTATGTTTCTTACCAGAATACTTAAGATATTACTTCATCATGAATGATCAGTTTACCGTAAAGTTGAGTCATTTATTTTTGTATATCATGGACTACTCACAAATCTAATCTTTTACGTTCTATGATATATACAGATTGTGAAAAAATGGTTTCATAAGAATCTTTATATTAATACGTGATGCAAAAACTTTCGGTACCATTTTAAGCGTATTGCGTGCACGGCAGGCATTGAGATTTGGCATGGTTAAAGTTTCGCGTCTGATGCAATTTAGCCAGTGTAAATACATCTAGTGCAGGCATAAGAATAGGTTATTTCATTGCGGTGTATTGTTACTTAATTTGCAATGTATCAGCTGGTCGACATCAGTAAATGTATTGCAGGTATAGAAGACGATCAGTGATTCGACCGGTCAATGCATCATTGCAATGGAACCTGCCGCGACCGCTTCAGGCGCGTGATGCGCGTGATGGACGTGAAGCGCGGCTATCATTATGCATGCTAATATGCTTCCGTACACGTTTGTAATAACAGGATGGCGCACGTGTATGTGATCCCAGGACATTCCTCTTCCGAGAGACACGCCTACACGCTCACACGCTCTCCCTAAACCCATTATTCCGTTTAGTTCGTTACTAAACTACTGGCACTAAATGTCAGAAATACATTTTATTGCTTATGTTTAGAGGAAAATAAATGTTTAAGTGAAAGTTCGTAAAGTCGAGAGCGAAGTGATCCATTTGTATTAAAGTTTTATGTATTATGGGGCTAGTGGGGCGTGGGGCGCGGGGGTACGCGGGGCGTTACGATCACATGTCTGAAACCACTTACTGCGTGTTACTCGGAGGGAGATTCAAATTCAATCTGCCAATTGAAAAACATTTCCGTCGGTCACTCACGGGATGTTGTATCGCGTGTCGCGTGTTCCTCCTAGCTCTGTGTTAATGTGACACTGTGACACTGATACGGAAAGTAAAGTCTGCGGGGAGGTCTGGGCGCCTTCCCAATTTGGCAGCCGTTCGCTGAGACGACCTATAATAAGCTATAATTTTTTTTACATTTTGATAATAAACAACAGATTTCACTGTCATTACTTTAAAGTGTCTGCGGGAAATAAGTGTTTGGTAAGCAAACTTTACGAGTAAGTATGCACTTATCGAGTAACTGGATGTTGTTTGGTATGGGTGGGTCTGCTTGACGCCGTCGTAACTCAGTGAAATACAACAAAGCATCAAGAGCCCCACACACGACAGTTTGGAACCATAGTTTTGATTGATGTATTTCGATATAAACTCAATTTATAAACTTAAGACACACACCAGTTGACTAAGTGTCTGCCTACTGCCTATTCTGTGCCTCACAAAGGATTGCAGTGGTTGTGGAGGAGAAAAGGCCTTGCCTTCGTATCAGGGACATATCGTACTGTATATGTAATATAATTTGAGTTCAGATGAGTAACTATTGTAACTTGGGAGGTTATTAGTTGATAATATAAACAGCTATGAAAGTGGTACAGAGTGCGCACACTGTTGAAGTTAATGTCGGTTCATTTGGCACGGCCGCGGCTGGCGCGGTCGTTATTGTGGCCTTGTGCGGGGAGGGGGCGGTAGTGTCCGGGGGGGTGGCGCGGTTTTAGGTTGGCAAACGCTGTCGTTCTTAGCAGTTATCATAGGCGCTACGTACCGGTACGCTACTGATAATGTGCAAATAACATGCTTAGAGTTTTGTATTGTTGCATTGTAGCGGGAACTTAGTTTATTGCGTTAGCCGGTAGCCGGTAGCCGGTAGTGTTGAATCCACTCTTGTACAAATATTCGTTTTCTTAACGTAAACATAACTGACAATTTCAAATGATCATATCGAGAGTCTGTTTGATCAGAATGCGAGCGGGGTACTTACGTTCAGTTTTAAAGCTACGGAACAAATCTCTTTTATTTTATGGAACCCTTCATTCGTTGATAAGGATAGTGCAATTTGAAATAAGAGTATTACAGTTATTAAGCTACCTGTTCAAAATAATATTTGTTATATCGAAATTATTGAACAGATAAAATAATTCAACGGTTTATTGATAACTCAGGAATACTGCAGCACATAGCGACACTTTAACTTTACTTTTTATATGTTTACTATTAAGGCGTTTATTTAGGTATTCAAAGGCGGGGGCTTTCAATTAGCTATGTTATTATTTATTCACTCGTTTTTACTGATATATTAGTCTGTAAGCCTTCCTAAAAATTATAAATGTAAGTGATTCGCGAAACCTGCCGACAATCACGGAACCCAGTTTAGGAGTCACTGTATACGATAACTGTGAACAATGAGCATACGTCTGACTCGACCGTAGGGATGACGATATGCAATCGATTAATCGAAGAATCAATTTTTTGGGTTATGAAGATTGATCTTTTAAATCTATTTACTTCTGTTTCTACTTTATTTATCGTTTGTCCTTCCGGTAAGAATTCCGAGTGTACAAAATCGCGATAGTCAAAGAAAACAGTCAACATAACATGACTTTCTCGTGGTTTTTTTCGGTTTCGGTTTAGTTAGAAGGCGCTGCTCTGAAACTTGTTGACTAGTTTGCATGGCCACGTCTCATCACCAGTAATAATGCGTTTCATGAATGTTGGGTAGCAATTGACTCGTTTTAGCATGTCCTCAGCGACTCTTATGCGATTGGGTTTTTGAAAAAATTCTGGTTTTTTGGGACTAGTAAAGCGGTAACATGTTTCATACCCAAGTGATTATTTAAAATGATACAGTTCAACTCGCGAGACACAGAAAGTTCAGCGGATACCTCTCACACACGATTGAAAATTTTTAGTTACTATTTCCTACACTTTTGCGATGTTAACTTCAGTTGATCACGTTGATGGCCTACTAGGGCGAGGCAAATCTTCCAACTGTCCTCGACCACTTTTAACGCTTTGTACCACTCATAAGCTCGATGTTTATGAGAAAGTCGAATTACCGTAAGCCTTCTGTAACATTTTCAGTGTCTCCGTAAATACAAATTTAAATAGCGAAACAAACCTTTAGAACTCGATATTTTCTGAATCGATTCATCAGCGTTCGATTCGAATCGATCTAAAAATCGATCTTCTACGGAATGAATCGCCATCCCTACTCGACCGGCTCGCCTGAGCTGGTTGGTTACCCTAGTCCTTTGTATGTGTGCAGCACTGGTTTTAACGTGTGCGCTGTTTTAACACGGCTGTAGGGAGTGAGGAGTGAGGACTAACATGATGTTTACTGTTTAGTTACCTAATAGTATTGAAGCAGTACGAGACACGATCTGTTTGAGACAGCTCGCTACTCAGCCCTCCGCGAGCAAGCACTTCACATTACATTTTATACAACTAAACAACTAAAGTGGCAGAGAAGTATACGGCCCGCCTGATGGTAAACGTAGATATTATTGCGCTTTGCCGACCTTGAACCATCTGCCGCAAGAAGCCCTGAAATCCTACTGACCACAGGAGTACAACAAAAGGTTATTTAGCTGCGATCTCCTGTAGTAGGATGTTGAGGAAATCTCAATAGAATTCTCTATGCCTTATCTCTCTTCTCTTATTATAGAGGATAAATAGGGACAGATAGATAGATAAACAACAAAGTAGGTAGTTCGTTGAGGATTTCGTTTTTTTTTTAAGTTTTAGGTAGCAATTCTTAAAAACATACGACACAAGTTTCGATCAGATGTGTGTGTCAATATGAATTAGTGTATGTCGGAAGGAGCTCGCGACGTGATTCATGTATATTTCTGGATTTGCAGTTTATTTCTGGACGAACTCGATCTACAGGACAATAACAACGCCGTGCAGTGTGTCGCCGGTCGCGGTCGCGGTCGCGGTCGTGTGTCGCCGGTCGCGGTCGCGGTCGCGGTCGTGTGTCGCCGGTCGCGGTCGCAGTCGTGTGTCGCCGGTCGCGGTCGCGGCCGTGTGTCGCGGTCGCGGTCGCGGTCGCGGCAATGTGTCGCCGGTCGCGGTCGCGGTCACGGCAGTGTGTCGCCGGTCGTAACAAATCATAATATAATCTTATATTTCTCAAAGGTATTCCTTTAATTCTGGCTGATTTCTAAGGCTGTGTTGCCCGCTATCGACGAAACATAGATAAATAATTTAGAATTATTGTTCTCGTTAAAATGATGATTGACAAACTTTTTCATTCGAATTTACATTTGTTGATGTTAATAAACATAAATTGAAGGCTTCACCTATGAACAATCTATCTAACTAACATGACAGCTGTTAGATAGATATACCTATTGTTCAGCTTGCATAACTTATGTAACCCATGTGTATAATGTAAGCCAGCGTTTATTAATAATACATAATATAATAGATTCATGTTTTCTTTCTATACTAACAACCACTCGCGACTTCGTTCGCGTTAATCTATACTAATATTATAAACCCCACTTTTCCACGACCGCGGCAGGAAACACATCGCTGAACGCTTAGTGCTTATAAAAATCGTAGTTTCTTGTAACGTTAATTATCTATCTATATATAGTATTGTTACACCCGTGGGTATTAAAAATGCCGTTGATTGACGTGAAGAAGATTTATTTGAATTCCACACAGTTACAAATTACAAGAACTCACAACACTGTTATTTATCACTCTATAGTTTTGCTTCCTTTTATCACTCGTTGTTATCGCTTTGTAAATCAAAACTGAACTGCCCCGGCGCCCCGCCTGAGTGGCTTATATACCTACACCAAACGACGGCAAAAACATCGTGAAACGTCGCGACTTTTCTTGATATTTACTTTAAATGCCTACTTGATGCCTAAACTGCCATGTTTACACAAACATGTGCCGCGGTTGTTTACGACGTGAACATTATTTCGATGTCCTGAGAAATTTCTAGTTCATTCGAGATATTTCGGGAACAGGATTTTTCATCGGGTTGTAACAGGTCGTAACAGTATAAAATGAAGTCAGTTACCGGCTGTCTGTCCCCTATGTATGCTTAAATCTTTTAAATTACGCAACCTAATTTAATGCGGTTCTTACTAATATTTAAAGATTTTTTTACGGAAGATTTATACATACAATACTATCCAATTAAGTTTATGTATAGTAGAGAAAATTTTATTATTTGTAATCAAGTCATCAAAAACTATTTTCGGCAACTTACATGGCTTACGCTGACTAAACCTTATGAGATACATACATCAATTTAATGTTCTAAAGAATTGTAGTTCTTCAAAAAGCCTAGAGAAGATTTCGCGACAGTATTTGTTTATTTTATTAGATTGCCTCATAGAAACCATTTTTATCATCAATATATTAATATAAAATATTACGTTACATGCGAAAGAAATTTTCCCAAATTCAGTATTAATCCTTTATCCAGATGATTTCGAGAGTTAACTTAGGAATTTAATGTAGATTAAGATTGTCCTTTACAGTTTTCCATTTTAATGAATACCGGAGAAGTTATTACGAATTTAAAATTATTCGCGACCAAAGAAATCCTACCTAAAACCTATGATAAATTATGCAACGCGAGCTAAGTGCAATAACCATACTATCACGCCTATATTAACAAACCTGAATCATTTTATTCATATATATATCAGTTATGTAGTTATTTATTGTACTACTGTAATGTGAGTGCGTCCAATGCACATGTACATACATTAGTCTGTTAGGTTAGTTCGCAAATTATTTGTGTTACACTAATATTGAACTTTTTTCAATTTCGCTGAAATTCCAGTTTATGTTTCCCGACTATGCTTTCTTTCAACTTCTGCAGATTGTGTCATTAATTAATGAGCCTTTAGTTAAATGGAACTATAAATGTGTCAGAAAGTATTGCAATACAATTACCTTGTTAACGAAGTCGTCGACCCGGAGCAGTGAGCCAGGCTCGGGCGGCCAGGCGGAGCACCAGCCACCAGGTTAGTGGGTTCGCGCCGCACCGCGCCGACTAATTCAATTACGAACGTTTCGAAGTCGAGCTTTATTTGCGCTCAACTTTGTTTTATATGAAGCCAACAAGCGATGGTCACGGACTCGGATTCAATGAATATTCATTCGGTGTCCTATTCGAGATTCCGGCAACAGTGATGTCGTCTGTCTATTACCGTACTGAGAACGCAAACAATTTGGTAAGTGTGTTCCTTCCTGTCTATAACATGGAGTCCTTCAAGCATAACGTCAAGAGACATTTGAGCAGGACGACATGACAGTAAAGACAGACGATGTATTGTAGATCTAGAGCAGATCCCACGGTAGTCGGCAATGGTCACCATCAAGTACAGCGTGGTGAAACGAGTGTCCGCGAGTTCATTGTTTCGTATCTAATTGAACTACATATAACTGTATGGTTTATATAAAGCTGAGAGCACTACGCACTACGCACTACTTACTAGTTATTTATTTATCCTAATAGTTCTTTTGTTCCTTACATAAGTTATTAACTTAGTTTATATGTTATGACCTGGTGACCTTCAAGAAGAGACTTCAACCTTATACTTCTCTAAAAGGCCGGCAATGCATCTGCGAGCCCTCGGGTGTTACGGATGTTTGTGGGCGGTGGTGATCACTTTCCGTCAGGTGCGCCACCGGCCCGTTTGCCATGTTTTTATAATTAAAACAAAATACATGTATAGTGACTGGCCGCGGAACAATTTTTTGGATATTTTTATATTTTTTAAACTGTCTTAATCTACTTTCATAAGTAATTATTAACATTTGCTTGCCATACTAAAAATTAAGTATATAGCAGTAGTTGTGTTGTTAAGTCGAGTTAGTAGATATGTGTGCTTAAATAAATTCAGTTCTACTAACCATTCTTCAAAATGAATGAACGAGTAGTTGTAAGAGAAATGTCGTTGTTTCTGATAACTAACTTTAGTATGTACACGGTACATGTGAAGGAGGTCCCGGCTCTGCGCGGTGCGAGATGCAGTCAGGTAATCATCACCTGCCAGACGAAAGCGGATCGGGTCAGGTCAGTGGTACGAGCCCGGCGCCCGGCACCCGCGCCACTCGGACAGATGTGATGCTGTACACAGCATTGCGCAGCGCATTGGTCTCGGAATCAAATGATTGATTAAAATAAGCATCTTTATTTGTGAGTTAGTTATGTCACCTGTATTAAGAAAATAAAAATCTTTGAAGTCATACTTCTCTTGTCGCGATTAGCAGAGGGTAAAGCTGAGAGCTGAGCGCGCATCATGTCACGGAGGTGCTGGAGTTAACTATATGTGATAATAATGTGAATAAGTAATCATGTTCATTCATCATTAACAAATAAATGAATGATGTTGTTGTCGCAGTTGTATCGCGGGTCGCGGGTCGCGGGTCGCGGGATAACATTGTTGGGTTTTGTTCAGTTACGCAAAAATAAGTCCAACTTTTTATTTCAGATATTTATTGCTAAAAAATTACATTTAAAATTTAGCCTTCAGTTTGATTTTGTTTTTGCAAAACAAACCGATTCATCGGCTGCTCTATTTTAAATATAATAATAAATCTTTCAGTTCAGTTCTGGGTAATGTACAAACATTCTAGTTGCACAAATTAAGGGTGAGAACAAACAGACGGTTTTACAACAGTACAATCGTATATCTCAGAACAAATTTTACTTTCATAAAGTATTGCCAATACCGTATTAGATTTCACAAGTAGCAACACGGTCCGGAAGCCCACTGCCCACTGCCTACTGCCCACTGCCCATTGCCCATTGCCCATTGCCCATTCCTATTTTTATTTTGTTGACATACGCAATGTATCACTTGGCTACAATAATATAAGCAATTTATAGTAATCACGTTCATAATTTTTTTTTTTTTTTTTTTTTTAACTTACTACACTGTTAGCCTTAGGGGCCCTATCGTCAAACAGAGCCGCTGCGGCTTTTACAGCTTCACCGGACTTGGGCCGTTCATAATCCTCACTTACGACATTTCATGAACTAACAGTATTATACTTCTAAATGAGAAAGACGCAGTAATAATTTTGGACACAAAACTACAGACAGATTGAGAGAGAGTGAGACGATGCACTCCGAGTACGAGATACAACTACACTATGGATCTAATCTCGTACGTACACGTCATTAGAAGAACTCCGTGTTTAGAAGTGTTCCCTACCTCGTACTTAGTTTATAATAATTTCACAATTCAAACAGTAGGTACCGATTACAATTCTTCGCTCACGTTATCTGCATAATGGTATTACCATTAAAACTCTCCCCCCTCCCCCGCCGGTCAACCCCCCCGCCGGTCGCCCCCCGCTGTGCTCGTGACTAATGTCAGTTTACAAGGGCGGTGTTAATGCCCACTTGAGTGCTTCATTTGGCTCGGTGGTCGGTATTGAAAATGGTTTTGAATGCAAATGGTCCATTTCGGTCGTTCATTTACTCTCCAGTACAAATGTCCTTGACTCTTGAGAAACAGTATACCGGGCGCGCAGCTCCGTTTTAAAGTGGTACTTAAGTTAGGTTGGAACTTGAGTGTTGTTGTTATTAGCTTTAGTTGTGGAAAGTGACAGAGCACTCGTTGATCAGTGATCACCGGAGAGAGATGTGAGTTTATTCATACTATACATGTAGTACACAATACACATAGGCACTAACTATAGATCAACCAATCAGGCATTACGACGCATCGCAGTACCGCGCCAACACAATAGGTATGTTAACTTTGCGTAAAATCAATACATTCTAATGATAAATTGGTAAATATCGATTTTTGTTTCAGCAAAGTTTCTTGCAGTGGAATGTGAAAAATAAAAAGAACACAATATCAATATAATAAATAATTCTTTGCTTTATCTAAAAGCCGACCTGTCAGACAAAATACTATGCTTGTTATTGGGTAAATATAAGTAGACAAATTCTTTTGCGACCTCATTCAGTATTTATATAGGTATATATGAAAGACAATGGAGTATTGTAAATGATCGTGATAGCATTAAGAACATATTACAAAAGGAATTTGGTCACCGACTGCTTAAACGATAATATTATTATAATCCATGAAATAACAATCGAGAAGTGATTAGAAGCTTGTTAGGTCCTAACATAAGATTATGAAATAAATATTATTGCGTATATTATTAATTTATTGCGTAGTAATTAGTTTCGCCTCGTAATTTTATTTTTGCTCATACATCAATAATTTTTATAGTCTCTCTAAGTTGAGAAATTACATATACATACTTTGAAATCAATCAAAATCAGTTGGAAATTAATAAAAATGTTTTTGTTTTAATTTCTTAATAACTTCATAAAGTATTAATAACTATAGTTTATCTATTGAAGAATCACATACGCTTTCAGTGTACGAAATTTCATGAAGGTCGATCAAACCGTTTTTGAGTTAAATCCGGACATACATTTTTGAGTTAAATCCGGACATACAATTGGACAAACAGACAACTTTTTAACGAGATATTCGTTATCACTGTCCTCTAAAATTAAATAGATATTTATCAGAAAATTTGAAAAAAATAGTAATATAAAAGCAAAGCGGAAGTATAGAAACGGGCAATTGAAGCAACCTGCATCCTGCGACTTCACGGATCACAATTAACAAGTTTCAAGAATTTAATATAGTAACTTCGCCGTTCCAATACATCCTTGATAATTTTATTTAGGTTTGTGGTCCAAAACATGACTTATACATATTCTTACGAACCTTATCTTTTGCATATATTTATTATTAATAGTGATATTTACCAAACTACAAGTATTGTGAGTTTATAGCTCACTCATAAATTAAGGAGTTACGATATTTTACCGTTTCACTTCGTTGTATTGCAGTTTAACTATTCGAATAGGGCAAGGCAAAATCAATCTTAGGAAGTCGCATTAAGATGCGCTTCTCTTTTAGTCTCAGAGTAAATATCAGGAACCGTATCTCGAGTGTAAGACTGAGGCTGGTCATCGGTATAATTGCTGCTGAGCGTAACGAGTTGCCCGCCTGTGTGACCCCGCGCCCCCGCACCCCCGCGCCGCCTCGTCCTCCGCCGCGCCGCGCCGCGAACATTTCCTACATCTTTTATATCGTTTTGATTGGACTTAGTCAGATATTAAATATTTATAGGTAGTTCATTTGTGTTCTGGTTATTCATAACTAATATTTATTATTTACAAATATTAACACTAACTCATCTAAAAATGTAATGGAATTCCAAAAAAAGTGGTATACAACAAAATAACATGAATATTTGTGACAATAAACTTTATTAATTTGAATTTTCATGTTATTAAGAAATAGGGATTTTTTTTTTGGAAATTAAACATTTTGTACTCAGTTTATTCATAATTTTATAAATGCTTAAGAAAGGCTTTAGCGTGGGATAATCAGTGCCTAGTGTTTGCATACGTACTAGGTGGCGCCGCGCCCGTTTACAAAAAATTACAATTATAACCCACATCCAGAATAAATTGACCCGTCATTGCAGTATGTATAGAACGAGCGGGAGGGGGGTCGGAGGGGGGGGGGGGCAAGTCCCACGCAGTTCCCCAACCTCAAACGAATTATTTTACCTATTAACCTGAATATTAATTATTAATGTTTACTTGTAAATAAACCGCAATTTTAGCTACATCATAGGAAATTACTCGCTTACTGGGAGGGACACTTTTGAAGTCTTGATGAGTTTCTTTACTAAGTCTATGTTATGTTATATTCATACTCTACAAAGGTTTGCATTTCTATTAAATCCATATCCATACTAATATTATAAATACGAAAGTAATTCTATCTGTCTGTCTGTTACGTTTTCACCCCTAAACCGCTAAACCAATTTTAATGTATTTTGGTATAGAAATAGATTAGACCTTGAAAAAGGATATAGGGTAAACTTTTTGCAACCAAAATAGAACTTTAAAGGTAGAAAAAAGGGGGTGAAAGTCTGTAAGAACAAAATATGTGAACGTGTTTTCAAACTCTTTAGCTACGTAGTACGGCATAATTACTGTTTTATGTTATAATATAAATATGACGTGCGCTGTCAATCGCGCCTCACGATAGTTTATATATTCTAAGCGATATACCTATTGTAAATTATCTGGATTATACAGTTTTGTTACAAGTGAATTATTTTATTGTGTTATTTCACATATTATGGTGAAAATAAAACTTGGGTGAAAGTTTGTATGAAGAACCCGTCATGTCTCAAATTAGGGATATTCATATTTATGCTTTTAGTAAGAAAGAAATAAAAATAATTATTTGATGAAAACTGTGCACGGGAAATACACGCCATTCCTCAATTGACATGGCATATAAATTGTCAACAATATGGGTAAAATAAAGTTACGGGATATAAGTAACTACTGCGTAACTATAAACGTGTGTGGAGCCGCGGGCACACCGCTAGTAACAATATAAATGATGATTCTAATTAGATTAGCTACGACACAAATGTGCCAATACGTAGATTAATAATTATAATAATATATTAACAACGCAAAGCGGAAACCAATGTTTAATCTATGATTATATATTGGCCAATTGTTTAATAATTATAAGAGATTTAAGAAAATTGTTTCTCGTTTGTTATGAAAATTCTCGTGAAAATATATGGAAAATCGTACCGTAAGTACTTACATATACTTCAGTGGAAAAGTCATAGGACATGAAGCTTGCTTGCGGACGGGGCGAAGCGGGAAGAGATCTCTAAACCTGTCGTTTACAAGTCAGATGCATACTCTTCACTGCGACTCCTTATCCTTATTTAAATATGAATCTATTTTCATTGGGTATTTCCAGAGTACACGTCGTACGACTTAGTCGTACGTCAAAGCGCGAACGCAAACTTGAAATGTCTTCAACATGGAATGTTGTTTTGTTGAGTTAGCTTGATTTCAAATGAAATTGCAATCGAAGATGGTAACTGATTAGAAATGCGATGAGCTCTCGAGAGAGCGCTTAGCGCAGCTGTTGTGGCATACCGACTAACTCGGGAACTGATTTGTAACTTGAGGTAGGTAACTACTAGCTACCCAAGAGACTTGTAGAAAATATAAAGCGACCGAATAGAGTCACACTAAAACGTGTTTCATCACCATAAGTTCGATTTATCTGTAGGGATCGTGACGCTTCTCCTGAAATACCTAGTACTATATAGTATTTATTAATTCAAGGCCTTGCAAAAATACATAGGAGCGGAATGATGTTACATAGCACAATTCCATGTCCCGCCCCGTCCACCCTCTTCTTGTGGCAGCTCAAGCCTAGGCCGTTCCCTCTGTGTGGAACCCTTGAGTCTGGCAACCGCTCGCGCGGTACAAATGACAATACACTTGCAACAACTAGCTACCCAGAGACACCATTGCACTGCACCCCTCACTCGTGTAAATCACACGTACATAAGTTCTATAGGGGACCTTTTTAATATACTATTTAGGTAATAATTGGTAGATCATTACCTAAATACATATACACACGTCCCTTCTTTTCTCCCTGGAGCCAGGAACATGTATATATTAGTTTGGATCGAATTTCTAGGGATACGGAATTAGCCAGTTCCCGACTTATTTGCTTGTACGACAACAGCCCGAGGCATGGTTTGGTCACTTTGGCACCCTTGAGCATGTTGCCCCGCTTTCGCGGCTGAGTGCCTTAAGCGCTCACCACCAAGTCACGATAAAGCTGTAAAAGCCATCTGTGGCTCATGGTCCTTTATAGCCAACAGCATAGTCAGTTCTAAAAAAAAGGTCACACAAACCGTACCCGCCCCTCTGCCCCGCCATGCCGCCCCGCAGCACCGCGCATCCCCGGTCTCGCCTCTACGCTGCAAGAAATTCAGACTAGACAATATTTTTATCTATTAGTTATTATTATAATTTTTCTTTTCTCAGTAATATTATCTCGGAGATAATGTCATTGCCTTGCCTCCATATCGCAGTGTTTTCACTTCATTACACATATGCGTTTGTTACGCAGTAATTATTTCTATCCTGTAATTGTATGTTTACTTATAGGCAATCAGTTTATAGCCTACTAGCAGTGTGCCCGCGGCTCCACACGCTGTTGTTACTAGGCAATAATTATTTAAATCCCTTTATTTTTACTCATATTGTTGACAATTCATATGCCGTATCAATTGAGGTGGTTGCATGTATTTCCCGTGTATAATTTTCATCAAAATCGGTTTAAAACTATTATTCTAATGTACAATTTCTAATGAATTATTAACTCATATAGCCTCTCAATTATATGTACTAGGTATGATGTATGTTTCCCGTCTACAAAATTTGACCCGAATCGGTTGAGAATTGATGAAAATTAAACTTTTTGAATTATTTTTTTTTTATTCTACTAGAAGTAATATTGACAATTCTTATAGCCCATTAATTATGTAAATAGTTAAACTTTCCGTTTATAAAATTTCATCAAAATCGGTTAAGAATTAATGAAATTTAGAATTTTCATCATTTTACGATTCCCAAAGTGTTATTAAAAATTATGATTATTTATCATTCATTGAATGACTTATATTTACCGTGTACATAATTGAATTAACGAAAATATATATATATATATATATGTACTATATATTTTTTAACATTATCTAAAAGGAATATAGAAATTTCAAGACGTTTTTGAATCAAATCTGGACATACAAACAGACAGACAGACGGACGAAAATTTTTTTATGGCATATTCGTGATCAGTATCGTTCATATAATATGTGTGTCGGGAAACTTTGGAAAAATATTAAAAGTAATAAGACAGGACTACAGATTTATTAATATATATTATATAACTATACATATAATACAAAAAAAAAAACAAAAAGAGTCATAGATGGATTTATCACTATGTGTATTATTGCCGCAATCCCTACCACCTCGCTATATTACTGCATATGCATCGGCTGATTTCGTAGCACGACAAACAAAAAGAAAATCATAGATGGGTTTATCACTGTTTGTATGGTATTGACGTTATATGCCAATATGAATCCTATACATTAATCATCCCAATTAAACTTCAAAAATAATTTAAATCATACCTTATTGTACCGGCCTGCGGGAAGGTTTTTTGAAAAACGTGAAACCCCTTTTATTCTTTTCTTACCAAAAGCATAAATATCAATGGGTTTTTCATACAAACTTTCACACAAGTTTCATATTCAATACATGTGGAATATCACAATGAAATAATTCACTTGTAGCAAAACTGTATAATCCAGATAATTTACATAAGGTATATCGCTTAGTATATATAAAATCCCGCGAGCCGCGATTTGACAGCGTCATAAAATAAAACAGTCATTACGCCGTACTGCGTAGTTAAACAGTTTAAAAACATTTCAGCTAATCTTAAAAAGAATACTGGACTACCATTTAATAGGTCATTTTTAAAAACACAACACATTTCTTATTAAGTATAACAATGTCAATAAATCAACAAACTTGTTGACGTTGATGACGCTGTCGTTTCATAATTACTGCATATGCGCATAATAAATCAACAAACCGGTCGTCCTAGTAGCTGATATTGCCCTCGTACATACTTTTATCTTCTATTTTTTACCCTTAATGTTTTATTTTCGGTACAAAACTGTACCCTGTGTCTTTTCCCAAGGTCCAATTTATCTCTATACCAAAACTCACCAAAATTGGTTAGGCGGTTTAGGCGTGAAAACGTAACAGACAGACAGACAGAGTTACTTTCGCATTTGTAATATTAGTATGGATGAACAGGGTAATGGCATGAAATGAAAAATGTATATAAAAATTAGATTTAATGGTTTCTAAAATTGTAAAATGATAGTTGATCGATGATATATTCCCGGGTACAACAAAATTCTTAAGAATCGATCAAGGACATAATGTATAAACAGATAAACATACACCAAATATATTATTTACCGGATATTCGTGATCAAAGTCCTTTGTGTAGTGTTGGGGAAAAAAACTACATGTACAGACAGAAATACACGTTTATTTATATAGATACGTAGTTTAGCAACAGAACGTGTATATAGAGTTGAAAATCCCGGGAAAAGGTCGCAGGCAACAGCTAGTCTTGAGTCGTCACCTGGTTATTTAATAGAAGTTTAAATGATTGGAGTGACAGTTTGAGTTGACTAAGAGTAGGCATAATGTACAGTGTACAGTGTATAGGTTTACATTGTGTTCGGCTGAACAATGGACAGCAGAGGGCGCGGCTTCATTACCTACCTGCAGGTCTAATTCAGTTTAATTACAGGTAATTAATCGTCTAAAGTGGACTCGGTACTCGGTAGGTCGGATGATGGTCCCACACTAGCGACACTAGCGACACTAGCGACCGACCAATCAATCTCTACTATACATATTTAATCATTAATTTGGTTTGAGAGCGAATGCAAGATTTATGTGTTTCCAGTAGAGGCTGCCATGACGTGACTGAAGCTCTCGTACCTATTGTGAATTAATGAATACCATTTCTTTAAATGACAAGTATTATTGTTAAGTCCTTCTGTATATTCTGATAGAATGAACATTGTGTGTGTAGACACTAAACATCAATCTTGTTTAAGGTTCCTAGTTGCTAGTCAGGTGGTTTTGTTAAAGAGCAGAGCGCGGGCGACGGCGACACTGAAAATATCCACGAGTCATACAGACACGTTTCACTGGGAAAATGACTTTCCTTTATGTCAGGATTCCAGGAGGGCTTTATGAAAAACATAAGTAAGTCCATTTCTATAAATCAATTGTATTACCGTAAGGCAATATTTTTCTCTTTTCCTTTGTATATCTCAACGGATGCTTTCGTGGTAAGTACATATTTAGTAATGAAGAAATGTCGTGCGTTTTTTTCTATAACTAAATATATAGTTGACAATTCTCATAGCTTATTAATTATTGAAGGACGAACGCTTCTCGTCTACAAATTTTGATCAGAATCAGTTGAAAATTTATGAAAATTTAATTTCTTGAAACTTTTTGACACGATTTCTAAAAGTATTACTGATAATTGGTATATATCATCATCGATAAAATAATTCCCTTATACAAAATTTCATAGGAATCGGTTAAGCCGTTTTAGAGTTAAATTCGGACATACACATGTTTCAACAAACAGACAACAAATAAATAGGGGAACATTCGTAGCTAATACTTTTTTATATACTTATTACCTATGTCTATCGGAAAATTAAAAAAAAAAACTAAATGTACTTACAGACATATCTACAGATTCATTCATATAGATAAGAACTCTTTAACGAATATTAAAATGTAGAGGAACTAAGGTGTTGATATAAAATGGCACAATGTACACTTTACACGTCATGTTTATACTCTCTCAAATACAGAATTATCATCAGAGATGATTTAAACAAAAAACGAACATGACTGAAGTTATCTATATGAATAAATAAAATTAAAGTGTGTGTTTGTTGGTTGGTGTTTGTTTATTTCAATTTATCTTCGAAATGGTTGCACCGCTTTTGATAGGACTTTTACTGGCAGATAGCTGATGTTACAAGGAGTAACTTAGGTTACTTTTATTTTAGAAAATAAATTAGGGTCCCGCGCAAATAAAAATCAATTCGGAAAAACAACGTTTTTGTTGTGCTTAAACGTGCTGAGTAAACAATGAGAGATATATCAATTTAATATAATTTTCTAAGAATCACAAACAATAAGCATTTCTGTCTTTAAAATAATCGGGAGCGGGGGTAGCACGATTCACGCGATGGTTTTCTGTAGTCCACGCAGCGCAGCCGCGGGTACAGTTAGTTGTAATAACTTTAGGAAATGTAATCGCAGAGTAGCGGCGACCGCGTAAATGTAAACTTATTACCGTCACAGATAATAACACATTTTTCAAATAATTCCAACACAAGTTCTAAAACTGGAGGGAACAGAGCACAGAGCAGTGAGTGAGTGAGTTGCCTGGGGAGTGGGGGGTGAAGGCGGGGGCGGGAATGGTATCCAATAACTTAACGACATAATCCAGATCAATTCTGTTTCAGCCGGATCTGAATATTAATTTCGGGACGCAATGTAGGCACAACGTGATATTAAGCTCCGGGCACACTTCGTAAGTGCCAGTCCACGGCACAGACATCTTATAATAACAGTCGGGTTCCAATTTTTTATGTTATTTAAAAAAAAAATATATAGGATTTCTTTCACTATGATATTTAACTGTTTATGATACTATTACCTATATTAACTTACAATGAGTAGTGTTAAAATGTTCCTCTCGGTAGCTAACAATACACACGTCGAGTTAAAACTCTGTCACAAACCATCAATTTGTTTATTCCGGTACTTTCAAACAGAAAATAATTATCTAAATCGGTTCATAAACAAAAAAGTTGTAGCTGAACATCCTTAAAATATATGTGTTTAGAAGTGTTCCCGCGGCTCCGAATGCGTTTCTTACTATGTAGTAGTTATTTACATCATGAATTTTATCTTTACTCATATTAGCAATTCATATGTGGTGTCAATTGAGGAGTGGCATGTATTTCCCGTGTACAGTTTTCATCAAAATCGGTTGTTCATTATTACTCTATTCTACAACTTCGGTATGATATATGCTTCACTTCTACAAAATTTCATCAAAGTCGGTCATGAATTAAGAAAAATATATTTCTTGGGATTTTTTTTACGCTTTCTAGAAGTATAAATGAAATTTCTTATACCCTATCCATTGCCCATGACATAAGCATCTCGAGTACAAAGTTTCGTAAGAATCCGTCAAGCCCTTTTTGAATTAAATACGGATATATAAATAGACAGACAGACTAAAAAATTAGAACATATTCGTGATCAATATCGTTCATATAGTATGCTTACCGGGAAATTTGGACGAAAATTTAACTGTACAGACAGAAATACAGATTTATCAATATAGATATATACATTCGAATTGAGTACTTCTTCCTTTTTTAGTTTGTTTGGCGAAACGGCTTGATGGATTCGTCTTAATTGCGTGAGTGACACAGGCTATATAATATTTAAGTATAATGTCTGGGAATCAAATAAAAAGCAAAATTAGAAAAACATTTTTTTTTGTCAATTGGTTTTTGTTGCCGTCGGGGTTTTTCTTTCTTAATAATTTAGCTTGTTTGAATTCGGTTCAAAAGAGAACTGAACAAAAATAAAACTGCAGGGTTTTTTATATAGAAAAAAAAAATTACATATTTACTGATATTTTAATAGGATATTATTATTGTGAATCATCGGTAAGGTTTACCGTATATATGTTCAGTGGCGCGGCGTGGCCTGTGTGCTGTGTACTCATCAGTTTATATGCTGGAAACACGTGTTGCCACGTTGAATCGAGTCGGGACGAGTGTAACTCCTTCTAACAAAGATATGTATTTAATGTTATAGTTTAATTTAGTAGGAATTGATTGCCAGAACATACCTTTAATAATTTACTCTTGATTAAAAGCTTTATTCTCAGTGTAATCGTATAAGCTTTTCATTTTTGTTTGTACAGTCGTAATTAGACTAACACAGACACTCGTTTGCGCCTGCCAAATTCGTTATATCTATAAATACTCTGTGTGCAAATCTTACTTTTTAGGAGTTCCAAGAAACTACTTGGTTTATCTTAATTGATTGATTACTGAGTTGATTATACATATATATGTATATATATCTGATAGGCGTATGATTTTATTGCACGGGGTTTTTTTTCACGTTACTTATGATACTGTTAACAACTAATATTACATAATTTATTGGTTTTGTAACTTTTGTAACTGAAAACATCCATAAATAGCGGTTTTGAGAGACACGGATACCATGACGCGAGCAAGTCTATGCATTTATACTAATATTAGGTCCTTACATATGAAATTGGCGTTTTGTTGAACTGGTCACTTTGATCTCAAATATCTGGCATCTGGTTAGAAATTCCAAATTTAGGCTTATGTATTTGTGTTTCGAATTTAGTGATTTATTTGTTTTGGCACCATTTTATTTTTCTTTGACATCCGTTCTTTTCACAAAATAGAAAATTTAAAATATCGCCTTATTTACGAATATAAGTTCCATTGTGGCATCAGCGCTGCAGAATCAGCTCGAAGGATTAATGATGTGTATGGGAAAGCTACTGTAAAAGGAAACACGGTACGTTTTTGGTCCCAACGTTTTCGTTCTGGAAATTTTGACCTACGAAACAAACCCCGACGGCCGGAGACCCTAGTTGAAAATGAAAAATCACAGGTGATCGTTGAAGTGGATCATTTGCAAACCACATCAGAGTTAGCGGCAGGCTTCGGTGCGAGTGATTAATAAAAATCACTTGAAACAAACAGGAAAAGTGAAAAAGCTTGAGAAATGGATATCCCATGAATTGATTAAATCACGCCAACAAACACCTATTGAGTTCTGCATTACATTACTCAATCGTCACAATAACGAAGGAATTTTGAATCATATTGTTACTTGTGACGAAAAATGGATCCTTTACGACAATCGGAAAGGCTAATCACAGTGGTTGAACCCAGAAGAAACGGCCAAATCCTGTCCCAAGCGAAAGTAGTCTCAGAAAAAGGTACTGGTGTGTGTTTGGTGGACCAGTGCTGGTGTCATACACTACAGCTTCGTAAGATCTGTATTGTCAACAATTGCAAACGATGATGGAAGAGCTAGCCGTTAAATAAACGAGACTGGTCAATATCTCAAGCCCACTGCTGCTTCAGAACAACGCTAGACCCCATACTTTACGACCGACGGTCGCTAAATTAGAGGAACTGCGGTTGGAATTTCTCCGAAACCCACCATATTTCCTGGATATTGTTCCAACAGATTAACCCTTTTTTTGGAATTTGGACAATTTCTTGCAAGGAAAATAAATTCAATTCCGATGAGGCTGTACAAACTGCCTTCAAATTTTTAATTGATTCTTGCTCCCATAATTTTTTCAGCAATGGATTCAATTCAAATGGCGAAAGTGCATTGATAATAATGGTACATACTTCGATTGATCGCAATGTAAATAAATGTAAATATTTTTTTTTCATTTTACTTTTACTTTATAAAACGCTAATTTCATATATAAGGACCTAATATAATATTAGTATAACAATGGATAAAGTAAGATAATACGGAATTCCAGAACATAGGTAACTATGTACATAAGAAATTATATTTTACGAGTGCATTCACGACGCTGAATGATTTCAATGGATAAAAGTACTTTACATTGGTACCAACTTTTAGGAAATATTTTATGGTTTTAGATTGCTGGTAACAAAATATAAATAATAGTATTTAGTTTTAAATGGGACAATAAAAAAATAAGTAAATGTAGAAAAATATGGGACATTCATTATTGCTTCTTTTTTATAAGTAGCCCGGCAAATTGACGGTTCTATCCCTGATGGTGAGCACATTAGATACAATCCAAACACAACGGCGACCACCGAGGAATCGAAATCCATCAACGGTCGCCGCTATCAAATTACCTTTTTAATTATTTTCTTTCATTACAATTTAATTGCATATTATAACATGATTTTACTAACCATACAATAACTGTAAAAAAATTTGTTTTTAATTAGTCGGCCTATCTATCTACGAAATTCGATAATAGGCATGTTTTCAATTCAGAATCGAGTTTGTTCCGTATCCATTTGTAATCCAAATCTGACGCTGCAGAAATTTCAAACGACGATATCTGGCGAGCAGCCCGGGCGGTTGCAAGCAAGGAAACCAAAACTCAACTCCCCTGAGCTGTACAGTAAATGCGGTATCAGTATGTTTACGTGTTTGTGATAAACTAAAACACCGTATCAGACCCACCAATCGATGTGTTGCTTGTAGTTCTTCACCACTTCTTCTACTTCCAAACTTCAATCTCTTAACATATAAGTATTTCCCGTAAAGTGAAAAAGTGCAAACGTAGTACGAATTTTTAAATCCGATAACAACTCTCAAGTTACTAACTACAGTACTTATTACTAACTACTAACTATAATTACTATAAACTTATTTTTATATTGTAAACAAACACCGCTATTTTGTTAATTCTATAAATAGATTATTTATTGTGTGTCATATTTTTATTATCTTTAATTCTTTTATATATGTATTTTAAATCATTTTCATTTAAATTTAAGTTAACTGTGTCACGTGCCCAAGGCTTGTAAACGTGTTGTCTAGTATTGGAAAATATTATATCATAATTTTTGCGTAAACATGTTAAATAAATTGGAACGAAGTTGATGTACTTGTAGTTCGTACGCAGCTGTGGCCTGCCGTGGCGTGGCTGTGGCGTGGCTGTGGGAAACTCGTACTTCAACTTCACTACAAGTTGAGCACTAATTATATCGGATACATTCAAAACGTACATATTATTCGTATCACTCACTGAGTATAAAGTAAGAGAATGCTCCGTCTCTGTTGGGCTTGTTGCCCCAGCGGGTGTAGTGACTGCGGACAGTGCGGACAAATATAATATAGGTACATACATTCAGTTCTGATTATAATGATGACCTTCAAATTTAGTAATGAATTAACCGTATTGGATATTCTATATTTTATTTCTACTGTCAATGTTTCTAATAAATATACGCAAATACTTGAATGGCTATGTAGCTAGATTACTGTATCCTAGGGTAGTTTGTTCCGCCCTGCCGTCCTGCACTCTCCAAAGTAAATTAGCTGGGTAATAAACTGCCACTTCTAACCGCAGTTCAAGTAGGTGGTAATAATCGCAACTTTAAAAATTGGTCCTTATCTAAAAAAAAATATCACGATATTTTCATTCAATAAAAGTTTATTAAAATATCAATAAATTACTATTTTTATAAGCACTACGCTCTCATCGGTGTTTTCTTGTCGTCGTGAAAATAAATTAATTAAAAGATTAACATCGCAAACGAAGTCGCGGGTATCAGCTACTAAAAGCGGATGTTTTCATCACTTTTCAGTTTGTTCTACTGTGCGCTACACTTAATAAAAATAATTTATCTACAGTAAAAACATACATGCTAAAAATGCGTGAATGTATAAAATCTAAAAATACCATTTGTCATAAGGATGACGTATATTTTTATTGATACTGTTGCCCGTATGTAGCCGCGAGTGGCTCGATACAGCTGTCACTGTACCACGCCTCGCCACGCCGTGATTTTAGCTCCATTACGTCGAGACGATTTTTTTTTTTTTTTTTTTTTTTTTTTTTTTTTTTTTTTTTTTTTTTTAGAACTGACTACACTGTTAGCCTTAGGGGCCCTATCGTCAAACAGAGCCGCTGCGGCTTTTACAGCTTCACCGGACTTGTTTAGAGACGATTTATGAGACGCGATCTGTTATAACGAATGTGAGCAATATTTCATCCCCCAGTGTTTTGAGTCGACATGCTTTGCTATCTACACATGTATCATTTAAACAAAACTCAAAACAGCATTCATTATTATTCTGTCCATAGATTGATCTTTGATTGACGTTTATATAATCAAAGAAGATTGATGTTGTGTTGTGAGTCACGCCGACGAACATTTAGCTTCTTTCGTACCTATAGTTTACTAACTTGTCAAGTCCTATTGTGCATTATCTTCAGTCGTATGTTCCTAGTTTTTTTTTAAATATAAATAATTATAAATATTTCATAGATTTAGTACAAAGTTTTATTTAAGCACAGAATCATAGAAACATTTTTAATATTTTTAATATTTCACTCACAATGACCTAATTTTGTAAATAAATAGACTTAAACCGAAAAATCTAAATTGGGTGTTAATTCTCGGCTTATACTGGATTTGTGGTCGACGGTTGCAAAGGGCGACATGAGTCGCTCGAGACAAGGACACCTATACAGTTTTACCGTAAACGGGAAAAGGACATGTTTAATCCGAGTTGTATAAAAAGTAAGGAAATCCTTTATTGTATCAAATAATTTATCTTTTATTTGAAACAAATCTAAAGTTCAAACAAAGTCTTTATCCCTTGAATAATTTCTCATGTTGTATTGTTATAGTTTTTTTCTGAGAAACTGTTCCAAATTTAAATTAGTATTACTTACAATTTCTAAAATCTATATCAGTTATTTATCGAAATCTATATAACTATCTTTTTGTAGTTATTTTAATATAGGTAAATACCTACTGGAATTTTACGCAAATTTAATTAACTCGGTGACGCATAGAAATGATAATGTCGCATTAATAACGGACTTTTTCTCATATAATAATAATATTAATATAAGTCTGTAAGTGTCCTAGTGCTGGGGAATCAAGCATTTTCCCGGTAGAGAAGGCGCGGCCTTATCCACCACGCTAGTTCATGACAAGCGTCTTAGCGATTTCAAACACCTAGAATTCAATAGTTCTGTATAAAAAATTCTTATCACAAATCAATCTGAGTCAAACCAGAATGAGATTCTCGGAAACGTTATGAAATCGATGTCTTATGAAATTAAAACCCAGTTAAATGAAGCTAAAGAATTTCTATCGGAGTCGATGGGACAAGCGCGACTCGCGACTAGAACTGTGGACAGTGTGGACGTGAGCGTCGGGTAAGTACTGTCTCGGCCACACGAGGCACTTTATTGCGTGACGTCACTAACCTTACAATAAACAAACAGTTAGACGTCAGATACAAAATCAAATTACAACTATTAGAAAGATGTAATAATGTTTTCATTTACATTAAATTATCAAGTTAACCAACATATTTATCTGGATAAGGATTAATACTGAATTGGAGAAAATGGCTTTACAAATAACCTAATATTTTTAATTATTATGCTGAAGATAAAAATAGTTATTGTGAGTCAACCTGGGCCTTTCGAGGAACTACAATTATTTAGTACATTATTTTGATGCATATCTTAAAGTTTACCCAGAGTAAGCCATGTAAGCGACCGCAAATCAATTTATTGACGACTTCATTACAAAACGTTCGATTTTCTCTAGTGTGCAAAAACTTAATTGTACCTAATGTATTTTATAGATAATTCTTCTGTAGAAACTCTCTAAATTACTGTGAAATCATATAAATGGTGGTTAAGAACAAGTGAGCAGACAAACAGACAGACTCGGATAACGTCTTTATTTTATACTATGTATTGGTATTGATGCAATTTCTTATATATATATATATATATATTATAACACAACAATTATTTTTTCTTTAATATGGAGACGTATTTTCAAAAAAGAACCATTTAATTCCAAACTAAGCAAAGCTTGTATTATGGTAGTTAAATAGCTGATATTAAAACATATTTAACATCCAGACATTCAACTGACAGAGTAATGTTCCGGTTTCGATCTCTCGGTTAATTTAATAGTAAAATTACACATAAAGTAAAATTGATATACATCATTATTATTAACTCCAGGTATGAGGATTGAAGAGGGCGAGATACACTAGCTGTAAATAATAAATAGAGTTTGTACCGAGTTGTATGCAATTGTCACAAAGGCTCGAGGGTAGTTTCACAATAGTGATTGTCTCGGCGAACGGCGTAGCGGTAGCGTGGCGGGTGCGATGGTGTGGCGGTTTAACGTGTTCAATGCATAGAAAAAGTAAACGGCTTTGTCTGTTCCTGCCGTGAGAGCCACACCACGCCACACCACGCCACACCACGGTACACAATGCGACTCCACGCCACACCACGCCACACCACGCCACACCACGCCACACCACGCCACACCACGCCACACCACGGTACACAATGCGACTCCACGCCACGCCACGCCACACCACGCCACACCACGGTACACAATGCGACTCCACGCCACACCACGCCACACCACGCCACACCACGGTACACAATGCGACTCCACGCCACACCACGCCACACCACGCCACACCACGGTACACAATGCGACTCCACGTCACACCACGCCACACCACGCCACACCACGCCACACCACGGTACACAATGCGACTCCACGGCACGCCACGCCACACCACGCCACACCACGGTACACAATGCGACTCCACGCCACGCCACGCCACACCACGCCACACCACGCCACACCACGCCACACCACGGTACACAATGCGACTCCACGCCACGCCACGCCACACCACGCCACACCACGCCACACCACGCCACACCACGGTACACAATGCGACTCCACGTCACACCACGCCACACCACGCCACACCACGGTACACAATGCGACTCCACGCCACGCCACGCCGTGATTTTAGCTCCATTACGTCGAGACGATTTATGAGACGCGATCTGTTATAACGAATGTGAGCAATATTACATCCCCCAGTGTTTTGAGTCGACATGCTTTGCTATCTACACATGTATCATTTAAACAAAACTCAAAACAGCATTCATTATTATTCTGTCCATAGATTGATCTTTGATTGACGTTTATATAATCAAAGAAGATTGATGTTGTGTTGTGAGTCACGCCGACGAACATTTAGCTTCTTTCGTACCTATAGTTTACTAACTTGTCAAGTCCTATTGTGCATTATCTTCAGTCGTATGTTCCTAGTTTTTTTTTAATATAAATAATTATAAATATTTCATAGATTTAGTACAAAGTTTTATTTAAGCACAGAATCATAGAAACATTTTTAATATTTTTAATATTTCACTCACAATGACCTAATTTTGTAAATAAATAGACTTAAACCGAAAAATCTAAATTGGGTGTTAATTCTCGGCTTATACTGGATTTGTGGTCGACGGTTGCAAAGGGCGACATGAGTCGCTCGAGACAAGGACACCTATACAGTTTTACCGTAAACGGGAAAAGGACATGTTTAATCCGAGTTGTATAAAAAGTAAGGAAATCCTTTATTGTATCAAATAATTTATCTTTTATTTGAAACAAATCTAAAGTTCAAACAAAGTCTTTATCCCTTGAATAATTTCTCATGTTGTATTGTTATAGTTTTTTTCTGAGAAACTGTTCCAAATTTAAGTTAGTATTACTTACAATTTCTAAAATCTATATCAGTTATTTATCGAAATCTATATAACTATCTTTTTGTAGTTATTTTAATATAGGTAAATACCTACTGGAATTTTACGCAAATTTAATTAACTCGGTGACGCATAGAAATGATAATGTCGCATTAATAACGGACTTTTTCTCATATAATAATAATATTAATATAAGTCTGTAAGTGTCCTAGTGCTGGGGAATCAAGCATTTTCCCGGTAGAGAAGGCGCGGCCTTATCCACCACGCTAGTTCATGACAAGCGTCTTAGCGATTTCAAACACCTAGAATTCAATAGTTCTGTATAAAAAATTCTTATCACAAATCAATCTGAGTCAAACCAGAATGAGATTCTTGGAAACGTTATGAAATCGATGTCTTATGAAATTAAAACCCAGTTAAATGAAGCTAAAGAATTTCTATCGGAGTCGATGGGACAAGCGCGACTCGCGACTAGAACTGTGGACAGTGTGGACGTGAGCGTGGGGTAAGTACTAACTCGGCCACACGAGGCACTTTATTGCGTGACGTCACTAGCCTTACAATAAACAAACAGTTAGACGTCAGATACAAAATCAAATTACAACTATTAGAAAGATGTAATAATGTTTTCATTTACATTAAATTATCAAGTTAACCAACATATTTATCTGGATAAGCATTAATACTGAATTGGAGAAAATAGCTTTACAAATAACCTAATATTTTTAATTATTATGCTGAAGACAAAAATAGTTATTGTGAGTCAACCTGGGCCTTTCGAGGAACTACAATTATTTAGTACATTATTTTGATGCATATCTTAAAGTTTACCCAGAGTAAGCCATGTAAGCGACCGCAAATCGATTTATTGACGACTTCATTACAAAACGTTCGATTTTCTCTAGTGTGCAAAAACTTAATTGTACCTAATGTATTTTATAGATAATTCTTCTGTAGAAACTCTCTAAATTACTGTGAAATCATATAAATGGTGGTTAAGAACAAGTGAGCAGACAAACAGACAGACTCGGATAACGTCTTTATTTTATACTATGTATTGGTATTGATGCAATTTCATATTATAACACAACAATTATTTTTTCTTTAATATGGAGACGTATTTTCAAAAAAGAACCATTTAATTCCAAACTAAGCAAAGCTTGTATTATGGTAGTTAAATAGCTGATATTAAAACATATTTAACATCCAGACATTCAACTGACAGAGTAATGTTCCGGTTTCGATCTCTCGGTTAATTTAATAGTAAAATTACACATAAAGTAAAATTGATATACATCATTATTATTAACTCCAGGTATGAGGATTGAAGAGGGCGAGATACACTAGCTGTAAATAATAAATAGAGTTTGTACCGAGTTGTATGCAATTGTCACAAAGGCTCGAGGGTAGTTTCACAATAGTGTTTGTCTCGGCGAACGGCGTAGCGGTAGCGTGGCGGGTGCGATGGTGTGGCGGTTTAACGTGTTCAATGCATAGAAAAAGTAAACGGCTTTGTCTGTTCCTGCCGTGAGAGCTAGACAGTTCAATTGTGTTATGTTAAACTTTATCCCAGTTGAAACAAACAAGCTGAGTTACAGAAAGCAAAACATAATGCGACAGAGATGTCTATGGCCGCCACACTTTTTATAAAATATAAGTTTTATGTAAGTACATACACTTTTTCAAAGATATGCTTACAAAAAACATAGAATCACATTTACACACCTAATCGTGTATATTCAAGTACATTTATATTTCAAAATGACAACGGATAATATTTACTACAATTTTATAGATTTAAGTAGTTTAAATATTTGATTGAGGACGAGGCGTTAGTTGACGGAAGTACCATCGTAAATAATATATCAATTTCAATGCTACTTCCGCCTGAAACACATTCGCCTTCCCGCAACAAAAACCATTCTATTATTATTAAATATTTAATTATTTTATTTAAGTTATTTTTATTTTGGTTATTTTTTTACGCGAAATTCCAAATCCTGTTTATTACATCAGCTATCTTTGAGCGAAAGTCCCGTCAAAATTGATCCAACCGTTTCGGAGGTTTCCCGGAAAAAACAGACAGACGTAAAGACAAAAAATTAAAAATCTGTGTTTTCTTTCAATTTATTGCTTTGCTTTCAATTTTCAATGCATTTAGTAAAAAACTATTGTTTTGATATTACAGATATTTCAATTTTATTAATTATAAAACGATATTGTATGGGCGTAGTATCAACATGAATTAGGTTAGGTACCAACCAATTCAATCCTACAGAATATAATAGGTCTTTACCTATGGAATTGCCGTTCTGCAGTACTGGCCATTTCAAATCAAAATAATTTTTGTTTAGCTAAGAATTCTAATTTCAAATTAATTTTATTTTAAAAACATGGAATTTTTTTTCCAAAAAGTAGTCATTTGTTTATTGATTAGTGTTACATTTTCATCTCATTTCAATCTTTTTTGTCATCATGGATACGTTAAAAATTCGAGTAATTATGGAATATGAGTACCGTCGTGGCAGCAACGCGGCACAAGCGGCACGCAACATCAACGACGTTTACGGAGCTAACACTACAAACCAACGCACCACCTGTTATTGGTTTGCTCGCTTCCGTTCTGGGAATTTCGACCTGAAAAATAAACCTCGTAGTCATCCTAAGACTTTGGTCGACAATGACGAATTAAAGGCGATTGTGGAAGCTGATGATACACAATCTACGGCTGAATTAGCAGCACCTTTCGACGTTAGCGTCAAAACAATATTGGTCCATTTGCGTCAAATTGGCAAGGTAAAAAAGCTTGACAAATGGGTGCCCCACGAACTCAATGATCGCCAGCGCGAAGTACGCGTCGAGACGTGCCTTGCACTGCTCAACAGACACACAAATGAAGGAATTTTGAACCGCATTCTTACCTGCAATGAAAAATGGATTCTGTTTGATAACCGCAAGCGCTCAGCAAGTTGGTTGGATCCTGGTTCAGCACCTAAACAATGGCCTAAACGAAAACTTACCCCTAAAAAGTGATGGTCCCTGTTTGGTGGTCTAGCGCCGGTGTGATTCATCACAGCTTCTTACCAAACGGGGTGAGCATTACTGCAGATGTGTACTGTGAAGAACTGAACACAATGATGGAGAAGTTGGCACATCTCCAACCAGCATTGGTCAATCGCTCGTGTCCGCTGCTCCTGCACGACAACGCGCGACCTCATACTGCACAGCAGACGGTCTCCAAGTTGCAAGAACTGGGCTTGGAAGTTCTCCGTCATCCGCCCTACTCACCAGACCTTGCGCCTACAGACTACTACTTTTTCCAGAATTTGGATAACTCCTTGACGGGGAAAAAATTCAATACCCGAGAGGCAGTACAAAATGCCTTTGAAGAATTTGTTGCCTCTCGTCCAGCTGATTTCTTTAAGAAGGGCATCAATAAACTGCCCCTGCGCTGGCAAAGATGCATTGATTGCATGGGTGATTACTTCGATTAATACAAATAAACAAAACATGAAAAAAAATTGTTTAAACACCTCAGACACCTCACTTTTCGAAAAACTTCACTCAGTTCCAAACGGCCGTAAGCGCCAGTAAAAAATGTATGGGAATGTAGCCCTTACACTACACAGTATATCACTCATATTAGCCTGTTTTTTTTTGGCGGTAAAAAATTCAGTGGCACTAACCTTAAACGCTTTTAGGATAAAAATAGCTACGTTGTTGTTGCATTTATGTCTGGACGTTGCTATTTTTTTTTTTTAATCTTTTTTACAAATTATATTACAGAAACTATATTTTTTACATAAAATTAGTATGTTATGATTACTTTTTCCATTTCTAAGAAGTATTATTATTATTTTGTAGGACCAAAGAAAATATTTCCTGTATTATTTAGATATTATATTACTAAAGCAGTGTTATGGTTTTGTTTTTGTGTTTTTCTAGTAAAGTTTAGTGTATGTGTATCTAAGTATTACATTTCAAACAATGTTTCTTTTTTATCTATTTATATGCTCAATTATTAGACTAGTGCACTGTGTAGTCTTTAGAATTTTTCTAATTTCTGGCGAAAGTACACTAGGGTAAAAAAAGGATTAGGTAAATATGTTGAATTGTTCTAGAAATGAGGAGAGTAAGAGAATGATTGATAATGATTTATAATATTACCAGGTATTGATTTTATTTGCATATCTTTTTTTTTTATATTTGTTGTTATTTGAAAAGCTATGTATGTAAACTACATAAAACCTTTTTTGTGTACCTTTTGACGTTTATTTCATTTGATTCTAATATTACATTTAAAATGTGGTAAAACTTGAGAAATAGTCTCAAATATACTAATTATAATAAATCAGTATATTACAAATACAAAAGTTCAAGTTTTTAGCAGTATGTATATTTAGTCGAAGTAGGTATAGTATAACCTATAATTATAAAATTGTTTTTTTTTTTTCGAACTAACTAGACTCTTAGGTTTTTGGGTCTTGGAGCTTTCAAAGCTTCACCAGGCTTGAGTAATATTGTAGGATGAACAATAAACAGTTTTATTTATGCGCCATCTTTTAGAATGAATGAGTACAAGTACCTTACTATACCTCTAATAACTTCGTAATTGATTACTAATAACTGATTATCCGTCTCCACACAGATGGCGCTATGAATGAAGTTTTTACTGAATCTTTTATTTTTGTTTTATTTGGATTTAGTTATTGTATTTATTTAGAAATTATAGAAAATACATTTAATAAATTAATTATAATTAAGTGTCTAAATTATCATGCATTTTTACTTCATGTCATTTATTTTTGAAATGCCTTTATATACTTCAGTATTCATACGGGAAATATGTACACATTACAGGCAGGTTTATTTATAATACTATAGGGCGAGCAAACTCCGCGGACGCTTCGTCGTACATAACATAACATAACGCATGTATTTCTAATGTACACCCACAATTCGCCGAGTATGTTTTTTAGGTCCCATGTAATAGGGGGCGAGCCTATTGCCATTAATCGGGCACGAAACCAAACTCCGAGCTGCTACTAAGATTTTCATAGGAAAAACCCTATAACACTTTGCTCGACCTGGGATTCGAACCCAGGGTCTCGCTCATAGCAGTCGCGCTTACGACCACTAGGCTAACGAGGCAGTTACTACCTAAAGGTTATAGTCACACGATATGTATATAATTCATTATTATGTATAATACAGCATGTCCTTGAACGTACCATCGGGCTGAAAAGCCGCGGGTGCAGAGCCGCGTCAAGTTTTCTTATTGCGTGCGGTATTTTATACATTTGTAGGTACCTATTTGGGTCGTGTTTTTATATTTAATAATAATTTCGTATATTACATATTAATAGTTTTATTTCTACGTTATAATATAATATATTTTAACATATAAAAAATATTTTATTGTACCGCAATGACGAATTTTTTTTATTTTATTTTTTATTTATATATTATTATATTGTGTACCTGTGCCTATAAAATCTTTACAAAAAAAAAATACCGATTGAGTCAATCTACTCAAAGGAGAAGCCTAAGGAGAGTGCTTAAGGTTAGATTTTCTATGTTTTTGGAATTTTCAATTTTCATTCTTTTTCCAAAATGAAGTAGATTTACTTATCAAGGTGCTTGGCGGGTTAAATTTTTTCATACAAAACGGCAATTTCATAGATAAAGACCTAATATTATTAATTTTAATTCAATTTAAAATTTTAAAATTCTTTATTAAACACGTGTGTGTTGTAAAATTTTATTATAAGGAGTATGCTGGTGATTTTTTATATAGGCCAATAATTCATTTCATAAAATAGGAAATTGTCCATAAAATATATAAGGTATAATATCCACAACATCCATAAATCTGGTAAAGTAATACTGAATAATATTATCAGCACGTGTAACAAGTAGTTGCTCTGTGTCGAAATAATAATTAATAACATGATAGTGAGTAACCCGACGCAGGTGCAGGGCTGCAGGGCTGCAGGAGCACACTGCAATAAAACACAATGGAACTATGATAAAGATGGATTGCTTAATCAATGATTAACACTACCTACGAGAGCGTTGCCGCGCTGGTGTTTCTATGTGGTTAAACTCAATGACACGTCATGACTGTGATGGAGAAACCAGTTAAATTACTTTTATTTGCGACGTTGGAGTACACGGAATACACGGATAGATGCTGACGACGCACGGCTGTGGATCATTTTGCCTCTGCCATCGTGCAAATAAATATAAAATGCGTAGTTGTTTTTATTAAAAAGGAACTTACAATATCAATATCAAAATTTGCGATTATGGTACAAATACACTGGTAAAATTAAAGGAATTGTTTATTTAGGGCCAGTGCGAGAGCGCAGGAAGCGTGTCTGAAGCCGTACAATCCTTTGAAGAAATCAACGACCTTTATAAATTACTTGCGCATTTAAATACGTAACGCTGAGGAATTTCTCGTGTGTATATAGTGCAAGTCTCGTGAGTGTAGGAGTGCCGGAGTGCTGAGCCCTGGTTGAGGGACGATAATAGTATTCATTTTAGCATCTCTAATGAAATATCATATCCCTGCTGTCTGTCATTATTTTGAAAAGTAATGTTTTCATCACATCTCAGCAAGACTACTCCGCAGCATCTGAGGCTAAGTACAGTGCGGTCCGTCAACTGAAAGCAATTAATAAAATAGTCTGTGATGAGTTGTTGCATCGTGCTGCACTGCAGGCTGCTGGCTGCTGTATGCTGAATGCTGAATGCTGTACCGCATTTCCCAATATTTACTTCTACACTTATACGCTTTCTTTATTTATGTATTCATGATTATGTACAAGTAGAAAAACAAAGTAACTTGCATATGCGTTTGCGAGGATTGTTTACACTCAAACGTGTTCGGTCCTCACTGAACTGTTCCGGTTTCATTCACGTACAGGATGTCTCGTTCATTTGAAGATTCCACTTGTTTTGAAGACGTTTTTACCCTCAAAGCTGTTGATCTTGTAATGAACCGCCGCAGGAAACGCACGCCCGGACATCAATACGGCGACGGAATGCGTCGAGACTCGCCGGGACAAGACGGGATACGACAGGAACAAATCCGAGGACAAAAGGAGCTCGTGACAAAAGACACGAGTAAATGTTGAAACTTCCTTTACGTTAAATATAACAGAAGGAGCTTTAAGCTCTCAGTGAAGACAAACGCTATATTTTATGAATGTATAATATTATACAGTTTCCATTTACCACAGTTCTTATGTATTGTAATGAATACTCGGCTGGAGCTTACTTTCGAAGCCTCATTTTGTATAATTACTTGCTGAAATATGAACGAGAGTCTGTAGAGTTCATGTAATTTCCCAACGATTTTAATGAATCTTCTCTGTTCCCAGGTCGCAATGTTGAAACGCAAACAACATTCATATTGATAGGCTCGAATTACCCGTATATAAAATAGTTAATATTTTATTATTATATAATGATACATTAAGGGCAATATCTAGTGAAATAAAATGTACACAAAATTCGAATCTGATAAAATACATGATATTTCATATATTGGAGTGGATGTGCGCATTCTGAGTTATAGTTCGGGACATGAATACATAATGGAACACAAAACTGTTCACTGCAAACATCTTTACAAATCTCCGTATCAATACATTTGGAAAGCCTCGTTTGGTTTCTTTACAGCACGATATTAAAGGAGAGCAGCTTGTTCAATCTGCGACAACAATGTTTTATTATTTGATATAATAATTTGTACTTACTAGCATTTGTGCACAATCTCATTTTACCTGATGTTGATCTAACCTTAGAAAGAGGATAACTCTCAAGTGATGGTGTGGTGACAGTGCTAACAGCTATAGGTACTCAGTGATAATCTCTAAGCTGGAAGCTTATAAACTGTACTTATATAATACCGTATTATATCTGTCTTAACAGGTAAAAAAATAATTATATAAATATAGGTAAAGAACATAAACCAGATTGTCAGTAATAGAAGAAAGTAATAGTAAAAAAAGAATGACATTCGTGTATGATTGTGAGTACTCGGTAAGTGTCAGAATTGATACAGAGTGAAGGAGCTGGTCTCGCGGGGCTGTGCACCAAATCAGATTCTCAAAGCGGAGCGTACTCGTAGGCACGCGTCTACGTTTATCCTTGTGAAATGAGTCGTTACAGTGTGTTGCGTGCGTGTACTTCTCTTCCTTGAGAATTCTTTATGTTTTCAAACGTGACTCTCAGATTATAACTCTTTTTTAGGTTTCTTAATATTATAGACGGCAGGATTCGAGTGCCGCAGCACCACCAGCAGAAGGATTCCCGCGTGTCAAAGTAACACTGGTCACAAAACTAACCACTTCTATCTGTAACTTTTTAATTTCCTAAAACAAATATCAACTTAATAAGATTTAAAATTTCTTTATAATCTTTTACACAGATCTGACAGATCAATATGAATCATTAATTTAAATGACCAGATGGTTTAAAATACTTAGTTATTTTACTTATGTCTTATTTGTATTGCGAAAATAAAATCAATCATAAAAAAATTAAATAGTAATGTTTCGTATCCAAGCAGACTCGGCGCAACATCAAACTAATCAAATCATCTGAAAAAACAAGATGGTTGACAAAAAGTTTTCTTGTTATGCAATCTTTTGATAGCAAGAGACAAACATCTTAGCATGCCATGGATTCACCATGCGGATGCCGGGTCCATCGTGTAGCAGAGAGATGGAACACGAGCAGTCCCCGGGATTTGCGAATTTTTTTTGTTAATCCCGACATTCCAGGGATTTGTTGAAAAATTCAAGGACCGAATACGACCAGAATCCCGGGATCAAATTTTCTACTCCGAACACACCGAACCGAGTCACGCGATTTTACTGACTAATTTTAAATAACCTTGTGCTCACAAGCTAGGTATTTAGTTTTAGTTTAGTATTAGTCAGTTGTATGAGAAGCGAGCCTGACCCGCAGCCGCGGCGCCATTTGATTTCCCGTTAAATCACTTCAATTGTAATAACTCCTATAAAGTTAGTTTACTGCGAACAATGAAAAGCGATATTATCTCAATAGTTTTCCCAATACCAATTAGTCCGAGCGTCGCGCCGGCTAAATGCGGTCTCACGTTTACATAAAAGCATTTATTGCGACAGTGCGACTTAATTCCAGATACATCACTGAAAACAAACCTTTGCTTACAAACAAACGAGAAGAATAGATTACAGTAAAGAAATACAACAGATCTTTAATTTGTAGAAGTATACAAAAATTAAATTAAATTTCTACTATTTTTTTTTTAATGAATACTAATATTTAAAACTACATGAAATGACTCTCTGTTATGAAATCATAATATATCCTGAGATACAAAAGTATTAATCTTGGAGAAAACAGTAAACTGCCTATTTAAAGCAAATAAATGCTGTAACGTCTACAATATTACTGTAAATTAATATGTAGATACTGCGTGAGATATACACAGTTAATTTTAATAAATCTATTGAAACATTGCGAAACTTAAATCATCATCGATAATGATGATAGGACTTGTTTCTGAGTATCTCTGTGTACCCTACTTACTGTTCCCCTATGTGTCTTATTTGTACGGGAGAAAACGTAGATTCTTATATCCAAATCAAATGTTGTAAAGATACTTCTCGTGATATGCGTCCATTTAGTTTAGTGTAACATCTGTTCTCTCGAGTGTGTGCCGACGCGTTTCCCTTATGCAATGTTAGCGGTTTAGTTTAAATAGAGTTGGATTTTACATAAATGATGGAAGATACGAAATTACATTAAACTTTATTGTTTTTTTTTTATAGCAAACAGGCAATACCCCTTCTAATGGACCCGCCCACCCCACCGTCACTTCCTGACTCCTGCATTAGAGCCATGTAGCCGAGCTTGGATTGCAAAGCAGGCACAACTGTGCATCATATGCGCTATTTTCTCTTCATGAAATGAGTGCGACTAATCAGTAATGATAACTAAATAAACAGGAACGCTAGTTTTCTACCAATCCAGCTTGCAAGCCATTTGTATGTGGAACTAAACATCAAGCAGAGTATAGTAGCGAGGCTCTCATATTTTTCTATGTCGGAATCATATGCTAAAAGTCCGTCGCAGTGGCTCCTTTTGACCTGTTGCGTGTGAAGATCACTAGTTGCATATGCAAGCGTCTAGAAGTGTCCAGAAATCTTATACTTTGGTATATGTAATCCGGTATGATGACACTGAGTAGAGTGTCACGGCTGCGGTCTACTCATCATCAACTCAAGTGTAGACCTTATTCGCAGAGATTTGATTGAAAAAAAAGTTAATATACTAATCCTAATAATTATTAAATTTGTTTATAGCTGTAGACAAGCAATCCGGTGTGTCTGATATACTCTGGCAGTCTAATCGGATGATGATCCATAAAGTCGATACTAAATACGTAGTTCCAAACGAGTATAGTATACAGAGAGTCGTACTGCTATGTACGCTATTTATTAGTTTTAGTTGAAAGGTTTGTTACATTGAAACGGTAGACGAGACTGCAGGAGAGTCTGCGCGCAATACAAACCTACACGAACTAAATTGATTAGAGTAGTGAAAAGTTGTTTTATAATCCGGGCATTAACAGCGCTGTCGGGGTTTCAAGTTAAATACTTTAAAAACTCTATTGATACATTTTAAATAATTATTCAAAGTGGTATTGAGTTCTGAGATATTGTATTAGTTAATATCGAAAGTGTAACAATAACTATAATTTGTTTTCATCCGATTTAATCGTAAAAGATTGAATTCGCAAGTATGAACAGTTGTCGAGTGATGGTCCCCCCGCCCCCGCCCCCGGCCGCTTCCGCGCCCGCGCTCCATTTATTGGCAAAGTTCTCGAATGTTAGCATACTTGGCGCGACATTGATACACGCCCGCTAATATAAAAGTTTAAAGCTGTTCTTGCTTATTAATATGTAACGGAATCTTGTCCGGGAGCCGCAGAGCGGATTTCTGATTTCTTCTAACTTTATCATAATGTTATCATCTATCAACGAATATGCGATAGACCTGATACTGAGTAACCCTTGGAACCCACGTCATTCAATAATCAACTTTAAATGCGACTGGAATAAGTCAAATAAAGATAACTGATAGCTCCTCGAAGAGTCAGTTTGATCACCACTGAATCCAGTAGGGTTGGAACCCAGCAGATTAAACAGTTGTTGCTTGTCGTGCGTCTCCAGAGAAACCCTGCAAAGGATCTATCAATTTTATGTTTTGTTGATTTTACAATCATAACTATTCTACCATCACCGTAGTAAATACTTGCCACCTGATGCCTAATACTGCAGTCCTCGGGCAGAGCGCTGCGCACCTGACATCCTTGGATCCCTGAGCAGCAGCCACCGTTGTACAATCCTGGAATACTGCGGCTTAATCTTATTCATAGTTGGATATACATCGCAAATAGAAAGTGTGACATTTTTGCACCCTTTGTGTGAAGGTAGTCACCATAACACTCTAAATATTATGTCATCCTTACATATGAAATTGGCGTTTTGTTGACTTTGATCTCAAATATCTGGCGTTTGGTTAGAAATTCCAAATTCAAATTTAGGCTAGTGTTTTTGTGTTTCGAATTTACTGATCAATTTGTTTTCGCAGCATTTTATTTTTCTTTGACATCGTTCTTTTCACAAAATGGAAAATGTAAATATCACGTTATTTACGAACATGTGTTGCACCGTGGCACGAGCGCTGCAGAAACAGCTCGAAGGAGTAATGATATGTATGGGAAGCTAGTGTAAAAGAAACCAGGTACGTTTTTTGTTCCAACGTTTTCGTTCTGGAAATTTTGACCTACGAAACAAACCCCGTGGACGACAGGAGACCCTAGTTGATAGTGAAGACTTAAATGTGTTCGTGGAAGCGGATCTATCGTAAACTACGTTAGATTTAGCGGCAGACTTCGGTGTGACTGATAAAATAATTTTAATTCACTTGAATAAAATTTGAAAAGTGAACAAGGTCGAGAAATATGTACCGCATAAATTAACTGATACACACCAACAAACACGCATTGAGTGCTGCGTTATATTACTCAACCGTCACAATAACGAAGGAATTTTGAATCGTATTGTTACTTGTGACAAAAAATGGATTTTTTACGATAATCGGAAATGCTCATCATAGAGGTTATCATAGGTTGAACCCAGGAAACGAAAGTTGACTGAGAAAAAGGTACTGGAATGGCAATGGAACGAATGAGCTACATATAAAATGGCGAAAGTACATAGATAATAATGGTATATACTTCGATTGATTTAATGTTTAATATCATAATATTTTTTCGGTTTAATTTTCCATATAAAACGCTAATTTCATATGTAAGGACCTAATACTTGTTTTAAAGAAAATCAATATTGTGCTTAACAGAATCTTATTCTAAAAAGAACATGTAAAAACGGGCCAAGTCTCAATTAAGATGATTTGTGTATAAAAAGTAATAGAAATCTTAAAAACAGCCAAGTCTAAGGGGTCGATATATAAAAAGTGTAATTTCGTCTAAAATCTGGCCTATTTTTTAATCGTTAAATTTTATTCTTTAGAATTTACTGTGCCTAATTATATGAACCTAAAATATATTTTTTTTAAGCTATAAGCTTAAAATTGTAGGGTTCCTTTAAGTGTCCTTAGAAAATAGAATTACAGACGTTCTACAATAACCTGGTGTTGCTAACCAGAGCCGTGAAAATACGCCGAAATGCTTCCAGTAAAGGATGGTATGGTACGACAGTTGGCTTGCGTTCGACACGAGTGCGCACTCTGGCCGCAGTGGTTGGAGGGGACCTCTCGCTGCCGAGTGTGGTGAGAGCCAGTACGTTACATGCAGGTCTCGCGTCGCCCAATCGAGGCGGCGGATGGTACACCGTGGAGTTTTAGTGAGTAGGAGTCTCACATAACCTCACGTCCCCCCGGGCGGGTGTGTACCCATGACGGGCTTCTCCATGTAAAAAAAAAGGCGGAGACACGGCTGATCCCCCAAATTACACAATTTCTAAATTTTGATCCGATGCTACTATATCTGTAATTATTACGATGTTGATATAAACTCTAATTCCATGTACATACATGCTGATGACGTGAAACAGACGCGAGAAACGATGTCCGTCTGTTTGTCTGTCTATCCGTACGGCGCGGCGCGGCGCGATGTACGTGGAAACATCCAAGAATTTTCAACACATAGTTATACCATAAATAGAGAGAACGCTTCGTCTGACATCGACACCAACGCGATGCGACGCGACGCGATGACGTTACTTTAAACATGCTGAATGTAAATCAATCTATTATTTATTTTAAATTCGGACTATATTTGAGCGCAGTTCCGCAGTTATTGGTACGAGAGCGTCCATTGATAAATGGCCGACGTTATTTATTTCGAAGTAACAGTTCACTGTAAACATTAAATTCTCCACACATTAGAGTGCGGAGCTATAATTAAGTAAAAATCGAACGCGGAACTTCTGTTAACGTATGAGTTGTAATCTTAAAATGTATGTTTTCAGTTGACAAAGTATGTACCTATGTATTATGGCGTGATAACGAAGTAGATTTGTAATACATATACGTGTGCAGATTGGACGTACAATCAAATTTATATCTATTTTATTTCAGTCTAAAAATTTATCTAAACTGTAACTGCATTTATGGAATATATTTTAGTCTATAGTATTTTTCAGTGTAATTATTAGACATTAATCATTATGAACTCAATTATGAATGAGAAGAATAGAGCTTGTTTATTTATGTAATGGTACGTTAAATTAAAAAGCCGCAGAGAAATGGTACTATTTATTACGACCGCACATAAGAAATTAGCGTTTGATATGGAAAATGTGAAACGAATAAAATATGATGAAATTATTCATTTAATCAATCGATGTATAAACCATTATTATCTATGCACTTTCGCCATTTTATAGGTAACTCATTAATTCCATTGTTAAAAAAATTGTAGGAGCGAGAATCAATAAAATCTTTGAAGGCGGTTTGGAAAGCCTCATCAGAATTTAATATTTTTCATAACAAGTAAAAATACGATTTAAAATTGCCTCGTTATTGTGACGGTTGAGTGACGTAATTCAGCACTGAATGCGTGAATGTTGGCGTGCTTCAGCCGATTCATGCGGTACCCATCAAATGTATTGAAATTGTTTATCACGCACACCGAAGCCGGCCGCTAACTCTGATGTGATTTGCGATGGATCCGCTTCTAGGGATCGGATGGGTTGGTTTCGTAGGTCAAAATTTCCAGAACGAAAACGATGGAACCAAAAACGTACCGTATTTTATTATACAGTAGCTTCCTCATATACATAAAATTAAACTTTCGAGCTGTTTCTGCAGCGCTGATACCACGAAGGACCTAATATTCGTAACTAACGAGATATTTTAATTTTTCCATTTTGTGAAAAGAAGGATGTCAAAGAAAAATCAAATGATGCAAAAATAAATGAATCATTAAATTCGAAACACAAATACACAAGCCTAAATTTGAAATAAATTTTAATTTAGAATTCCTAACCAAACACCAAATATTTGAAATCAAAGTGGCCAGTTGAACAAAAAACTAACTTCATGTGTAAGGACCTAATATTTATACAAATGTAAAGTCAGTGAGTATGTTTGTAGGAGGTAAGCTTCTGCACTACTGATGATCTCTGAGTGCTGTAAATTTTATTATTACTAAGTTTTATATTGTAATTGGAACGAACGAAGTATTTGACGGTTGTTAGGTTTAAACCGTAAAATAATAAGATTATACTACAATGACTGTAGTAAACAACATGTTTTGAAGAATGGAAACAGCGATAAGAAGCCACATGCGAGATGCTGCCGTCGCCGCTGCAGCTGGGTTCGCTTCTGTTCTATTGCACGGTTATTATAACAAACTTCTTCTAAATAAATTGATTGTTAGTTCCGTGTCGCAACAGACGTGTAGAGAGATGAGGTCCAGTGCGGGCAGTCAGTGGTCTTCACGGCCTGCCTCGTTCAGATTTATTACTGTCTTCATACCTAATCTGTAGTGTTTGCAGGATACATTAAACAGTTTATATGACGTGCTCACAGATGAACGGTGACCGTTGCGACACCAATACGGCTAGTCTCCTAGATCGTGATGATCAGTAATGTTGTCAATTTATCCCTTCCCTCTTTAATCTTCATAGATATCTATCAGAGTGACCATCTCTCGAAATGTTATTGTACATTTTGGATAACATTTCATTTTGAATCACGTTTTGAAAGCGATAACAGGCTACCAAGAGGAACAGCCGATGAAGTGTAGCTAGTGGAGCATACTTACACAACATACAGATGTTAAATTTTAGAGTGCTAGTTAGCCAAGAGGGATTTATAAAATGTTCTAACACCATTCCACCGCGCCATGTCTTAGGGTACTAGTATCACCCTAGTACGATGTGATCCAATAGTACTATTTGAGAGCTAGAATCCTGATAGGCTCAATGAGCTACCTGTTACGCACATTGTCTCTATCTATCTTGTCTATGATCAAAAAGCCACAGGTCGAATTTTGAGCTTAGAGCGATCGCTAGTTAATATAAAAATATAAGCTAGCATATTCACCGCATCGGATATAACATGTGGTCTGTAGTAGTGATGTGTAGGCGTGTACGAGTATTAGCAAGGTCGGGGTCGGGCTAGGGGTCGGGCTAGGGGTCGGGTCGTGGTCGAGGTATAGACCCGACTCGATTAGTTTATTTTTCATAAAGTATGCAGAAAGTTCGTCTGGGCTCCTCACGACAAACCTATAATTTAATCTTCATGTAGCAACTTACGCTCGCAATTTTTTTACTTTCTAAAACCTATTTATAAATATAAAAAATAAGAATTAGATATACATTTATAATGTCGTGTTTAAGACTATACATATATTATAATTATGAATTGCGTTTTCATTTTGCAAACTACATATACATATTCAAAAGTTTATTATTAAATATAATTATTGTCCTTGCTCTGTCCAAATAATTTTCTCGATAACCTATACTTCAATGAATACCATTTAGAGGTAGAGCGGGACACTCACTGCGCGACCGCAACGCGCGTTGACATTCCACAGCACAATATGTTGAAACAGATTTCAATAAACTAGCGATCGCCCTAAGCTCGAAATCTGATCAGCGACTTTTTGATCATAGACTATTTTCTGTTTGGCATTTACAGTATTCATATACAATGAGTATTATCTACATCACTTGCTGTCACTTTACGTTGAGTGACAAGGTCAATATTTTGGGGAAGTCTAAGTTCAATGGCACTAGTTGCATTAGGATTCGTAGTATTAGTTATAGATAAATTTTAGCTTTCTGCACTTCTTCTCCATATAAACTTTAACCATGCCAGATATCACAGTCTTCCGTGCACGCAATAAATACACTTAAAAAGGTACCGAAAGCTTTTGCTTCACGTATTAATATATAGATATGTAACGGACGGTATGCTACTGCTACACTACTGCTGGTATATTATTTTAAACTTTAAAACAAATTTAATTACAAAGAAAAACAACTATTTATACGGGGATGTTAGTTGTACGGTATATTATTAACGATTGTAGGTAATTTGAAGATAAAAGTATCGAAAACAAGTTCTTGCATTGAGGTTGAACATTTCTTAAATCGTAAACCGTACCATAAACATTGTTATGTGCGAGTAAAATCATTCATTCATTGAGATCAAAGCATCAGAATAGTGCGGGAGCTAGTTCGTGCTCGGAGGAGCCGCGTGTTTACGAGTCTGCCATTCATAGCTCCGACCGCGCGACGCGGCCGCCGCGGTGTGGACGCAATGTACGGAAATAGTTGGGACCGGTCATCGACACTCAGCTTCCTCGGCGCGGCGCGGCGGCGTCTCGTGTCGGTCCTCAGGTACTCTCTCTGCCCAAACGCATTCTTTACTTAATATACCACGTCCTATTATACTGCAAAGGGCGATAAGAATAAATATATATTTAAATACAATGATAGAGGTTTGCCGTTGTGCATCACGCAAAAACTATTTGTTAAATTTGAATTAATATTTTTGTTTTACAACTCAGATACTTAGTCCTTAACTAAAGAAAAACAATATCACTATATTTTCATAAAAAATAATTCTATAGCTTACGCGTGCGGAGCTGCGAGCACAGTTAGTTAATAATTAAGGTAAAATGAAAATGAGATTCTCCAAGACACGTGCAATCCAACCCGTATCTTATCTGTACATTTAATGAGTTTCAATACAAATGTAATAATAATAATTAGTACTAGATGTCAGAAAATAAATAAAATGTAATATTTTATATTCATATTAAATAAAAAAGCAGCCTAACGCAAACGTGTGCATTTAGTTAAGTTGATTTGCTTACGCGCACACGCACGCGCAAGCACACTGTATGCGCAAGAAAACTGTACGCGACACAAATATTATTACGTCTGTAGCAACGTGAATGTAGAGTAGGTATATTTATTATTCAGCCGTGCTAAGAAAAATTGCAACCACTTCACCGCACACTGCACGATGCAAGTTTGCACAAAAATATAATTAAAGGCAAAAGCAAAATCTGTGCGCCTCTGTAATTGTATAAATAATATTAGCTGTGCCCCACGGTTTCACCCGTGTTCATTTTATACGACAAACATCGCCAAAGAACCCATGTAGCTCATCATAATCACAGAATATCACATTCCGTAAGCACAAATTATTTTAATTTTCCATTTTCTCCTAAATGACATTATTATACGATATTTTGAACAACAATATTGATTGCCCCGAACTAGTGAATAGGATTAATTTCAAAACACATACAAAAATTATTCGAAATCCGCGCTTATTTGCACCACCGCCAGTTAAACACAATTATGCTAAGAACTTTGTTTTACAAAGATGTTTTAACATGTATGACACGAAGTTTAGTCATATTGATTTATTCCAGTCAAAAAACACATGAAACAGGAAAGCAGAAAGGACTCAGTTTACTCTCTATTGCTTATAACATACATACATATACAATTCACATATGCTTTCACTCAGGAGCATATGATCCCAACACACCTATACACTCTCACGCACACGCACACTACACGCAGACTCACACTCCCACTCACATTGAGATATAGAAACACATAATACTTCATAATTATATTTTTATGTATATAAATATTTATCTGCTGCATAAAAAGCGAAATTTAACAATAATTGCTTCGCACCTGGCACCACTTGATTGCTAAACGTAACAAATGTATATTTTGTGTTAAATGTGCTGTGAAGTAATATGTACCAAATAAATAAATAAACGATTTATCCAAATAACATGTTATAAAGGGTAAAATTTAACTTCATAAAATTGTCTTTATAATAAAGTAGCTTTTGTTCGTAAGCACTAACATGCCATGTCTAAAAATAAGGCTCATATATAATCACTTATTAATATTTACCAATTTTTGTCATAAATTAACTTATTGTGGCTTATACATGAGAAATAGGCATAATGCTATCCCGGACCTTTTGTTTAAATATTCTAAAGGCCAATGTTTACATATCATAAGCATTACGCCGGAGCACGCGGATAAAGCAGTTCGGGAAACTTCCACTTCCGACTTGCTTAATAAAAATCAATATTTAAGGCTAGCTGATAATTGTAGCCTAATGTTAGATAGCCTGTACTATTTCTCGTGAATTAGAATATAATATACAAAAAGAATTTTTCAAATCCGACTGGTAGTTCCAGAGATTAGCGTGTTTAAAGAAATACACAATTCTTCCGGTTTATTTATTGTATTAGTATGGATAGTTTAAGAATTATCGTTAGTCAAAGTTCTTTCATTTTGTCACTGACACACTCACTGATCATCAAGATTCTATGGTACTTCTAGCAATCTTACAAACTTCAAATTTTCAGTTTTAATTACCATTTAGTCTATATAGGAAGGAAAAAAATTAAAAATCCCGATTTTCGAAGATCTGACCCTGACGTGAAACCCAAGTTCCCAACCAAACTATTAGATATATAGAAATACCGCCTTAGCTAAATTATTCTGAGGGCGTATAAAAAACGAAGGTCTGGAGTACCCGATGTGGAACATTAAGAGGCCCGCGAAACTATAAGAATGATCGAAATGCCACCTTAGTAAAGTTATTCACTCTGATGAGCTTTCTCTAACGGGCCACAATAAAATCTAAGATCTAGAGTTACAGATGTGGAACCCAAATTAATAATATAAAATAAAAATGAAATGTAAAAACTGTAAAAGATAATGAATAAATGCCGCTTTATTGAAAACGAGGTCTATGGAACACGACGCCCCCATTCAGTTATTTTTTTTTTGGACACCAAAATACCTTGGGTTTCATTATGACAATTTTCATAAGGATTTTTGATTTTTCTGAAAATAAAAAATGCAACCTATGTTGTTCGCTTCGTAGCTTTGGGAAAGAATATTTAAGATCGGTTCAGTAGTTTTTGAGTTTATCTATTACAAACAAAAAAACAAACATTTTCTCTTTATAATTTTGGTAAAGATGGTATAGACAATATATGTTGCTATATTAAGTGAGCAATTCTTATATATATTTATGTATGATATATATGTGGGACGTAGACAAAGAAAAACACTAATTAACTGGAAAACGTCTTTACTACAGGAATACACAAACAATTCTTAATCAAATCACAATCTTACAACAGTTACAAAACACACCGTCTTCACCCAAACGTCATTCTTTCCATCTCCCGTGTCTCTTCCTATCTTCTTTTCGACGCGAGTTTCTTGTTTTTTTTAAATTCGGCATCTAAACTTTTGCCATCATCCCACATATATGTAACTGATTTCTCGGAAACGGCTTCAACGATTTCTATGAAACTTTGCATTTAGATAATGTTTCACATTCCAAGTTTACCTTTAAAGGTATTTTTCTTTTTGTGTTTATAAAACACTGAGTACAGCTCGGTCGCCCAGATATTGTAACTAATATGCCATGCTTAGGACTGAGTAGCGGGGAGCGAGGAGCGGGGAGCGGGAGACTCGGGACTTCTAATGTAATTAATTCGTCAATATCTTTACTGTTTCATTTCTCAATACATAACACTTCATTAGTTTTAATATCTGCACACGGGCACGTCTTTTATTTGTCATCTTCATTGTTGATTTTTTAATTACATACAGAAACGAAATTGAAAATTTATTCACCTTTTTGCGATTCCTTTATTTTTTCAATTAATTTAATTTAATTGTTATTGTTACTATATATAGATTAAGTTCTCAGACGGAAAGTCGCTAGTCACGTTAGACTAATGTGGTGTTGTGTGAAAGCTATTTGCTTCCCTCGATATTGCACAAACTTTGTCCGCGCTCCAACCCGCGACCCTGTTAACTGCTGTTACTTATCGAGTTACTCCATGTCTCTGTATGAATTGTTTCCTCAACTTCACTTCTACGTTATGTTATTTCATCGGGGCTTTTAATTGCTTGTTAATTGATATTCATGTAGGCAATCTGAAACTGTAAAATTATTCTTATAGAGATATTTCGAATTACTATCACTATATACGAACAATACGGAAAGGTAAATAATAAAACACAGTCCATTAGGAGGAGAGAGCTTCCCGGTCGCATAACTCTTACAGCACTAAGTGAAAAGCGCAATACATTACAATAAAGTTTAGTTTCTGTTCATGTTATCCCAAGCGTTTCATGTGGAAAGTTAGCTTGGCCCACACGTGTTATGGAAGCCAGCCTCTGCACCAGCATGGGGTGGCTTCACACGACTTCTTGAATTCCAACAATATGTTCGTTTAATCAACTAATTTTATCGACAATTTTACTTTTGCCGTACACTAATATATTCGGGAAAAAATACCAACAAGGATTTCCTATATTTCCTTAGAGTCGATTCATTGTTTTTGTAGAGATTTTTATTGTAATAAAAGTAGCAGTGATAACTAATTAGTTCTGGCTGGTGAGTTCTTGCGATCGTGTTACTTTCGGTCTTCGGACCTTAGTATATAACTGTATAATACAAGATGATGAGGAGAATCATAATGTTATGATGAAAATAGTGGTGTGGATTGTTAACACATCATAAATAATATATCTCGTTCTTCATCACTTATTCTTTAAATCGGATCCTGGTAATATGTATAAATACTAAATATATTATTATATACACCTTGTACATTATTATATATGGGGTATTCCATGCTAACCTTTACCCCGACCCGACCCGACCCCTTTAGATTTAGCTGAAACTTTTCTATTCTTTTGTACCCTTTGAAAGACATTTTTGAGAATTTTTTCAATTTTTTTTATCCAACCCTAAAAAGTTATGAATTTTTCAAAAAAATGGGTTTTTTTTTTAATTTTCAAATAGCCATAACTTTTTAGACATTGACCTTTGGGTACCCTTTTTTTTAATTTTTGTTTTTGAATGACCTTTTCGAAAAAATACACAAAAAAAATTAAATATGATCAATTCTATAAAATAATTGGGGTTTTTAAGCAAAATCGTAATTTTTTCAAAATTCGCCTCTTTCTTTTTTTATTTTTTTAAATCAAAAAAAACTTCAATCAATTTGACAACTATTCCCGCTCATCCCGGAGTGGGTCGATTTTTTTAATATTATTTTTATTTAATTGATAAAATTTTCGTCAAATTTACTAAAATATTTTTTTTTTCTAAACTTTATTTCTATCATAAAATAAATGTAATTCAACTATTTTATGGTATGATATTCTCAATTTATAGACTTCATTTGCGAACGTAATGACTAAGTTTAATGAGTAATACAGTTAATATCCAATGATTTTACAAAAACAATGCAAAAAATTATTTATTAATTTTCTCTCTGGTGTTTAAATATTTTACAAATCCTGTGTTCATTCGAGTTTAAAAATTTATTTTGAAAAAGATTCTGTTTAATTTATAGTATTTTATTGACATTTGAGTGAATTCGATTTACCGATATTGATTTATATATCATGTATAAAATTATTACAGCGAATACATTCGATCCCATCACTAGTTACGACTAATTTAACTAAATTTAATACAATTAACGATTATAATTTTTTTGGAAAACCTGTTACATTTACGGTATTAAATGTTTGTAAGAGTCATAATTAAGATAATGTAATAACGCAGTTACAATATTTATTTTTAAACTCATTTTAAAGTTAACTTTTACGTATTTTGGAACAGTTACGTTCTAAAACAGCTGTCAAAAAGTGGTTAACCTGGTGGACGAGGTATAATTGTCATACCCTAGCTTTTCGATCTTACTGAGATGTTAAAATTTGAATCTTAGTCATTACATTCGTAAATTAAGTCTATAAATTGAGAATATCATACCATAAAATAGTTGAATTACATTTGTTTTATGATAGAAATAAAGGTTACGAATAAAACAATTTTTTTTTTTTCAAATAAATAAAAAAAATATGTGAAAAAATCGGCCCACTCCGGAATGAGCGGAAATAGTTGTCAAATTGATTGAAGTTTTTTTGAGAGAAAAAAAGTGGCGAACTATAAAAACATACGATTTTGCTTAAAAAAACCGATTATTTTATAGAACTGATCATATTTAATTTTTTTGTGTATTTTTTTTAAAAGTTCATTCAGAAAAAAAAATATTCAAAAAAAGGTACCCAAAGCTCAATGTCTAAAAAGTTATGACTATTTGAAAATAAAAAAGCCATTAAAAAAAAAATATAACTTTTTTTGGGTTGGATAAAATTTTTTTAAAAAATTCTCAAAAATGTCTTTTAAAGGGTAGAAAAGAATAGAAAAGTTTCAGCTTAATCTAAAGGGGTCGGGTTCAAAAGTGGTCGATTTGGCATGGAATACCCCATATATACCTTGAATAATTAATAAAACTAGAGGTCGCGCAATGATCAAAATTTCAAATTTCAAGTTCAATGGCACAGGTCTGGTTATGATTTGCAGTATTAATTAAATTTAATATATTAGTAAAATATATTGTAGGTAAATTTTAGCTTTCTGCATTCCTTCTCCATATAAACTTTAACCATGCCAAATCTCACAGTGTTCCATGCACGCAATACGCTTAAAAAGGGGTAAGTACAAAGTTTTTACTTTACGTACCTAATAGTATAAAGATAAACGACATAATGTATTTGATAAGTCATTAAACGAGTCCGTTAAATATCTTTACAGTATTGCTTATAAATCAATTTTCTTTATATAAAAGGACAAAGCGTTTGAGTAGGGCACGGTAGAGCCGCTGCGAGCCGCCCCGAGCCGCCTCGAGCCGCCTACAACCAGTTTCAAACGAAAATAAGTTTTGAATGAAACAAAAGGACAGCTTTTTGTCGAGAGTTCTCATTTACCACTAAAGTGTTCAACTTCCCTTGTTTGCGAAACTCCTCTAATTTCAGCTATTCACCTTCCTGCCAATTTAATTCATAATATTCATCACTTGTGGAACTGTATTCCGATGAGCATAAGATACATTATCGTGCGCGTATAGCTGAAATACATTTTATGACGTAACCTAAATGCCAGGCTAATGGAGTATGTGGAGGCTAATGGTTTCAACGTCGACGCGACGCGACCACGCGACCCTACTGAATGTGAAAAAAATATTTTAACCAGTTTAATGGTCACAATAACTAAACAACGCAACCGACACACTAAAAAAATCTCGTATGCGTCTGTTCGTAATTCTATAAGTTGACCGATTGTGCTCATATTTATCTAATATATGTATTAGTTTTATAGAAACGATGCTTTATAGACATGTTAGGATACGATAGGTGGCGCTGTCGGTTGTCGGTAGGTCCAGTCATTAACTATCGGTAAGGGCAAAACAACGTCTGACGGGCCAACTAATATTTTACAATATGACAATTCACGACACATGTTGTCAAATAAGAAATAAGTAAATAGAGAGCTAAGTAGTATAACGGTTTAGATATTTGACTGAAGATATGATTCCCGCGGGCACGATCCTATAGAAGGTCAATTGCTCACAAACCAAAACCCTGACCATCTAATATGCCTTGTCTCTGTTGATGGATTTTAATTTACATTATTATCAATAGGAGATGAGGAGGTGGATATATAGCAGTGAGGAGATTACTCTTATAAGATATATTACTAATTAAACTTAAGAATTCTAAGTTGACAAAATAATGATAAAGGTTTATTAGAATCCAGGAAAATAATTCACAATGCAAAACAAACGGAATTAAAACAGAATAACAAAATCAAGGTGTCCATATTAGGAGTGGAATTCACTTCCGCCGTCTGTTTTCCCATCCACATATAACTTGGGAGTCTTCAAGCGATGAGTGAATAGGCATTTAATAGGTAAGCGGTATACATTATCGGCCTCATCTATACTTACCATCAGGTAAGATCGAGGCCAAGCACATACTTGTATTGCATAAAAAGAATAAAAAATAAAAATGTGTACCAGCGTGGCGCGTGGCGCGTGGCGCGTGGCGCGTGGCGTGTGGCGTACCGTGTACTGTGTAGTAAGTAGAGCTGCGGCACGGAATCGAACCCGTCACGTAAGCAAGCTGATCGTGTGATAAGGATATTTTAGTTCCCATGAGGTGTTTGGAGTCACGCGACGCGCTGTGACGCCTACAGCTTTCTGTTTCACAATTTGCTTGTTCATTTTAATGTTTGTCGATGTTTCTTTTGACCTTGTTCTCAAGTAATAATAATGTACTACTTTTTGTAAATTTCCATTTATTATTTGGCTGTAATGCTTGAATATTGAATACTGCTTCTTTTTATAATGTTCTAGCTGACCCGCACAACTTCGTCTGCGTCATATAAGAGAGAAAGGGTTATAGAGAGAGTCTAATTTTGCTGTGGATTTATTCTAAAACTGTAATATTTTCTAAGATATTCATTTAAATGAATTACTGAAAATGGTAGTTTTCTTCAAAATTAAATACTTGTTAAGAATAACGTATTTATTTCAATAATGATTAATACATTATACTACATCTATGATTAATACCATGTTTATAAAAACACCTTAAATAAGTAATTCATTACTATAAAATAAATTTTATTACCATAAAAAAGGTTATATTGAGTAAACCTTAAAAGATAGACATATGCCATCGCGGACTTTTTTTAGAACGTTTACGACCAATAGGAGCGGAGCATCAATGAAAATTGTTGCAAAAATGGGGAAAATTTATTCCTTTTGAAAGTTTCCATTGCGTACGCTGCTTAAATGGTTAAAGTTATGCAACAATGATTTGTGACGGAATTGTTTCTTTTAAAAAGTTCTCTAAAAATGTCTGACATAGAATATATCTATCTTTTAAGGTTGACGCAATATAACCTTTTTTATAGTAATAAAATTTGTTCTAAAATAATACATTATTTGCGAAGGTGTTTTTTTATAAACATGGTATTAATCCTTATCGAAATAAATACGTTATACATCACAAGTATTCAATTTTGGACCTAAAAATGGTCCTTCACATAATGATCAAAAAGTCGTGGATCAAACGCAGCTAGGGGTTAGATGGGGCCATCAACTCCAAAAAATTGTTCTACGGGAGTATCTTTTTTATAATTTTCACTAGATTGGTCAGTACCAGCTGTAGTAGTAGCTGCGAGTCCTTGCGTTAGACATGCTATTTATCGTAGTTTATTGGGTGTGTTGAAGATAATATTAAGTTTTACGAAAAAAAAAATTTCTCAAATCATAAATATTTATTTACTTCGGACCCCACTGTGAAAAAAAAACTCTACCGAAAAGTGACCCTGTATTACAAGTTTTGGCGCATTTAATAGGGATTCTAAAAAAGTATTACACAATTTTCATTCACATAATTATTTGAATTGTATGATTTTAAATACTTTACTGAGGGATTTAATTTATTAATTAAAATATTTCGCGTTATTTAACATATCTGATCATTTACTGTTATCATTCATTACATAGCTCAAGAGACTATTTATATATGGCGAACAAATAAATCAGTTTAGTTCGAGAATATTTACAAATAAATAAGTCGCCTTACTGTTCCTTCAGATATTGTTAAGAACACGATACTGTTTAGGACATACATACAAACATTAGGAATGCATAATATAATAACGTGTGTATTATCCTTCGGCAGAGGGATGAAGGATAAAGAGGGTTTTGTCGGCTGATCGTTACGTCACGCGTCATGCCCTGCACCCTCTGAGGTTACATTAACATGTCAAAAGGTTTCTATGAACCGGATCACTGGCTAATTTGTACTTACCTTACTTACAAGACCATTTCCCTTACATCAAGAGGTTACAGCGTGGTTCGGCCTCAACTAACTTACACATAGGTATTACTAGCTTCAACCAGCGTTTTCGATTGCTTTTTTAAATCATTCCTTATGAACCCCCAGCGCCAACACAGGAGTTTTATAAGTTTAACGTATGTAACTATGTGTCAGTCTGTAGCATCGTAGCTTCCAAACGGCTGAACCGATTTTGATCTAATTTTTTTTAAATGGTGACTTGATCCAGACTGTTCTTAGCTATGATTCCAAAAATCTGTTCAGTCGTTTAAAGATTATCAGCTCTTCTCTAGTTGATAAATGAATGTCAGCATCTTCCACGGGTCTGATCCAGTCGAAATTTGGTATTCTGTTACTTCAATTATACTAGAATAAAATGGTAACCTTGACCTGAAGGTCAGTAATGTATGGAACCTGCGGGATACCTAACTCCTCACCAACTTACAACAGATATATCGTGTTTGGGAACGTCGGAATGATCTCTTGTGTTGGTGGTTTTATAAATTTTCAATTTGCTTTGTTTTGAAGTTACCTTTAGACGTCATATGAAATAACGATCAGAGTGAACATTAACGATGTACGCGCACATTGTAACAAGAAGTCTACACTATGAATTTGTTTGCTAAACCTCTTATTTTATAGTAGTGAAGATAGCCACAGTCGATGTTGTGCGTCATATAACATAGAGTGGACCATCGCTATTCAAATATGTATAAATTGTGATGCGCGTATAAGTAGACTCACCAACTTTTACTAATTAAAATGTGTTTATTATATTTTTATGTTTCTTGTATATTTCACGCAGCTCACGTCACTTGTGGTTCATTAAACTTTGTTGTCTGGATTGATGAAATGGCAGCAGCACACTCTGATGGTATCTCAGCGATAACGTTACACGTACTCAACAATATATTTATAATATTAGAAATATATGTAGTACCCTCACAGGTACATAGGTTCGGTAAGAAACCTAAATACATATACGCATGTTTCCTTCTTTCCTCCCAGGAGGAGGGGAACATGCACATGTGTATATATTAGTTAGCTTGAATTTACGGATAGGGAATTAGTCAGATCGCGACTTAATTGCAATCGCGGCAACCGCCCAAGCCGAGGTCCGGCCACTTTGGCACCCTTGTGCGCTAGTTGTCCAAAACTTTCGCGACAGAGTGCCTTAAGCGCTCGCCCCTAAGTTACGGTGAAGCTGTAAAAGCCGTCAGAGCCTCCAGGTCATAATATGTTACAAATATAAGTTTGATTATATAATACACCAGGATAAAAAATAAAGCTATTTATACTACTACACAAACCAATAAATAAACAATTGTCGGATGGAAATAAGAGGCTTATGTGAGTAAAACAAGTATGTTAGAGTAAAAAAAATACATTGAAAGGTATTATAAAATTGTTTGCAACAAAATGATTAACAACACACGCAGTAAATTAGAACTGTTATGTAACTGGTAATTACGAGTAAGAGGATAAACTAAATGTATCACGAACAGTTTCAAACTACAACAGTATTCACCTACGAAGTATTATATATTTCAATATAATTATTAAACTTGTTTTATATTGAACACGGTGGTTGTTCTACACTTTTATGTTTATGATAACTATTGTTATTATTATTTAACCCCGGTCTGGGAAAACTTTATGTTCTATAATATTATTACTTATTACTATAAGTACATTATCATTACATTCATACAGCACAGCAGTTCAATAACTTGTTTACTGTTCACATACGAAGCGACGTGACGCGACGTGACGCGACGCGACGCGACGTGACGCGATGTGACGCGACGTGACGCGACGTGACGCGACGTGATGCGACGTGACGCAACGACATGAACTAAACTAAATTTACATTCTTCATAAGTTTTCTCAATTATATAACTGGGTAACTAAAGCGGTATTCTTCTTCTATATTTTTTTCGATTCTCGCTTCTAGTATTCGCTTGATATTCAAAATAAAACTGCATCAGGTCTTATTTTTGGAAATTATAAAAATAATTATACAAGGTTGATTTTTTTAGATATATCTTTAGTGTTCAAAACTAATGCAATTTGTATACAGACCATAACGATATATAAGTTGTAACATTCTAGATATTTACACTATTACAAACCTGCTAAATAAAATTAAGTAAAACTGCCTCGTTAGCCTAGTGGTCGTAAGCGCGACTGCTATGATCGAGGTCCTGGGTTCGATTTCCAGGTCGAATAAAGTGTTATTGGATTTTTCCTATGTAATTCTCAGTAGCAGCTCGGAGTTTGGGTTTGTGCCCGATTAATGGCAATAGACTCGCCCCCTCTTACATGGGACCTAAAAAACATACTCGGCGAACTCTGGGTGTACATTAGTACACCTCTGCCTAACCCTTCGGGGAATACAGGCTTAATGGTATGTTATGTAAATAAAATGTTAATGTAAACTGGACATAATCGTAGAATTATATTTTATATCTAAATTATTTTGTTTATAATTATAACTTAATATTATATAGTCAGCATTTACATAACTATTTCGATAACATCAAAATAAATGTCATAACTGTAAACTGGAATCCAAAAGTAATATAATTACAACAGAACAAACATTGAAAACTCTTAAAACACTTTAGAAATAGCAATTAAAACGACGTTTGAAACGATTCAAGCCTTACACTTAGAAAACATTTGTTCTTTAATGAAAACAAAACAATTACAGTTTGGAATTAAAAGCATAAGGGGGAAGAACAAAATCCTGGAGATCCAAAGCAGCTTCTACGCTCGGTGATCTTTATTTCATAACAAATGAGGATATTGCAAAACTATCTATGGGGAGGAGACTTATTACTTTTTATAACTCATATAAGATTCTTTTACAAGTTCTTTTTGGGGTAGTCTTCAAGAAGAAAGATCATACCTGAGACAATTACAATAACTTATCAATAGAGTACATTTTTATTGAATTAAATTAAAAACAATATAGCGGCTTAATTTCCATTAAAAAATCGTATAAGATATTTTATTTATTCAATACTTAATTTCAATACATTATTTTGTAAGAGCGAGCGTTATTACTCGTGAGGTTCGGTTCGCTGTGCTCCACTTGTTCCAGATTAAACTCGTGGGTTGTGTAGTTTCGACGAGTACAACTCGTTCCTTCCATTTCTCCTCACTAAACAAGTACTTCGGCAATTAATTTTGAGCAATTCAGGCTTCACAATTCAAGTGAGACTTACATGTACAATACATACTACATAATATACTATTATTTTGTAAGATAGGTATACGCAATAAATATTATCTTTTATTATGTACCAATTTTTGAAGACCACCTATAATATATACACAACGTTATCAAGGATCACTTTGTTACTAAAATTGTAAAAAAAAAATACATTTCAAAACTCTTACTGGTCTTAAAGTTTATATGGATTGTGTATGAGTATAGAACTCAGATGATACAAAGTTATTTACGATCACCCGGATTTCGTGCATTCAGAACAGTTCGTTACTTATGACTGATCTATAAAAAGGATAAAATCTTATTATGTATAGCGAGTTTATCGCACCCTGCTTATCCTCTGGACAATGTTTGTTCAATAATCTCAATATCTCATTCGAATTACACAGCTATCAAATATGATATGACATTTACAAGACAACTTTTAACAAAAAAGAAAACAAAATTCAATGATTTTGAGAAGTTACCTCGTGTATCTTCCAAGTCCAAAGTCTAATGTCAATGAAATTAAAATTAGACCATCCTTGTGGTAACTCCCCGCCAACGAAAAAAAGAATCATCCAAATAGGCTCACATAAATAAATAAGTTATGACTGAACATTCATAAAAAAAACTAATATACATCCGAATTGAGTAACCTTTGTCTTTTTATAAGTAAAGAGCAATGGGTTAAACCTTGTAAATATGAATACATATTGTGATATTTACTAAATATAATCTACATCTGTAATTTAGCATAAAAGTTATATGTGATCGTAATATTAGATGCTGTTGCGAACCTTGGAAGCGAACTACTCGTACCTGCAGTAGAGAACTAAAATGCAGATAACATCAAATAAAATATTACATCAAATAAACAGTGAAATATAATAATTTATGGTATGTTAATATTATGAAGTCAATGTAAGACGGTCATAATCGCAATAATAAGACTGAACAAGCTTAATCCTTTCCCTTCCACATTCAAATCTCCCGTCAATGAGCCGCGGACAGCGCCACGCGCGACCGCGCAACACAAGACTCACTCGCGCCCTCTAGCGTAAGAAAAACAATCATTCATCGACTGGATGGCGGTTAATAATCTACCGAACAACAAATGGCCTCGCGAGTGCTCCGGTCAATTCAATGTAAAAGATACAAAATTAACAATATTAAGTGAAGAAAGTGAGTGCTCATTTAGTGACGGTGCATGAATCAATTCCGTAAGTCCAAAATTCATACCAAACACCAATTTATCCTACCTTAAGCTGTAACATAAATTGTGGTCCGTTTCGAGCGCGAATTCCTATGGAATTATCAGTTTTAACCTTGTCAAATAGCAATTGTTTTGCATTATAGTCGACTATACGGATTCATTAATTATCTTAACTTAGCAGCATAATTATATTCACTTTTTTTATTTATCTAATTTATCTTTTCTATATATAAATTCATCATATATAAATATACACATATATTTATATACATATATATGTAACTATAAACATATATATTCTACATATTATCTACATAAATATTCAATTTTTACATTATAATCGTACATTTCTAAGTTTATTTCGATTTACCCTACCAGTGTTACGTTAATATTGAAGTAATTACAACTATGGAGAATAAACTTAAAATTCTCATATCGCAGCGTGAATATGTATTTCGGGCGATGCAAATCCTTTTCGATTTATCTAACGAGATGATTAAAGATCGATCAAAGGTTTCGGCGTTCAAGTCGAGGTATACTCGTTTACATTCAATTCGCGAAGAGTTTATTCAAGTTAACGAAAAAATACAAACATTACAATTAAGTGTGAATCCTGAGCAGGATATCGATCAATCATCGATCAGCGCGTTTGATGATTTGTACTACGCAGTAATTAGCGCCGCCGACCGGCAGTTATCAGTTCAACCGAACCCTTGCGGGAACACCGGCGTCACCGGGTCGGAAACTCTTTTACGGTCTGACACCGGGTGTTCAGTGAACACGCGTCTACCTAAACTCGAGTTACCCAAGTTCGATAGTAACATAGAAAACTGGCAAACATTTTATGATACGTTTAAAACTCTCATTCACGAAAATAATTCTATATCTCCAATAGAAAAATTCCACTACCTTATTAGTTGTTTATCCGGACCGGCCTTGTCTCTTGTGAAAGGGGTTCCGGTAACTTCTGATAGTTATGGAATAGTTTTTGATGCATTGATTGAGCGATATCAAAACAAACGTGTTTTAGCCATTACATATTTGGATAAAATCCTAAATTATCCAATACTGAAAATGAGTAACTTTAGGGATTTACAAGCGTTAACAAATATATTTTATGAATCTAATCAGGCCCTGAAAACTTTAAATATTGACAACTTAGGAGAATTTATTTTATTTTATTTAGCATCGCGAGCACTCGACGCAGACACGCGTCATCGTTTTGAAACTCAAAATGTTTCACAACTACCTACCTTCTCGGCATTATTAAAGTTTCTTCAAGACTACGTAAAGGTCTTAGAAACCAGCCAATTATCTTCAGCTAATCTATTACCTACCCGGACCTTTGACGGGAAAAAACCTGCGCCAACTAATCGGCGATCTAGCAGCGTATCAAAACGCTCATCTTATCTTGTTAAATCTAGCTCACAAACATCCTTTAAATGTGTATGTTGTGGCGAAGCACACTCAATTTATAAGTGTCCAAACTTTCAGTCTTTGAATGCTAATTCCAGACTCTCACTGATTGAAAATAAAAATCGTTGTAAAAACTGTTTACGGGGTAATCATGTAACAAATCAATGTAAATCACAAGTGAGTTGTCTACAATGCGGTTCGCGTCATCATACTTTACTGCACACTGAGCGAGCACAATCAAACTCTGTTACCACTACCCAAGCAAGTACCAGTGTTCACATAGGGAGCAGCCGGGGTATAGTACTGCTAGGTACGTGTCAAGTGCGCCTGTACAACGCTACTACCGGCACCGAGCATACGGTACGAGCACTACTAGATAGCGGCGCACAGGATTGTTTTATCACTACTGCCTGCGCACGTAAACTTGGCTTAAAGCTCCGCCGCTGCAATCTTACTGTAGCCGGACTAGGACAAAATACCGTGTTTCAGGTCAAGGGTGAAACTGAGTGCGTACTGCGACCTCTCGATGGTGATCATCCGCAGTTCACTATAAAGCCGATCGTGTTAGACAATATCACAACCCACATGCCCTGTACTAAACTACCTTCTATATTGAGAGAACGATGTAAACATTTAACATTAGCAGATAGCAGTTTTGATTGCCCAGCTGAAATCCACTTATTGATTGGGGCTGAATTCTTCCATGAAGTGTATGATGGGCAACGTATTCAGCTAGGGCCCGGCCTTCCGACAGCTTTGCATAGCGTATTTGGTTGGGTACTAACCGGAGTACTCGATACGGACAGCTCCAGACCACCTCCTACTACCGCCTCATTACTAGCCTCTACCTGTACACTCGAGGACCAGGTGAAGCAATTCTGGGAAGTCGAAGAACCACCGCGCACACGTATCCGCGTTCCCGAGGATGAGCTTTGTGAGCGTTTATACTCCAACCTTACATATCGTGAGCCTAATGGTCGTTACGTCGTTCCAATCCTCTTGAAAGACCGCAACGCTGATCTAAGTGAATCATACACGCGTTGCTTGTCACGGCTAATTAATCTGGAGAAAAAATTAAGCAAACAGAGTCAATTGAAAGACGATTATATAGATTTTATGCGCGAGTATGAAAATTTAAATCATATGAATCTTATATCTCAACCTACCCTACAACCGGGTAACCGGTACCTTATCCCGCATCATTGTGTCATCAACCCTTTGAGCACGATAACTAAGCTACGCGTTGTTTTTGATGCAAGTTGCAAGACCACTAACGGTCAGTCTTTAAATGACATAGTGTTTACCGGGCCTAAACTTCAAGTTGACATCATCGATATCATAACTAGCTTTCGACTACACGCAGTGGTATTTACGTGTGACATATCAAAAATGTATCGGCAGATCCTAATCAGACCAGAGGATCGTTGCTATCAACATATATTATGGCGCGAATCTCCCAGTGATCCAGTTCAAGAATACGAACTCTCGACTGTCACATATGGAGTTAGCAGTTCACCTTATCTCGCCATACGTACTCTCCATCAAGTTGCTGCTGATCATGGCACTGAATATCCACGCGCTGCCCAGGCACTCCTCTATGAAACCTTTATGGACGATATCACGACTGGGGCGCCCTCTGTACAAGAAGCAATCGAATTAAAAGATCAACTTGTAAAACTTTTAGGTTATGCTCAATTAGAACTTCGGAAATGGAGCAGTAATTCTGAACGTTTTCTAAAAACCCTACCGGCTGACCATTGTCAATTTCCAAAACTATTCTCTGAAGTAACCAACACATCCTCCCTTAAAATCTTGGGTGTTCAATATGATCCGACGGGTGATAACTTTACTTACTCATACCGGCCTATCGTCGATACAGAATATTCGAAACGTTCTATCTTATCAAACGTTGCTCGTATATTTGACCCTTTAGGATGGTTAACACCAGTCATACTCAAAGCGAAACTACTCCTTCAAGATTTATGGCGACTTAAACTTTCTTGGGACGAATCCGTGCCAAGGGACATCTCTGACAACTGGCGAGATTTCATCTCCGATCTAAATAATTTAGAACATATTCAAATACCCCGTCATGTTGTACCTTCTAAGGCCATAGAATTCCAACTGATAGGATTTTGCGATGGCTCAATAAAAGCATACGGATGTTCTGTGTATCTCCGTTCTATTACTTCTCATAAAGTTCATATACATCTTTTGATAGCGAAGTCTAAGGTAGCTCCGTTAAAAGTCTTGACAGTGAATCGTTTAGAACTATGTGGAGCGGTTCTCCTCTCAAAGGTAATCAATCGTATTCACACGTTACTTACAAAAACCATAAATATAAGTCAAACTATTTTATTTACGGATAGTTCAACAGTCCTGTCATGGCTAAATACCGAACCGCATAAATTAAAAACGTTTGTAGCTCACCGTGTAGTGCAGATTACGGATACAACTTTCCCATTCGTATGGCGACATGTGTCCACTCAGGACAACCCAGCTGACCTTTGTAGTCGTGGAATGTCATGCGCTCATCTAGCTAATTGTGAAAGGTGGTGGTCAGGTCCACTATGGCTGACTAGTAAGCAAACTGATTGGCCTGTCTTAGTAGTGGAAGAGCAGGATTGCATTTCAGAATTAAAATCAGGGTCCCACTTGTGTCACGTCAATGTTGAAAATGTGCAAACCAGTTTGCTAAACACGCAACTAGAACGATCTTCTAATCTAACACATATACAAAGAGTAGTAGCTTGGATTTATCGGTTTATAAATAATACGAAATTGCACCGATCTCATCGAAATTTATCTCCTTTTTTGACTTCCAGGGAACTTGATTACTCAATGAAACTTTTAGTAAAACATGTGCAGCAAACACATTTCAAAGATGTTATATCTCTTATCCAATCTAACAAAATAGTACCTAGACATATATCAAAACTCTCACCGTTTCTGGACTCTTGTGGAGTTCTACGTGTGGGGGGACGTCTTAAACAAACAAAATTTCTTCAAAGTGTTAAACATCCATACCTCTTACCAAAAACATCTCGGCTATGCAACCTTTTAATCGATCATTTTCATATAACTTATCTTCATTGTGGACCTCGTCTCTTACAGTCTTTAGTTCAGCGACAATTTTGGATACTCGGGATTCGTAATCTTATCAGATCCCTATTAGCTAAATGCGTGACATGTTTTAAAGTAAAACCTATTCCCATACAACCTATAATGGGGGATCTTCCACTATCGAGTGTGAAACCAAGCCAACCTTTCCAGACGGTTGGAATAGATTTCGGAGGTCCTTTTATGGTTAAAGAAAGCAAGCGTCGTAGTGCACGAAATTATAAAGCGTATCTATGTCTTATGGTTTGTCACTCGATTAAAGCGGTACATCTTGAACTCGTCACTGAATTAACAACTGAAGCATTTATAGCAGCCTTAGACCGTTTCGCATCCAGAAGAGGGCTTTGTCAAGTTATCATCACTGACGGAGGTACAAACTTCGTTGGGGCCAAACGTTATCTTTCGGAAGTTTCAGAAATGCTCAATAAAGAAGGCGATACTATTTCAAGTCAACTCGCATCACGTGGCATAACTTGGAAGTTGAACCCTGCATCAGGGCCTCACTTTGGAGGCATTTTCGAAAGCGGTATTAAATCCACGAAATACCATCTCAAGCGAACAGTAGGATCTCAAGTCCGTACCTATGAGGAATTATATACTGTTCTAACGAAGATAGAAGCTATGTTGAACTCTAGGCCCTTAGTGGAACTTTCGTCCGATCCCGGTGAGGTTGATGCTCTCTCCGCTGGGCATTTTTTAATAGGCCGTCCGTTGGTATCTCTACCTGAACCGGTACGAGAAGAAAATGTAGGTCTGAGAGCTCGCTGGAAACTTGTCCAGAGATTAACTCAAAGTTTTTGGCGAACTTGGCAAAGAGATTACCTACACACATTACAGCAGCGAATAAAATGGTTTAAACCCGGCAACCGACAGCCAAACCTGAACGACCTTGTAACTATCGTCGAACCCAACTTGCCTGCTAATGAATGGCGCTTAGGCCGAGTGGTTAAGTTGCATCCTGGTAACGATGGTATAGTTCGCGTTGTAACGGTTCGTACTTCCAAGGGCCTGCTTGTAAGGCCAGTGGTAAAAATCTGTCCTCTTCCAACAGAGGAAAATAACTAATCTCCACAATTGTAATCTAACTTATAATATATAGCATATTTTATATTATTATATAGTCTTAATCTAACTATAATTACCTTTATTTTAATATCTATTTATTAACCTACACAGTTCATTATCATATATCAATGGTCTTTGAATTCGCATAGTCAATTCAGATGTAAGCAGGGCCAGGAACCCTCATTTATCTTGTGAAATCCTGATGGATTTCATGTGGGGGGATATGAACAAGCTTAATCCTTTCCCTTCCACATTCAAATCTCCCGTCAATGAGCCGCGGACAGCGCCACGCGCGACCGCGCAACACAAGACTCACTCGCGCCCTCTAGCGTAAGAAAAACAATCATTCATCGACTGGATGGCGGTTAATAATCTACCGAACAACAAATGGCCTCGCGAGTGCTCCGGTCAATTCAATGTAAAAGATACAAAATTAACAATATTAAGTGAAGAAAGTGAGTGCTCATTTAGTGACGGTGCATGAATCAATTCCGTAAGTCCAAAATTCATACCAAACACCAATTTATCCTACCTTAAGCTGTAACAAAGACTGTACTGGCCTACTCCGTGTGGTGTGTTTTGCTGTGCTGCCATCTATACGTAGCGTATGTATCCCTCCACGTAATTATTTAAATGAAAAGAAAATTATCACTCTGTCTTCTGAAGCTTATTTTCACTGTAAAAAAAGCACAAAAATTTCACAAAACGTTCCATTAATAATAATTATAAAATCCAGCAGTTTTTCTTTTGAAAGTAAAGCGTCGGACACGCGGTCACAGACCGAACTCGTTAAAGAAGTTTTCGGGTAAGTTTTGATTTCGTTATTACAGCTTTAGAGAGCCGTTCGGAAGGGCGGTAAGCCGGTAAACTGCGCCCTCCGGCAACCGACAGCGGAGTTATGACCAGAGTGGAAATTTATTGGAGCGTATTTGGTGACAGCGTAATAGTCTTTCAAAAGTTGCCTAACAAATTTATCTACAGAGCTTACAACTCGGAACTTGTGTTAATTTTGCTGAAATTATATTAATGTTATATATTGTCCTACACAATATAATCATCAAGTACAGTCAAAGTCTGTATAAAACGGAACAAAACGTACACGTTCTAATATGGGCCGATTTCATTGGAGAATCGCAGTTGCCGACCATTTTGGTTCCCTTTTCATCCCCCAAACCCCTCAAACCCCTATTCCAACCGCCACTACATTCGCGCGCGCACCATCATGAACACCGTAACCGCAATAAAATTAAAAAAAAAATCAAAATTGTGAATCTGGCGTTTTCCAAGTATCCTGACCCTGACCTCATCAAAACTGGTGTGATTGTGATATATCCAACACGTCATAATAAGTTTAACCCTATTCTCACTGATAGTGACCACGGCACCAATATGTAATATGGAAGTCATTCAAACCTTAAAAACCGTGACAAATAAACTACTGCTTTATTATATTAAAGACTGAAGTACGAATTGAGCAAATGACACCATAAAATTGCACCAATAGAAACACTACATAATTGTATGGAATGGCCGTTCTCTATGATGTAGAAACTATAATCAGTGATGTTAACTAAAACAGTTAATTTGTACTCTTTTTCAACTGTTTAGTATTATTGAATTATTATTGTTATTATGTGTTTTATATTTTGATTGATTATTGTTGGCACACCGTGACTTACTTTGAGGTTCCAGCTGAAAATCAGCGCTAAGCGCCCCGTGGCAATTCAGTATATGCTGAGCTGGACGCACTTTCTTAATGGCAGGACACGTAGCTGGATCATTTATATTATTCCTTTTTATGTACATTATGTAATAGCGTGTTCTGGTCTTAAAAATAAATGTTTTCTTTTTTTCTTTTTCTTTCAAATTTATTACATATTATCTACCCTTTTATGTTTAACGACTTACATATTTCCATATGTGGATATAATCTAACGAACACTTGCTTGAGTATAATCAATGAATCTGCGAGTTCGATTTCTTCTCCAAATCTCAACTGTCTTTTATATTACCTAGGTCAGTTCTTCTGGGTAAATAAGATCACCCAGATATATGAAATCCACGTTAATTCCTCTCGAGATGAGAAGACCCATGTCTAAACATAGAACGCAAAAGAAACAATTAAATCGAGCTGAACGAGTAAGTACCAAACACTAGAGAAGTTTTAGGACTAAGTTTAGAGAGCGCAGTTGTTAGTCGCAACTCGCAGTAAGTATAGAGTCGAGAGCTCAGGGACTCGGAACGCTTTCTGACTGTCCCGCAGCATCGCATCCGACAGCCCACGTGGCAACCCGGGGGCGTGGGTGCGCAGGGGTGCGGGGACGGTGGCTCGAGTACCACACCACACGAGGCCCGTCTCAACTTTCAAGATCTCTCGACGAGCTCTCACTATGGGTTTACGATCATTAAAGTACATTACATATTCTAAACGGTTCGACAGTATTTTTAAATAGTAACAAAGTATTTACCCATACTTATATCATATAGGGAAAAAAGTAATAATTTCCTTTGGCAGATCATCAGGCTTGTCGGTAACTTTGGCTAAAGGATTTTAACACGCTTCGAACACATCTTATTTTTATCCATGTTAATATATTAGTATCTGTTATAAAATGTATTACGTAGAGAGTCAACTGACAGATTGGGTTGTACTCAGACGTGCTTTCTATAAAAGTGCCTAATAAAAAGAAAATCCATAATTTTCACATTTATTTTATGTTTCCAAATAAACCAGCGACCTTAATGTGGAACATGTGTTACGAATTCAATCCTTTGTTAAAAATAAAACGGCTTAAATTTGAAAAAAATATTTTTTGTACCCATGAAAACCATTTTTTAAATGTATTTATTACATTCAGTTGAAGTAGAGAAGTCCTTAGTAAAGGCTGAAGTTACAAGGTCAAACTCGGGACAAACAGTATTTATTTTGGTAGGAGGCCGGCGCCGTGCTGGTCTCTCCGTGTCCGCTTCTTAAACCCGCGCTGAATATTTAAACGGGATCCCTCGAGAGAGGACCCAGAACTTCGGATATCTTACTGAGCTTATTGGAAATCCATTTTATTTAAACAAATGCGTGTTTGGAATCGAATAATAATTTTATGAATATAAGAAACACGAAGAAAATCGGTTATATATTTAATTAAAAAAAATGAATTTTTTTTTCATTAAGTTTCCCTCGACTCACACTTAGTTACTGTTTATTATTTCTTGTTTTAATTTACACGATTGTATAATCACACCACGTTATAGAATCATAAGTGTTAATATTTATACAGTAAATAAAAAAATGATTTTTTTCTTCATTAAGTTTCCCTCGACTCACACTTAGCTACTGTTTATTATTTCTTGTTGTAATTTACACGATTGTATAATCACACCACGTTTTAGAATCATAAGTGTTAATATTTATACAGTAAATAAAAAAATGATTTTTTTCTTCATTAAGTTTCCCTCGACTCACACTTAGCTACTGTTTATTATTTCTTGTTTTAATTTACAAGATTGTATAATCACACCACGTTTTAGAATCATAAGTGTTAATATTTATACAGTAAATAAATAAATGATTTTTTTATTCATTAAATTTCCCTCGACTCACACTTAGCTACTGTTTATTATTTCTTGTTTTAATTTACACGATTGTATAATCACACCACGTTTTAGAATCATAAGTGTTAATATTTATACAGTAAATAAAAAAATGATTTTTTTATTCATTAAGTTTCCCTCGACTCACACTTAGCTACTGTTTATTATTTCTTGTTTTAATTTACAAGATTGTATAATCACACCACGTTTTAGAATCATAAGTGTTCATATTTATACAGTAAATAAAAAAATGATTTTTTTCTTCATTAAGTTTCCCTCGACTCACACTTAGCTACTGTTTATTATTTCTTGTTTTAATTTACACGATTGTATAATCACACCATGTTTTAGAATCATAAGTGTTAATATTTAAACAGTAAATAAAAAAAAGATTTTTTTCTTCATTAAGTTTCCCTCGACTCACACTTAGCTACTGTTTATTATTTCTTGTTTTAATTTACACGATTGTATAATCACACCACCTTTTAGAATCATAAGTGTTAATATTTATACAGTAAATAAAAAAATGATTTTTTTCTTCATTAAGTTTCCCTCGACTCACACTTAGCTACTGTTTATTATTTCTTGTTTTAATTTACACGATTGTATAATCACACCACGTTTTAGAATCCTAAGTGTTAATATTTATACAGTAAATAAAAAAATGATTTTTTTCTTCATTAAGTTTCCCTCGACTCACACTTAGCTACTGTTTATTATTTCTTGTTTTAATTTACACGATTGTATAATCACACCACGTTTTAGAATCATAAGTGTTAATATTTATACAGTAAAAAAAAATGAATTTTTTCTTCATTAAGTTTCCCTTGACTCACACCAATTAGCTACTGTTTATTATTTCTTGTTTTAATTTACAAGATTGTATAATCACACCACGTTTTAGAATCATAAGTGTTCATATTTATACAGTAAATAAAAAAATGATTTTTTTCTTCATTAAGTTTCCCTCGACTCACACTTAGCTACTGTTTATTATTTCTCGTTTTAATTTACACGATTGTATAATCACACCACGTTTTAGGATCATAAGTGTTAATATTTATACAGTAAATAAAAAAATGATTTTTTTCTTTATTAAGTTTCCCTCGACTCACACTTAGCTACTGTTTATTATTTCTTGTTTTAATTTACACGACTGTATAATCACACCATGTATTAGAATCATAAGTGTTAATATTTATACAGTAAATAAAAAATGATTTTTTTCTTCATTAAGTTTCCCTCGACTCACACTTAGCTACTGTTTATTATTTCTTGTTTTAATTTACACGATTGTATAATCACACCACGTTTTAGGATCATAAGTGTTAATATTTATACAGTAAATAAAAAAATGATTTTTTTCTTCATTAAGTTTCCTTCGACTCACACTTAGCTACTGTTTATTATTTCTTGTTTTAATTTACACGATTGTATAATCACACCATGTATTAGAATCATAAGTGTTAATATTTATACAGTAAATAAAAAATGATTTTTTTCTTCATTAAGTTTCCCTCGACTCACACTTAGCTACTGTTTATTATTTCTTGTTTTAATTTACACGATTGTATAATCACACCACGTTTTAGGATAATAAGTGTTCATATTTATACAGTTAATAAAAAAATGATTTTTTTCTTCATTAAGTTTCCCTTGACTCACACTTAGCTACTGTTTATTATTTCTTGTTTTAATTTACACGATTGTATAATCACACCACGTTTTAGAATCATAAGTGTTAATATTTATACAGTAAAAAAAAATGAATTTTTTCTTCATTAAGTTTCCCTTGACTCACACTTAGCTACTGTTTATTATTTCTTGTTTTAATTTACACGATTGTATAATCACACCACGTTTTAGAATCATAAGTGTTAATATTTATACAGTAAATAAAAAATGATTTTTTTCTTCATTAAGTTTCCCTCTACTCACACTTAGCTACTGTTTATTATTTCTTGTTTTAATTTACACGATTGTATAATCACACCACGTTTTAGAATCATAAGTGTTAATATTTATACAGTAAATAAAAAAAATATTTTTTTCTTCATTAAGTTTCCCTCGACTCACACTTAGCTACTGTTTATTATTTCTTGTTTTAATTTACACGATTGTATAATCACACCACGTTTTAGAATCATAAGTGTTAATATTTATACAGTAAATAAAAAAATGATTTTTTTCTTCATTAAGTTTCCCTCGACTCACACTTAGCTACTGTTTATTATTTCTTGTTTTAATTTACACGATTATATAATTCACACCACGTTTTAGAATCATAAGTGTTAATATTTATACAGTAAATAAAAAAAGATAAATCTGAAAAAACACCTCTTGTTTGGAATTTCCCTTAATATTTAACAATTTTTTGTTATATCAAGTTCCTTATTACCGTTCAAAATATACAGCCCATTAAGGGCAGAACAGTCAGCTTATACGCGTATGGTTAGTAATATGGTTAAATATTATGATAAAGGTATCATAAGGATGAAACCCTAAAAATAATGCATTACGTAACATTTTCTTGAAAATATTGTAGAATGTTCTCGGAAGACAATGTGTAAGGTCGATAGCAATTAACTGAAAACAAGGTACTTTGTAAATAGACGTGGCGGGACGCACCTGACTCCAGGCAGTAGGGTACAATCCTGTACACAGGCTCTCAGTACTCGCACGCTAAGTCGTGCATTATTTAAAGGTGTCGCATCACGCCACGCATACACTTTACGCAAACGGTCGCTTCCGCGCGATTCCCTTTCCAAGGAACTTCATAATCTTCAACATAATGATACTCGGTTTTCTACGAGACGACAGCTGGTAACTCAAAGCCACCTTAGTTTTAACCATAAAAGCTTTTCAAGATAGAGTGCATGTTAGTACACGGAGAATAATACCGCACCTGCTAATGTCGCGTCGTAGGCAGAGCACTCGAATACATTTCATAGTGCACTCGTGGTAATGTTGTATATAAAGATATTGGAGAAAAAGTACCCTGGGGGTCAGCAGTTTAGAATTGTGAAAAGAATAAATTTCGTCAGTTTTTGACTTAATTTATGTCTGTCTGCCTGTTAGTTTTTACGCCAATCAAGCAGAAAATACAAGACCGAATCTTAATGAGATTTGGTATGATTACAATTTGTAGACTGTAATAACATTTAGGGTTTATTTTTACACGTCTAGACATTTGTATGGTTTATAAATTGTCCGTACATTCAGTCAAAAAAGTACCGGGAATGGATAATTTGCTTATGGTTCCAAATTCATATTTTTGTTGTTAGATTGGCACAACTGTTGTTCGAGCAACCAGGTTATACACCAAATATGGATCCAGTCGACTGCTTTTTTTTCCTAAACTCAAATTACCACTTCGTGGCGCTCCTTTTTATTCGATAGAAGACATAATGGAGAATTCGCGACGAGAACTAAACTCAATTCCAGAAAAGGCATTTAAAAAATGTTTTGATGATTGGATTATTTGTTGGCGTAAGTGTATTGTTTCTGAAGGAGCAAATTTTGATAGCGATAAAATAAATTTGGATGAATAACTAACACTTTTTTTATATTATTGTTATTGATTTTTCCGGTACTTTTTTGACTGAGTAGTTTGTATTCCTCATTATTGACATTTGGTAGTTTTAAATGTTTTAAGATATTGTAAAGAAAACGTTTATCAAAGCGTTAGATTTTGCCAATTAACTTTAAATTAATGATGATGATGATGATGATAATATCACGAATTTGGCTTGGTTTTTGTTTTATTTTATTCTATAGTTCTACGATAGATGTCGTTGTTCGATGTTTTTTGTGCTATCAAGATTTTACGCACCACAGAAATCTGTAGGGAGGACGTATCAGGTTAAATTTACAGCGTAAATGTATAGCGGAATATCATTTGGTCGAAAGTGTTAAGAGCATACCTATGTGAACTTGGCACCCGACTTTGCAAAAATAATAATTTGATGATACCATTCGATAGTGCTTCGTTTGTACCCGTTTGTACCACTTGCATTTTCGTTTGTAAATCAAACTGGAAAAAGTTATTGCGTTTTCAAAATTTGACCAGCACCCCACTTTGAGATATCACAATTATGCTAACGGATTCTGATTCTAAATTGCTTGTACACGTTTGTACCTCCTTTAATTTTTGTTTATCTCCAAAGCCAAAAAAGTTACAGAATGTTCAAAATTTAGAAAATTATAACAGGCTTATTTTACAAAATATAGAAAATCTGTAAACGGCGTTTGTCGTGCAATAGTTTTTGCCTTCAGGAAACGCTTTGAATAACTAAAATATTCCAGAAAATAAGAAAATAAACGCACTTTAAAAATATTTGTGAAAAGTGCTGAATTTAGTCAATTCTAAACATTTCGTAAAAATCTAAATCGAAATCGTCGTGCAATCGTTTATACCCCTAGAAAACACTTTGAACATTGAGAATATCTCAATAGAAAAGAAAATAAATCCACCTGAAATTTTTCATACAGATGAATTTTCTTAATTTTCAAAATTTCGCCTCTCTTTAAACAGGAATTGTCGTGCAATCGTTTGTACCCATTTGAACCTTTTTCATTTTCGTTTTTAACCCAAACTGAAAAAAGTTATTGCATTTCCAAAATTTGACCCGCACCCCACTTTGAGTTATCAAAATTATACCAACGGATTCAGATTCCAGTTAGCTTGCACACGTTTGTACCTCTTTTAATTTTTGCCTATCTTAAAACACAAAAAAGTTACAGGATTAAAAAAAAAATTAAAATTAAAAATTAAAATTATAAGAGCTTTAATTTACAATATATAGAAAGTCTGTGTACTGAGTTCGTCGTGTAATCGTTTGTACCCCTAGAAAACACTTTGAAATTTGAGAATATCTCAATAGAAAAGAAAATAATCGCACCTGAAATTTTCATAAAATTTAATATTCTCAATTTTCTAAATTTCAACTAACTTTAAACAGGAATTGTCGTGCAATCGTTTGTACCCGCAGGAAAAGTTTTGAATGTCGAAAATATCTCAAAGGTTAAGAAAATAAACGCACTTTAAAAGTATTTATGAAATAGGGCTAAATTTAGTCAATTCTCAAAATTTCACAAAACTGTAAATGGGAATCATTGTGTAATCGTTTGTACCCCTAGGCAAAACTTGGATATTTGAGAATACCTCATAAGAAAAGAAAATAATCGCACCTGAAATTTTCATAAAATTTAATTTTAACAATTTTTTTAATTTCAACTAACTTTAAACAGGAATCGTCGTGCAATCGTTTCCTGAAGGCAAAAACTATTGCACGACAAAAGCCGTTTACAGATTTTCTATATTTTGTAAAATAAGCCTGTTATAATTTTCTAAATTTTGAACACACTGTAACTTTTTTGGCTTTGGAGATAAACAAAAATTAAAGGAGGTACAAACGTGTACAAGCAATTTAGAATCAGAATCCGTTAGCATAATTTTGATATCTCAAAGTGGGGTGCTGGTCAAATTTTGAAAACGCAATAATTTTTTCCAGTTTGATTTACAAACGAAAATGCAAGTGGTACAAACTGGTACAAACGAAGCACTATCGAATGGTATCATCAAATTATTATTTTTGCAAAGTCGGGTGCCAAGTTCACATAGGTGAAGAGCATTAGGCAGGCACGGCTGACTGCTAACCGTGAGTGAGTACCTGCCGCGCTGCGTCTCAAGAATCTGAGACATTCACAAAGCACGAACATGGTTAAATCGCCGATGTTGATTTTCAGTACACCTACATATCTGTTTCATATCGCCGTTTTCAAACACGAAATTTCACGCGGACGAAGTCACAGCCACAGCTAGTATGTACATAGAGATTTTTTCTAGAATTGTTACCTACGAGATACTCCCTACGACTTCATTCACTTTAATGATAATTATAGAATGTCAAACCCAAAAAAAAAATGTAATCATTTATGTACTAATGTATAAGTTATTATACCTACTCATTTCAAGTATAAAAAAAAATTGCAAAAACGCGCGAGCGAACCGGTAGTTATACAGTGTTAGGAAATTATGTCCAAGGCAATGTCTTCCGGCCTTGAGGCCTGGCTTGAGAATGAATCACCATTCTGAGCGCGTCGTCACTTAAGAACAGATGTGTATTTCCTCAAACGATTATCTGTAACAAAACAAAAAAGTTCACAATGATAGGTAGGTATATACATTAATTTTATGTTGTAAGTTGCAAAGGTAAAGTCCCGTAGGATGACATTGATAGATAACTTGTCACTTTAAATATAAAAAGGTGAAACGAAATGTATAGACCGTAGAGTTGCGGACAACCCCTTTCCTGAAACTAAGACAAACACCTCCTCCGGGGCGCCACGGTGCGCGGAACAGACTCTGTAGTACTGAACGTGACGTTAACTTACAAGTAAAGAGTTTACTTACAGTTACACAGCTCAGTCTTGTGGTTGTCACTAAAACGTATTTGTTCTTTGAATATGTTTTATATTTTATATAATACATTAGAATTATTAGAAACCATTGTCAATGTCGCATGAGGGTCGTTACCTCAGAGGATTGTATATTTATTTATTAATCCATGTGCATTTGTTCTTATATGATACAGTATCCGAATACATGGTACCTGAACCGGGTATGGCAAATTATTACGTTTGTTTTTCAAACATACATTTATTTATATTGGTCATAGTCATAATGTCAAATATTTATGAAATAACTTATTACTATTCATCTTATTTATATTACTATCAAAATTATTCTTCAAAATTACATTACATTACTTAATTAATTACATTATATTAGAATAAGTCTTAAAAATTAAACAATTAATGTTTCTTTTATACGAACGAGAGGAATTTGTCACTCATTGCAAGATTTTGAACATGTTTTCAGCACAGGATCCAAGAACAAGCCGAGATAAAAATATGTTTTAACATTACGTAAATAAAGATAAAGTATAGCAACCGCATAGTAAATCTCAGTGATAAGTAACTTTAGGTACCTATGTAAAACATACCTAACTAGATTTTTTTTTTATTATTTGCTTGTAGTGAGCATACGTTTGTAATCTATGCATATCCGACGGAGCGCGAGTGCGGGGCCGGGTGCGGGACGGGTGCGAAGTAACTTTGCGACTGATTTGCATCCGTGTGACGGATATCCGGGTTCCGGTACCTCGTCTGTCTAGTTGCATAGGCGCGAGAGGGCGCGTGGCGCGGGGCGCGGCGTGGTGCGGCTTACAGTATCGCCTGCACAGCGCACAAGAAAATAGACAGCACGTTTCCAAATCATTGTTTTTTCTTGCGATACACTTTTCATGACTTGCAAAACTATATACTTACATATATATATCATATAAATGGATAGCATATTAATAAGCAATGATGGATCAGTGGAGAAGAGAGAGAAAGAGTTCTCTGCGCTGGACACTGTTGACGTAAAAATTCCTCCGTACACTTGGTCCTTACGATGCGAATGGATAATTTAGGGTGACTAAAAAGAAACGATTATTATTTTATTTTACTTCTCAAATGAAGATATATTAAATTAATTCATATTGTTTTAAGAATTTTTAACAAAAATGAAATCGATATTTTGGTGTATTCCGGCTGCTGATGTGCGTGTTTTAGGTGTGTGGCATCTTGGGTTACATCGTCACATAGGTATGATCAGGTGAGACTATGGCCACAAAGCTATACCTACAACATTAAAAAAAATGGTTTAAAAATCACAAAAATTTAATGATTTAATATTTTTTTTAGTATTCCGAAATTTTTAATTTGATAATTCAATTTATAAAGGTCTCACACTATTTTGTTATCATTAAAGTAGCGTAATTAACATGTAAGAAGTATTTTAAGGAACATAAATGAAGCACGAGATATTATAAAAATAATAATTAAAAACCATTATTTAGGTGGACTGGTAAATTGACGTAAGTAATTGAATTAAGTTCAGCGGTAATCATGGACTTTGTGTTTTCTTTACATCTCCTGCTTTATTTCTATTGTTGACGATGTCTACTATGACATATAAAAATGAAGAAAGTTGTTTACTATTTAGAAACTTAATGAATAAACAATCATAATGATGATAATATTAATGAATGAATAAACGTGTACCTAATTTAAATTTAACATAGCTACATTGTAGCATTGTAGTTGAATGAGATGATGCGTGGACATGCGCGTGCGCGTGCGCGTGCGCGTGTGTAGTTACGAACACCTTACATTGGTGAATCTAATCAATAGACAACCAATAATAGACAATCTAGTGTCTCCGGCGAGGGTGGTGACATCCGCATCCGCTGCTAGTTCAAAGCGAGTGCATGGTAGTTTATCACCAACATGACTCGCGACTGTCGGAACTGCGCATCCGCTGCCACACTGTCGCGCCGACCTCAGTGGATACAAATCAGTCCCGGAGTAGCGCACACCGAGCACTTGGCTCCCCCATTCCCTGCGACTAGCGCCCAGCCCGGCGCTTGCATCTTTTTCTAAATTTTTCAATGATATAATGTATCTCAATGGTGGTAATATAAAGATTAGTAATTAACAATATTTTCCCAAAGCAATGTAGCCAAGAGAATAGAACAAAAGTTAAATATTAGCAAGTATTTGCGAAAGGACCTGCAATAGATCTAGTATGGGTTTAGTTTTGTGTGTTGTTTCCAGTTCGGAGTTACTGGCCAGCTTTCTAAAATATCAAAAAAAAAAAATTGATATTGTGTTGAATTTTAAGGTATCGTGTAAAATAAGTTAGCGTTAAAGTCTATACGTATATTATTTAAATTATAAAATTAATTCATCTATGTATTTAGAATTCATTGGTACTAACGACGTAAGTTGGAATTTCTTATAACACGAGTTTTAATGTAATAATTTAAATGAACCAATAAAACATAAATATACGAATTAGAAGCATCAGGCACACGCAGGCAAACGCTAAATAATTCAAAAGCATTACCGGGTCGTCCGGCGCGCGGCCGTCTCAGTGAAGTTTGTCGGGAACTCTTCAGGACGGCTCCTAAAGAAATTTAAATTCAATTCAGCAGTAACTAGCCGAGTGCCGAGGGAAGTTTTTATTAAAGATTTACAGTTAATTCAATGAGTTTCTAGTTTGTAGAGGGATAAGGAAACGGAGTTCCGACACACCGGCTTTCAATCGGGATTATGCACGAACACACTCTTTTGTTATATTATTCTACGTTGAAAAGTTCTTTCAGATTTCGTATCTAAGAATTTTAAATTTAGATTTGTTCTTTGGAAATTGGTTTATTTTAAAATTTAAAAAGAAATTCTACGTCTTAACCGGGAGGAGGCGATCTCAACTCGCCATCGTTTCTTTTTTTCAAAACTTTATGAAATGTAAAAACTTTATTAAAATTTGTCAAATTGTTTTATTAACCGTAGTTTTATATTTAGAGAGTTATAAATTCTTCTTTTTGCGTCTCTACCATTTTTTCTTACAATTTTTTTTACTTGTATTTAGGCGAAATTTATATCTCAACACTTATACTACCGTTAACAAAATCCTTTAAAAGCGTTCGATTTATTTCCGAGTTTCAAAAATATTAATGTTTTTATCTAGCATTGCAACAAAAGCAAGATGTCTTGACTAAGAGCGTTTTCCATAAATATGTTATCTGATATACGGCAGCCAAATCGCAAGTAGAAGCAACACGCGATAGTCCTGACTCAGAGAGACAGACAGGTCTTCGTCAACCTGTTGCGTTAATTTGATTTGTGTGCCGACCGACTGTCGGTTTGTCTCACTTCGATATTAGTTCTCGGTCACTAACGAAGGTTGATTGTAATTAATCGTTGTCTTTCCCACAAGTGGTCGCGGGATAAGCAAGTTCTAGAGAGGTAGGACACAGAGTAATAAGAAGATCGCATTCCTTGTGTTGTGTTCCTGAGGTGAATAGGATTTCTAGACCTCCTTGGTGTAGGGGGTTTTAAGGTCGGCGAGGTACTAGTAAATTACAAGTGTCCATAAGCTACGGAAGCCGCTTATCATCATGCGGGCTGCATCCTAGTTTGCCATCATTGTTGTATAAAAAAAGGTAATCGTTAGCACGAAACATAGGTAATAATTTAATAAGTTCTTTCACGTTTTATAAAAACGCTTTCAGTATTTTATCTGTTTAAGTTGGTTATTTACTTTATATTTTGATTAAACACGGCACTCGTTCTTTCATCTTTAATAGTTTTTTTTTTTTTGTTTACTTTTCATTCAGTCTAATATTTTTTTGTTTTTAAATTAACGAAGTGGATAGACGACTGCTTCATTAAAATCTAATTCGTTAGAATATTTAGCTTTATTTAGCTATTTTCTTTTCTTTAAAAATGGTGTAGTGCTATATCAAAATCTACTGAACGAATTATTATTAATAATAAGTAATTGTTAGTATTGCCGATTTAGCAATCTAGTGTGTTTGTTCACACCATAAGCAGAGTCTTATATGAAAACACAGTTTTAGCAAGGAATCATATGAATATTATATTTCATTATTTGTAGTTATAGCAAATAATAAACAATTTGGAATAGGTAACAATATTAGCTAATTATATCACGATATGTTAGAAAATATATATCTCAAACAATATATTATATTTTCTCACTTGACATTTTTCAGTTGACAAGACATTTAAAACATTATTTTTTATAAAGAAAAAAACATATAATGATATACAAAGGGATTATACTAGTTTTACAACAAAGCCTCTTTGCTTCAACAGTAATGCTACGTTGAGAATAAAATATTACGTTACACTAAATGCGGTAAATTGTTCAAATTAAAAGTAATGTGTCGAAAACAATTCCAATTTTAGTTACGGCTATGTGCTGTAAAACTTCAATGAATCTGTTTCATTCTGATTTAAAGTTAATTCTAAATAATATCGACAATGTAACGCGATTGCGCAGGGCGAGCGGGCGAGCTACCTAATTGGAGTCTGGGACCAGACCGTATGAGTATTACTAAATGAAAAGTGCACTTTACAACCAAAAACGATATCATAACACAACATAACTATAACAATACGAAAATAGAAGTATGTATGTAATACAACATAATAGGTCGCGAAAAAAGTTTCTTCGCATTTTTATATGAAAACTCAAGATACTTTTTTTTACAAAGTTTATTTATATTTATTTACAGTATATATGTGCCGTTTTGTCCGATGACTTTCTGCCATTTTTTAGGTAGAGAGACGATCCCGTTGCTGTAGAAACTTTGGGACTTCTGATCAAAAAACGAGACAAATAGTTTTGGCAGTCCTCTCTTGAAGTTAAACCTTACAGAAACTGAAAATTGTGTAATGATCGAAACAGGTGAAAATCTGAAGGTGCAAGGTCAGGGCTATATGGCGGATGTACTAACACCTCCTAGTCAAACTCTCTTAATTTTTGCTGAGTGGCTAAAGATGTGTGTGGTCTAACGTTATTGTGATGAAAGACCACACCCTTCCTGTTGATGAATTCTGACCGCTTTCTCTCAACTGTTTCCTTTAATCTCATCAGTTGTTAGCAGTAGAGATCCGAATTGATGGTTTTGCCGGGCGGTAAAAGTTCATAATGAACAATACCCTTCCAGTCCCACCATACACACAGCGTCACCTTATTTCGAGTTAGCCCAAGTTTAGCCAAAGTTTGTAAAGCCTGACCGACCTTAGACCACGACCGTTTTCGCACAAACTTGTCGTATGTGATTCACTTTTCATCGCCAGTTACGAGTATCAATCTCTTCAAAAACGGCTCGATTTCATTACGTATCAATAATGAATCGCAAATTAGTACACGGTTCATTAGGTTTCTTTCAGTGCGCTCGTGTGGTAACCAAATATCGAGCTTTTTGGTATAGCCAGCTTTCTTCAAATGGGTAAAAACTATTTTGTGGTAAATTTCCAGTTCTTCAGCTACATCGTAACTACTGATATGCCGATCTTGCTCCACTTTTTCAAAAATGGCGTCCATTTTATTCGTAACAGGGCGACCCGAGCGAGGTGCATCTTTAACATCAAAATATCCGAACTGAAAACGTTTGAACCAACTTTGTGCTACTCTTACTGGCATTGTATTAGGTCCATAAAAATCACAATTTTGTTTTTCGTTGCTTGAGTTGCATTTTTGCCTTTTCTGTAATAATATTTTAAAATGTATCGAATTTCTTCATTAGATTCACTCATTTTTACAGAAAGAAAACAAATGAAAAATAGCTGGAAACAACTTTTTTATTTTGAATTTTTAATGTAACCTTTTTAATGTTACCAAAATCAGCCAGATACAAATAGTACAGCCAAAGAAATTTTATAACAAGTTTTTATCTACGTTATGCGAAAGCACTTTTTCGCCGACCCATTATGTCTAACCGTGTGTTATTAATTAACTGTTGTTTGGGTTTACGAAAGTTCCACTTAACCGTGTTTTGAATAAATTTTTGTTTATTCAATTAATGGAATTACGAAAGTTTTTATGTTTTGTAACTGATTCAAGACGAAGGTTTGGATAATTGTTCTCGTGCATATTATACCCACAATGTAAATACATATTAAGTAAGTAACATATTACATCCAAGATACGATTACTCATTTAACAAATGGAGAAAATAAACTGGAAAAATAATAATAATAATTTGGAAGCAAGTCGAGCCACGAGCGTGAGCCAGTAATAAAACGTAACGAAATAAGGTCCCTGTAATTTTGTTTTGAGAAATAACAATGAGGCTAAAGCTAACGGAGCCACTTCTTATTTATTAAATTACACGAGTTGTGCCGGTTGTTCGCCACGCCGCGCCACGCCACCGCCGCTCGGATGCCTTTCGGATTTGGAACTTTCTCGATCCCTGTTCAAATAAATCTTCCCATACTGTAAAATATATTCGGAATCTGACTGGTTTGCGTATGAACGAAGACTATTTTGGAAATCAATAATTTTGTATTGCTAGATATAAGTGTTATTTAATGATATACAACTTGAATGTACTAGCGAGAGAACGTACAAGTAAGCGGGTAGATGCAAATAACCAATCTCTTACATTGTAATGGTTTAAACGTATACGTAGTGTATTTCGTATTTATTATATTATTATCATTATCAACGTTTGCATGAGACACATAATATCATACTGTGAAATTATTTTTCACTTTTATGTAATAACTAACTGGTGCCTGTGACTTCGTTCATGCGAAAATCCATTTGCTTCTATCCAAAAACATTATGGTATACGTATATAAAATGATCAGAGTTTCTTCAGGATATATTTTAAAATAACAGTAGGTACAGACCCACCGGTTTCTTCAAGATTATTTATTAAAGTGTAGCGGGAGTGCGAGCAAGCTGCTCAAAGCTTACGTAAGTATATGAAAGAAGTTACCGACTTGCTCAATATCACTTCAAACTACACAACTCCATGAAGTGAGCTCGTAAATTTTGGTGCATCATCCTACAACTTGGGATAAATTACAGTGTACATAAACACTTTGAACGCTTTGTATAATATTAATGAAAATTGTAATAATGTTTTATCATGCAAGAGAACTTTTTTAAAATATATAATATTAATTAAAAGATTGATCTACTAAATTTTGTAATACTTACTTAATGTTTACACATAGTGCTGGTCTTTAACAAAGTATATTAATAAATTAATAAGTTTTTGAAGAATAAATATTATCTATTTGTTTATACTCTTGAGAAGTGTACTTTTCAATTCTACCTCCAAAACCTTACTTTCAACTAATCTAATAAACTTACCTTCAAGTGAGGAAAGCATGCTTAGGAAACTAGTTTAAATGCAGCTACAAAGGATTTAAATCATTAATTATTGTATTGCAATGTACTTTTATATTTGTTCGATGTTAATAGTTTGGCCTAGATATAATAATCACATTAGGATGCACAGTGCAGCTGCGGTTACGTATACTGAGGAGGGGCTTCACTCTGATAGACATGATTACCCTACTGCCGCTTAGCTATCAATACATACGAGCTCTATCTAATAAGTTCAATCAACTCCACATAGCTGGTTTAGTTATATACACATTTATTCAATAAATAAAAAAATAATTAAAAACACGTCACGAAACACCTGGCAGATGTGAAACATTGAAATTATTTTGTATTTGTTATATGCATAAATGAACAGATTACGACAGGAATCAGTTAAGGCATAATGAAAAGATAAAGCATTACGAATTTGTTTCATAAAATAATGAGTGCTTATTACATAAATATTCATTTTTATTAAATACAAAATACAAAAATTAAAAATTTATTTGAAATCGCGACATTTCTATTATTTTCAAAATTGTATATTCATAATTTCACAATTCATAGTACTTATATTCTATCATATATGGTGGAAATGCGTCGCCACGGCCTGTATCGCCACGCCAACAATCAGGTTTACCCTCGCCTATAGATGTTTCACGTCAAAAAATGAACACCTTAATTCAACCAATATGTGTTATTTTAATTGAACTTTACAAAATTTTAAGTAATTTATTTATACCCTAACTAAGTTCACTAATGAAAGTATACATTTTAAGATTTTAGCCATTGTGGTATCAATACTCTAGTTGACCATGATGTTTGTCTCAAGGTTTACACTTTACAGATAAGGACTTAATTTTCCTAAATAGGTATTCTCTACAAAATTAATGTGACTAATAATCTTTTGCAATTGTTCAAAGTGAAATTTAAACCGTATTACAATATTCTGTAGATGTGAATTTTATATAACAGTTCGAGTGAGTGAGCACAGTGACTCCCTCGGTGGAATGAACCGGATCAAACAGCTCAGTAGAGGGCGTCCCTCGGGACTATAGCACGGGACACGGGTGTTTATCTCTCTTTGTTTGACGAATGCTTTGCTAACTCTACCTACTACCCTCCACACGAGTTTATTTATTCAAGAATATCAACAACATCAGACTTATTGTTACAGGCTTCATGACCCAGTGGTATTAGCACTGCTGTTGAGTTCTGAAGTTGCGTTTTCAGTTCCCGCTCAGGGCGGACCTTTGTATGATGAACCGAAACTGTAGTTCTCTATCATATATGTATATGTAGTATTTAATCTGTTTGATTACCACAGTATAATCTATGTTTAATATAGAAGCCAATATCTGAAATAATCCTTTAAATACTTAACAATATCAATAAACAATAAATATTTTTTCTTAAACATGCATGGAAATATTGTCATTATTTTCGAAAAAAGAACACGCAATGTATCGAATTTAAGAACATGCCAAGAATGCCAAAGAGATCCAATCTAAGAGTATTTAATAACCCCAGCACGCCGTATCATCATACAACACTGCTGGAGCGTTGTAATGTTCCAAATTAAAAAACACTCCTGCAATGGATTTTATTTTCTTTGTCCGTAAATTCGATACTTCACGTGTTATTTTTTTCGAAAATAATGACAATATTTCCATGCATGTTTAAGAAATGCACTAGATATGCTTCGGCGGAAATGGCAATTGCCTGTCTCGTATTAGTGAAGTCCTCACCGGCCTTCAAACTCTTACTCGACCTGCAATTGCCTATTTCACGGTCTTTGCTATAATGCACTATTAACTAAAGACAATAACGATGGAAACTTTAAAACTACAAAGAATATGTTAAATTCTATCACACTTATTAGTTGTTAGAGAGATTCAAATGTTCTCTCATATTAATAAATTACAATCTGATTATACTATTGCTAAGCATTGTGACGTTAGTTCCTACCTTCCAAACTCATCGGATCTACTTTATTAACTCCTCTGTTCCCGGGGATGGCATATACAATTTTACGTACATTTTTATTATGTAAGGGAACCAAAGGGTTTTATATATTTACTTTTATATTTTTATCTAGCGTTAACCACATAATCAACAATTGTGAAGCCACACTAGCCAAAAATAGAAATAATAAGCATTTTTACCTTTAGGTTAACCTATTTATAACTTAAAGTATATAGACGAATTTAAAAAAAAATACTTCAAAATGAAATACTAAAAAACTTTCTTGAAAATTTCAGACAGTTGTCTCCGTACAGTTTTGTCAAAGGGAACATTTTAGAAGTTGTGTACCTTTGAACATCTGCGCTCGGCGGTGTCTCTAAATTTAAATTCCTACGATGTGTGGGATCTCAGATGCGTCCAGACTTATTCAGTCAATGATTTTGGAAATATTTGCTAGAAAATGTGTTAGCCATCCATAATAAAACAATAGCTCTGTATTTTCTCCTTGCACTTTTCTCTCTTAGACATTACGGAAACATAAAATGCAAGTTGTACAGAACGTCCCCTCAGATGTCATGCTTAATGCGGCCGCACGCCAGTACCCATGTAGTCCGTAAAAACACACTGTGGGAACAAAACTGAATGTCAATATAGCTCGCTCGTCCTCCAGAAAGAGCAAAAAAAAAAAAAACAGAGAAAGTTCGGGAGACATTGAGGAGAAAACGGACTTTTGCTTAAATATGCATAACGTTTTAGAAGTAAGTTTTGTGGTGACTTAATCCGTGGGAGTATTCGAAGTTTTCTTTAGTTAAAACATTTAAACGCTCAAATTATTAAACGTATATGGTATTTGTTAATGTAAGTGAATTGAGGATTGTGAACACGGATTTACCTAAGAAACTTACTACATTTGATTTACATCATCCCTTTTTTTAATAAAGATTAGGTGAGTTGATTTACTAATGTGCGAGTTGTAGAATGTCACGTATATATCAACTCTACCATTTTTTCGGTATTTCTTTGTAACGGAATTGACTAGTTACAGGCAAAACGTAGTAACAATGAAATAGTAGCGAAATTCATGCAGAGTAACCTACGACGCGAACTGAGTCAGAGCAGGCGAGCGCTTCGGGAATTCATTTAAATTCATAGGGACATTAACAAAGCAATTAGAAGGGATCACAGACTGCGCCACACGCCGCATAGTGAGGGGAATTGTGGAAGTCAAATACTACATTAATTAAAATTTATCTTGGGAAACAATTATTATCACACATGCTTAGATAGAGATGTACCTTGTCAGTGGGCATTCTTAATAACCTATATGATTGTTATCTTACTAGTAGGTACATGTTATCTCTTGTAAAGCAAAACAAACGTAGATAAACCAAAAATATGCTTAATGCATAAATTAGAACTACGAAAATTTGTCTCTTCTCGCATCGTAACTGACAATATGTACGGATAAAAGGGATTATTAATAGATATTATAAAAATATATCTACTTGACATCTCTTTGATATAAGATGACTGAAGATAAACGATATTCTTTATTGTACCTGGTATAAAAAATAAATATAAAATTATTTTTATATCAAACTTATTTTGTTTGACAATTCCGTAAAAACTTTGCATACGACTAAAAAAGCCAAGAAGAAATGATATTACAAAAAATAGGTGCACAAACTAGTTAAATAAAACATTATATTCTATAACTCTTCTAGAGTCACTAATCTCAAGGACCCTTGTAGGGAAATATCGTCGGGGTCTCTCTCAGACATTGAAATAGACATGCAAAGTCACGGATGGTAGTGTGTTTAATATTAATAAGTGTGAACGAACCTCTCTTTTATAACTTTGTATATTCGCAAGTAAAATATTGTTGTTATTGCTTTTGTTTTTGTTTTTAGTGCGTTCGTAATCAATCACACGGTACCGCTTTTCGGAGAATACTTTAAAATTTATTTGTAATTTTCATTTCTAAAATGAATATTGTAACAATTTTAAATTAATTTCAACATATTATACTATAATCAAAATATGAATGATACTTATACGATGCGTGATCTGCCCCTTGCAGCAGTTTCAAGTATTTTATACTAGTATAAATAGTATGGCTAGGGGTCAGCGTGTCTGGAACTCTGTAAGTAAAATGATAAGGTTTTAAATATTGAAGTATTTAAAGGAACACATACTGATAACAGAAATAACCAATAGTGTAGTTTTGTGTAAAATTCTGAGGAAAAATATAGCATTATAATATTATTTTGTAAGTGCTTAATTATGTTTTTATTGCTAACCCAATATCTAACATAATGGAACTAATTAGATTATTTGATGGAAACAAAGCTTTTACGTAGTTCATTACGCTCAATATTATTCGATAGATGAACTAATAATAAATCCAAGCCAATACGGAACTATTGTTGGTAATGTTTCACGGGTCGGGCTGCGGGTCGGGTACCAGGCGGATGGGACGGGACTGAGACCGGAATACGGACTAATTTTCGAACAAATCAATTCCCAATTTTATTCTGCGTTGTTAAATTTTTATAATCGGTATCCATCTTACGCACTAAATGCTAAGTATATAATATGACTTTATTCGACCATTCTTCAGTCAGTCTTATTATGTTAAACTATTTGAAGAACTTAGGAAAAGACGAAATAAAACAATGTTAAATAAAAAAAGAAGAAGTGAATTTTCACGAAAGAATTGCGAAGAACAATCACTCTACAAGCAATCCACTCCCTGGTTATAGTTTTATTTGACATGATGATGTTAATTTACAAATATTTTTAATGAAAGTAAAAAATAAATTGTTTATATTATCTCGATTAAAGTTCTTTAAAATCACCTAAATCTACGCAAACCAAACCATATTACTGAGTTTGATTAATTATATCAATCAATATTTACCGTTTGTTATTTTGAATTTAGACTATCAATAATCTATACTAATATTATAAAGCTGAAGAGTTTGTTTGTTTGGTTGAACGCGCTAATCTCAAGAACTACTGGTTCGAATGGAGAAAATGTTTTAGTGTGGGATAGCCCATTTATCGAGCAAGGCTATAAGCTATATAAAATCACGCTACAACCAATAGGAGCGGAGCATCAATAAAAAACGTTGCAAAAACGGGGAAAATTTATTCCTTTTGCGCGCTTCCACTGCGTGCGCTGCGTGAATGGTTAAAGTTACGCAACAATAATGTGTGACGAAATCGTTTCCCTTAAAAAGCTCTAAAAAAAAGTCTTTAGATTTACTCAATATAATTTTTAAATGGTAATTATACTGTTACGACCTGTTACAACCCGATTGAAAAGATAGAAAAATCCTGTTCCCGAAATATCTCGAAGCAATTACAACTAATGTTCGCGTCATAGACAACCACGGCGCATGTTTGTGTAAACATCGCAGTTTATACACATATGTATAGGGCTTATCGCCTCAATTACGACATCGAGTAGGCATAGCAACTAAACGTCGAGAAAGTTAGCGATGATTCACGATTTTTCTGCGATCGTTTAGAGTAGATATTTAAGCGGCTCAGGCGCGGCGCCGAAGTAGTTCACTTTTGAATTATAAAGCGATAAAAGGAAGCGAAACCACAGTGAAATAAATAACCGCGTTGTGAGTTCGTGAAATTTGTAACTGTAGAATTCGAATAAAACTTCTTCACGTCAATCATCGGCATTACAGTAACAATACATATAACGAGTAATCCTTATCGAAATAAATACGTTATTCATCACAAGTATTTAATTTTAAACAAAATTGCCCATTACAGTAATTGATTTAAATGAATGTCTTAGGAGATATCACAGTTTTAAAATAACTCGGCAGCAAAATAATGATCAAGAATCGCGATCGCATTTTTATTATGCAGAATAATGTGAGACGCGAGCGGTACCTATAATACAGTGCCTACGACCCACTTCTCTCTAACCCTTTCTCTCTCTCTCTTATATGACGCAGACGAAGTTACGTGGGTCAGCTAGTCAGATCTGATTATTGTGTAATATGTTGAAATGAAATTGAAAATGCTACAAAATATTTTTTACGTTTCAGATATTGATCCTTTAATGAAATGAGAAGCTAAGAGCTAAAACCTTTTCAATGAAGAATTTTAATAAAGTAAATACTTTTCGTTTCTCTCTCTCGTAGGTACATGAAAGCTATTTACGTGAAAGCAATTACATGGAATCCTTTACCGTCTCAAGGACCTTACCATCCTTTTTATTTGGATTATATCTCTTGCTTCGTTAAGTTAATATTTATTGGATTTCAATAACAAGTTCTTTCTAAAAGCGTTCGCTATTATGTAATTTTATTTTATTTTACTAACCCTATTTGTATTTCATGTGAATTTGTGTGTTGTGATACCTACCATGCATAAAATTAAATTTGTTAATAATATATAACAAAAAGTTAACCTATACAATTAATAAAATTGAAGTGTCTGTTTGTAATAACAGATTTTTTTACTAATACACATGAAAGTATATACGATACCTACAATAAAAAGCCAATTCTTAAAATTTTTGTCTGTCTGTTTTTTCTGGGTAATCTCCGAAACGGTTGGACCGATTTTGACGGGACTTTCACTGATAGATAGCTGATGATATAGGGAGTAACTTAGGCTACTTCTATTTTAGAAAAAGAATTAGCGTTCCGCGCAAATTAAAAAACTGGTCATGGTGAATCAATTCGGGCGCTTAAATGGCTTATGTTGAGTAAATTATAAGAGATATAGCAAATTAACGTACTATATAATTATAGGCATTAAAAGAGACCTACACAAAAGTCCGAGTCCTATCTTCCGAGGAATATTCACAATGAGCATTTTTGTCTTTAAAATAGCCGGGAGCAGAGAGCAAGATTCGCGCGGGCATTCTGTAGTCACGTGAGCGAAGCCGCGGGTATACCGCTAGTAAATAATAAAATGTCAAAATAAGTACGTACCTACCCCGCGCGCCGCCGTGACTGAGCGAGGCAGGTGTCGGACGGAGTAGCCGGCAGATTCATTGCGCCATGAGACGTGCGTTCGTAAAGATATTAATTTAATGTACAAATATATTTCCATTATAAAAAATTATTAGGAAGCACAAAAAACCGTTTTATTCTAATCTTAATGAAAGACCGGCGTGAACATATCGAATTATTGAAAACAAAAAACTTAAGGTACATTTGTCAGTCGACAGTATATACGAAAATGTAGTTAAACGTTATGCAACTATTAAAAACAAACTTATATTTTAAAACAACGGACATTATGTGAAACAAGGCGACGAATTCTGAAAGGGTTTTCACAGACAATCACCTATACGTGCGCTAGAAGATATGTGTAATTTCTAAAGTTTGTGTTACTAAAAAGTGATATGAAAGTTATTCAATAGGTGTTTGTTCCGTCTCACACTGTCCTAATACGTGAGATAGTAGAGTGTTACTTGACAGCAAGATGCAGCGGACACTATTTGACACTCGTAAATAGTAGAAACTCAATCATCAATAACCTCTCCAGTGATAGAGTCATGGGTATCGATGTTGCAGTAAAATTATATTATTCTAAAAAAAAGTTGTAACACGAGCTGTACAGAACTACAATGTTTATAAAGTGTTATGATTTAATTAAACTTTGGTAATTATATATTGATTATGTGCGTCCGACAAACGAGGGTCGTTTGATTGATATCAGCCAGTGAGCCGGGTAATTGGGCTCGCAACGCTAAGTTTGCATAATGTCTTCATGAAACTAGCGATCAGCTGCTCGCTCTGTCTGCTCTGTTGGCTCAGACAACGGGTCTCGTCGATTCAGTTACAACTGCTTACACTATCAATAACTATCTTTGAAAATACATTACAATGAATTTGATTACATCATTTAAGCTATGTTAATATAGTTAAGAATTCACCGTATAAACTATTATTAAATATAATGATTTTGGTTTAAAAGAGTATTGGATTAGACATCATCACTTAACATCAGGTGAGATTCTGCAAAAACGCCAGATTATGTCAACAGATAAACTAAAACTTAAACCCTTTAACTATTAAATAATAATACTATAGGTTAGTAGTATTACTTGATGTACCAGATTTCAATACGCTAATATAAAGTGTATCGGCAGGCGGCACAGTTATCTACCGTCTTATCGTAACATTATACTTTACCTAATGTACTCTCAGTGGGATCCAAGTCGTAGTTTTTCCTTCAGTAACACCGACAAAAGGTTATTCTCTTTAACCGTATAGTTATATATGCTATATATTAAATGCTAAAAGTAAGCCCTTCTCAATCCTAGGTTCTGCACCTAATTGGATTATTTTAGTGGACACGTATGAAAAACATTATGAAATCCCAGAGGATGTGATTGTCTCGACATCCAGACCAGATATATTTCTTTATTCTCGAGAAATCAAGCGTATAGTACTTGTAGAGCTTACTGTACCGTGGGTAACTAATAATAATGGTATTCCAGCGAAATCTCTCTATTACTTGTTAAAAGACCTCGTCCTGTCGAGAACTGCAGTAAGTTCTATATTAGAACGGGTATCTAAAGCAGCATTAACAGGCTCTTACCAAATCTGGCTTGGCAGGTAGGGTATCGCGGGCAGTCAAGGTGAGCCCTGATGTACATCATAAGGGGCCCTTTAACCTACAGCTGGGTCGCAAGTCCCGGGGGCTGCTTGTGTTCCCTCTCTCTGCTATATGATGGACCCGGCATCCGCACGGTGAATCCATGAAATTGCTAAGATGTTTGTCTCTCTCTCTCTAAAAACTAAACAAAAGTGTGTGTAGGTACGTGCGCACGTAGGAAGTAATACTTCTTTGGCGTTGTTTATTCCGTCTCTCAACAACATGATGTAGAAAAAGAACCTGTAAATTGAATTAATATTATTATCATTGACGGGTAACTCCATCATGTCGTAGTTCCGTGACATGATGCACGCAGAGCTCTCAGCTTCAGCCTCTACTAAATACGACAAAAAAAGTTTCCAAATCAAGAAACGAGACAATCTTAATTCACTATGTCTGCAGTTTCATTAGGAAGTCGCAATCAGGGTGCCGGCGGGTCACGGCGGGTTGAGGCGCGACGGCGGGTCTCGGAGTGTCGATGCTGACACCACACTATCCTCATCAATGAATCGCTGCAAATAATATTAATCCGGTATCTTGATTGTATAAAGGAATAAAAATCAGTGCACAAACGACTCCACTGTTAACTGTGTTTGGAATGGAAAACATTTCGATGTGCGTATATTCCAAATCAATCAATATATTTTATTAATTCCTCATTTCACCTCAGGTTCACTGAACCTGCAATATAAGCTAGAAACACGATTTTACACTCAGCTACTTGCCTACCCACCTCAATCTATACACAGTACAAAGTAAAGTCGCTTCCCGCTGTCTGTCCTTATGTACGCTTAGATCTTTTAAACTACGCAATGAATTTTAATACGGTTTAGCGAAAGTGAGGAACAGAGAGTAAAGTTCCTCATCCGCTATAGAAAAAGGAGGATCCTCCCTTTTCAAAGGTTACCTAAAGTGGTGACCCCGACGTGATCGTCAGCGCAACCTTCTTCGCAAAGCTACGTCGTCGTGTCGTCATCATTACTTCCTCAAGATTTCGAGCAGCGAGCCATACAACCAGCTAGCATCCACGGCTACTACGGGTATCCTGACCATCAGCATGCAGCGGGCGCGCATTCCTGGCTATCACCCACAGCATTCTCAGCGACCTTGGCACAGCACACTGCCCTTCGGCCGGTCAGCAAGCAGAGACGCACTTCTCTCCTGGTCGACGCAGCAGCCAGTCACTACGCAGCACTGCAACACTCCGACTCACTGGAGCATACTTGCAGCATCACCCCGACTCACTGGGGCATCACCGTAGACAGTTTCAACTCACCGTGAACTATGCGGCATCTGGTTCCAACTCACTGGAATATTCTACTGGCCCGGCAAGCATCACAAGTGGTATGGACGATTCAACCTACTATCGACCTTCGGTCTCGGAGGGGAATGATGTAACGACATCTCTCGCCACAACTGATGCATCCTACACATAGCGACATCTGCGCCACAACTGACATCCTACATTTCTATGGCGGATGAGGAACTTTACTCTCTGTTCCTCGCTTCCGCTATAACGGTTTTCTCTAACATTTACAGAATTTTTTACTTTTAATAAAGTTTATTGGCATTTCGGTAATGTATTTCGGGCAGTTACATGGCTTATGTTGGCTAAAACTTATGAAATACATAAACATAATTTTCTAAAGAATTGTAGTTCTTCAAAAATGCTGCAGATAAGTCCGCAATGGCATATGTCTTTGTCCTAAGGTTGACTTACTGTAACCATTTTTGGCTTCAACATAATAATTAAAAGCTATTTTCTTCAGTTCAGTATTGATCTTTGTTTGTTAGTTATCTTGGGCATTTAATGTAAAATAAAATTGTTCATTTAAATGAATACCGTAGAAGATATCACGAATTCAAAATTACGCGCGATCTTAGAAATCCTTCTCAGAAAAACCGTTCGTGGTCGGTTGGCCGGCACTTTCCACCTCACCTATGATAAATTGCGCGTCGCGAGCTAAGCGCACTGTTGGTAAATTGAATTTACATAACATGTCATCACGCCTGTAACCCCGAACTGTTAGGCAAAGATGTACACCCACAGTTCGCAGGGTATGTTTTAGGTCTCATGGGAGCGAGCTTATTGCTATTAATCGGGCAGAAAGCTAATCTCCGAGTTGCTACTGAGAATTTCATAGAAAACCACAATAACACTTTGTGTGACCTGGGAATAGAACCTAGAACCTCGAAAATAGCATTCTCGTTTAGGACCACTAGACTAATAAGGCAGCTATGAACTATCAATATTAAAGCGATAAACTCGAAATTAGGCTTTTTTAAACATAAGATACATCAAATATTAAAAAAAATCACTTTGTAAATAATTGTACCCGTGCGAGGTATATAATTATTGAGGTGGGACATTATTACAATGATATGTGTCAGAACATGATAGAGGTATGTAAATAAACTAAAGTTTGTCACATTTACTCTTCGTTATGAATTATTCATAAGTTGACCTTCCACGTGTCGGCAATTAAGCCGCTTGAAGCTGCCCGGCGCCCGCCCGCCCACCGCGCCGCGACGGAGGGCGGCGCCCAGCTCGCACGTCACGGCAGCGCGGTATTACATCAAGAACGTGCGTGACGCTAATTAGCATCATTTACATTGATTATATCGATTTACTTAATTATTTTTTATATGACATTAACATGAAGCAACGGTAACTCAGTGGTGGCGTGTTCGGACACCGTGTCCATTAACGTCGGTTCAAATCCTACAATGATCCTGTGGTTTCGGTGAGACAAAACACCGTGACGAAACCATAGCATGGTGGTAGGGCATACTCTAAAGTCCGGCTGGCTCGGCTCGCTTCCACTCCCAAATTGAAGCATATTTAGGTATATTCCGGCAGCAGCGGCTGTGAGCCAGCGCGTCTCTACTCGTAGCGTGTTACTATTCATTTAAATAAATAATTATTGGGCCATTTAACATCGGTTGAGATCGTGACAAAACGTTTTGAACCTATAAAAACAAGACTATAGTGTAACTAAATTACGCAGTTGTATTATGAGTTGTTTTTAAGTGTAGATGCGTTAGTCGTGTTCCATTTGGCAATTTTAAAGTGAGGCAATTGCCTGACATTTTCTTAGTCACGTATTATCCAATGCCATGGTTACACGTCAATCAGCTCAGAGTATACATTCATTTCGTTCTAATAACAAAAATAACATATATTGTCTTTCATATTTTTTCCCTTTGTTGTTGTACTATATAACTGAAAGCATTATTTATAGTTTATATGTATAGTTTAATTACGCTGTTTTTAGTGCAATGATATTGGCGTATGACGCGTCTATATATATAAGGTATTTTCTTGTGATTTGGGCGACGCAGTTATTCAAAACACAATTGAGTTTCTCTGTAATAAAAGAAACGACATTTAATGTTATTAATGACAATGTCAATTCCTAAATCACAATTGGGAAACAAAATTAATTATTTTTTATAAATTTTCAATTGACAGCTAGCTAGTTTGATGCTTCATAGATTGTCATCATTCGACCACAGATTACAGAGCGACTGGTATTAGTCTATGTCGCGGTCTACCACGATGACGCTTGATGCGTGGAAATCTTAAAATTAAAGAAAATTACATTTTTCATTACATATATAAAATGACATTGGTTGTATTAGATTTTTTAGTTCAAGTTTCAGTTTATTCTACGAAATAACTACACCCCACCCCATTCACAGTGAATTCCACGAGCACGGCGGCTGCTGAGAGATGGTACCAGTCTATCGATGATCGCAGGCATTATTGAGCCTGAAATACTCACTGAAACGTGAATAAATAACTCGATATAGACTGACGGAGGACGAGTTTTATAACAAGTGAGTCATTAAGGAGTAAACATTGAGTGCTAAAAGAGATGACAGCTTCCAAACAGAGAATTCGGGAGCGCTCGAGCACCGAGAGGGTGCCTAAATGGACTCTTTTTGCATGTGGATATTATTGAGAATTAGTAACTTACATTTTTAAAAGAAATAACTTCAATATGTCTTGTCCTCTTCTTTCAAATGTTATGATACTGGAAAAGATTTGCGCTGTTGAAAATGTATTAGTTCTATTCAAAACATTGAATAACGCAAACCCACCAATCTAGTTTTGGTAGATTAACAACCATATCTATTGTGGATGGATATTATATTTTAGGGAAAAATTATCTGTCAGCATTAACTTACTCGTTCTGCCTACTTCGTGATGAGAACGAGCCGTGACGTAACTGTGGCTCAAAAACTATTTCCACAAACGACCTGCAGCTAGAATGAAATTTGTATTTTACTCTAGTTTTCTTTCCGATCTAGAAAAAAATTAATTAGTTGTAGATTATTATTACTCTAAATATAGCGTGCCTGAGATACTTGAAGATTAATAATGGTAAAATACATAGCAAATATTTTGCACATATTTGTAACGAAAGCAAAACCGCAAGAGTTCCCGATCGAACCGCATTCAAGTTTGATTAAATAACTTTTCTTAATGTTGGTGTTCCGCGTTTCTGAACCGCGGAACGGTATCTAGTGGAAAAGAGTTATAAGTAATGTTGTTGAGATATAATTATACTAGCTGTGCCCCGCGGTTTTACCCGCATACAATATAGAAGAAATCACTGATTGATGATTTATAATACTTCAATAAAGACAATATTTTTATTGGAAGGCCAGATGATCACAACGCGGCATCGCACGGCTCGTTCGAGACAGACCCGAGCCGGGTATTGAATTATTTTAATTTTGAATTATCTCTCAAACTATGCGTCCAAATAACATGCTGTAAAAGACAAAGTTTATCTTCATTATAAATTGTCTTTATGATAAAGTAACTTTTGTTCGTAAGGATTAATATGCCATGCTTAAAAATAATGCTCATAAATTAATTTTTAATCTTCAACAAAAAAAATATGATTGTGGCTCATGTGTAAGAGATAGATATATGCTATCTCTGACTTTTTTTTAAATATACTAATGGGCAATATTTTTGTAGAACATTGTATTGACGTATCATTAACTATTAAGCCAGCGCATGCGGCTAAAGCAGTTCGCGAGGGCTTCGACTTTCCGACTTACGGAACAAAAATTAATATTTAAGGCTAGCTAGAAACTGTAGCCTTATGTTATATAACTTATACTATTCCTCGTGAGTCTGGCTATCATATAAAAAGAGAATTTTCGAATCTGATTAGCCTCTTTAAACAAACAAAAAACTTTTCCACTTTATTATGTTATTAGTATTAGTATAGATTTTAGATGGTTTATTGAATGTGAAGTGATTCGTATAATTTATAACCAAAATGTTCTAGTCCTTACCTGTTCAAATTTCGGACTCTACGTCCCTTTATTATTATTATCATTTATTGGCCGTGTCTTAAAAGTGCATAACTCCTTTAAGCTTAGAAACCTTCAAATGAGGTACTAATATAGTACAGTAACTTTCGAGGCATTCCAATTTTAAAGAGTATTTGCTTATGTTTTTAAGTAAGTTCAACCGTTTGTGAATAAAATCGGATTGAGTTTTAAACCAGGGTCAAAATAAAATGTAATTCAAATCAAAAGCACTAAGGAGTATTGATATCGACTTTGAAACAAATCACCGCCAAAATAACTTTCTACTCCTTTTTAACCCTGTTAGGGGATGAATTTCAATAAAATACGAAACACGTCATCCATCAATTCTGTTAAAAAAGGTTTATGCAAAACTTGAAGTATATTGGACCAAGGAATCACGTTGTCCCATACAAATTTTGACCCCCTATTTCACCCCCTTAAGGGTAGAATTTCGGAAAATCCTTTATTTTCGGATCCCTACGTCATACAAAGAACACACCCTCCAAGTTACAGGTCTCTAAGATCAGCGCTTTAGGCTGAGCGTTGATCCGTCAGTTAGTCATTCAGGACAAAGCATTTTATATGTATAGATGAATTGAACCATGTCATCCTGAAATATTTATTTTAATTGATCGCTATTGAGCACTTTGACTAGGATCTAGAAAAAGGTGACAGATGAATATCCACAACCATTATTATGCTGGTTTTTTAGTTCCGCTACGAAAACCATTGCGGTATCCGAATACAATATAACTAACTGACTTCGACGCGTCATCGAGATATTTGTTACGTTGAATTAGACATTTTTAGAGATAAAATACATTTATTAAAACAGTGAACCTGATCTTTCATGTAAAGTATGGAGAATGGTGACCGTGAATATTAAAACCGTCGGGATATGAACTTACTAACAGTTACCACCGTCTATGCAATAATTCGTGATATGTTCATGCTTTGCTTGAAGGACCTGGATGTTGTAATGTTCGTACAACAGTTTGACCTGTGGAACCTACGACTTACATTATCTATATATTAATATGTGAAGCAAAAGCGTTCGGTTCTTTTTTAAGCGTATTGCATTCACGGAAGACTCTGAGGTTTGGTAAGTGGATAGGTGCTTGGCGACAGATTTTCAAGCTAGCCAGGCGAGTATTAGAAAATATACTACCACCATGCTATAGTTTCATCTTTCTTCACCGAGCGGTCATGTTGATCGCAGGGATTCGAACTCATGTCGGTGAGCCATCATTGGAAAACTAATGACAAAACTATTTGTTGCAAAACCTGAAATTGACGAATCTAAGTTATCATTAAATTACGTTGACCAATAAAATCTATATATTAATACGTGAAGCAAAAACTTTCGCTACTTTTTTAAGTGTATTGCATGTACGGAGGACTTTGAGATTTGGCATGGTTAAAGTTTATATGGAGAAGGAGTGCAGAAAGCTAAAATTTATCTATAATATCTGTTATAAATATATTAAATAAAATAAATTAATACTGCGAATCCTAACCCGAACAGTGCCATTGAACTTAGACCCCCCAAAATATTGACAATGTAACTCAATGAAAAGTGACAACAAGTGATGTAGATAATACTTATTGTTTATGAATACTGTAAATGTCAAACAGAAAATAGTCTATGATCAAAAAGTCGCCAGTCGAATTTCGACCTTAGGGCGATCGCTAGTGAGTATAATGACTGCAGCAATAGTGAATATAGTTCAATTTAATCATAAAATAATTTTATACGAATAATTTTGAAAATGGAAATATAAAATACCACAAAATGTGGTTTGCGTTTTTATCAGAATACAAACTTATTGTAATCAGAAAAGTCTAGAAACAATACTAGTTAACCGTTGTTAATAAAGCGGCCTGGCGTCCTAGCTCCGACTGAATTCAACAGATTCGAACTTTCCAGAAACAATGGATCACTATGCGAGAACATTGGCTCGGCCGATATCATAATATCATAGTTGATGGAGAACAGCTTACTCACTGTATTATACCATAAACACATTTTATCACATTTGTCGTAGAGGAACATTTTTTAAAAGTTGAATAAGAAGAGTAATCTGATCTATTCCTATTTCTAATCTAAGCACACCGGTGAGGATGAACCGGTTATCTCTGTCCACGGGTTTCCGTTTATATCCTTGTGCTGCGAGTCTTGTTTACTCTCACGTCTATCGACACCTACCTCTTCACAACTTACACTACAGATTTTGAAACTCGTAATGTTTGGGACATATGATTCAATCCCTCAAGATTTTATTGATAACTTGATTAAAGATATACCAAGGAGACTGAAACTAGTGTGAAAAGCTACAAGGGGCAACACTAAATATTAGGTCTTTATCTATGAAATTGCCGTTTTGTATGAAAAAATTTAAACGAATTTATTTCATGTATTTTTTATTTGTATTAATTGAAGTAATCACCCATGCAATCAATGCATCTTTGCCAGCGCAGGGGCAGTTTATTGATACCCTTTTTAAATAAATCAGCTGGACGGGAGGCAACAAATTCTTCAAAGGCATTTTGTACTGCCTCTCGGGTATTGAATTTTTTTCCCACCAAGGAGTTATCCAAATTCTGGAAAAAGTAGTAGTCTGTAGGCACAAGGTCTGGTGAGTAGGGCGGATGACGGAGAACTTCCAACCCCAGTTCTTGCAACTTGGAGACCGTCTGCTGTGCAGTATGAGGTCGCGCGTTGTCGTGCAGGAGCAGCGGAGACGAGCGACTGACCAATGCTGGTTGGAGATGTGCCAGCTTCTCTATCATTGTGTTCAGTTCTTCACAGTACACATCTGCAGTAATGCCCACCCCGTTTGGTAAGAAGCTGTGATGAATCACACCGGCGCTAGACCACCAAACAGTGACCATTTGTTTTCTAGGGGTAAGTTTTCGTTTAGGGCATTGTTTAGGTGCTGAACCAGGATCCAACCAACTTGCTGAGTGCTTGCGGTTATCAAACAGAATCCATTTTTCATCGCAGGTAAGAATGCGGTTCAAAATTCCTTCATTTGTGTGTCTGTTGAGCAGTGTAAGGCACGTCTCGACGCGTACTTCCCGCTGGCGATCATTGAGTTCGTCGGTCACCCATTTATCAAGCTTTTTTACCTTGCCAATTTGACGCAAATGGACAAATATTGTTTTGACGCTAACGTCGAAAGGCGCTGCTAATTCAGCCGTAGATTGTGTATCATCAGCTTCCACAATCGCCTTTAATTCGTCATTGTCGACCAAAGTCTTAGGATGACTACGAGGTTTATTTTTCAGGTCGAAATTCCCAGAACGGAAGCGAGCAAACCAATAACAGGTGGTGCGTTGGTTTGTAGTGTTAGCTCCGTAAACGTCGTTGATGTTGCGTGCCGCTTGTGCCGCGTTGCTGCCACGACGGTACTCATATTCCATAATTACTCGAATTTTTAACGTATCCATGATGACAAAAAAGATTGAAATGCGATGAAAATGTAACACTAATCAATAAACAAATGACTACTTTTAGAAAAAGAATTCCATGTTTTTAAAATAAAATTAATTTGAAATTAGAATTCTTAGCCAAATAAAAATTATTTTGATTTGAAATAGCCAGTACTACAGAACGGCAATTTCATAGGTAAAGACCTATTATTTATAGCTATTCCTAAGCACTTATAAAAACCTAACTTATAAATGTTGTGTACAAAAATGTTTCATTCATGTAAAATTTGTAGATGTTTGCAATTTTAAATTAACGAATAATTATATTTTGTTTAGTATAACTTTTTTGCGGTCCATTATTTCACAATTGCAAAGTTATATATACTCTCAATTATAAGAGTATAAATACATGACAAAAATATTAAATACGCATGCGGAGCCACGGGGCAGCGCTAGTAAAGTATATGTATATCGATCTAACCGTCCATTCTATCCGGATCTACTCCATCTATATCTACGTAATTTAGCCAAATAATTGTCTTTAATTTATACGTAGTTCGGTACTCGATTATGCAAAGGGAGTTTTATACGTCTAAGATAACTACTATTATAATATTCTAGATATGTTTGTAAACAAAACTCTTTAGATAGCGTTAAGTAATTAGTTATTCCGGCGATAGTTTGTTATGAGGTAATTTATTATCAACTGTGAAGATAATTCTCAAACTGTCAGCAATCACCCTAAGAAAACGATTACATAAACATTATTAAACAGCAATCTAATGTCCTTTAATTAAATATTTCTTCAATAAAATAAAAACTAATACAAAAAAAACTCGAATTTGTTATGGCGCGGCCATGACAGATTTACTTTTTAAATCAAGTTAATAACTTTTAAAACTATAATATCGATTACAGGGTTTAGGCTAATTATTATTATTAAATTAAATTATAAGACACTATATTTTGAAATGTTTAAAAATTACTGAAATATGTATATATCACTTCTACAGTTACAAACTTCTTTGTGAAAGTTACGATCAACGAGAAATCTGTATTTCGTTTGAAACAAATTGTGTAAGTATCTCATGTAACCATTACTTTAGTGCGCAAACTTACCGTAGTTTGAATCGAGCTTGGACTGTCAGGACTTGTGTGGAAGATATTATGAATTTGACTGAAAACAGGAGGTAGACGCTTATGGGTTCATCCTATTTTGAGTATGTAGGGTTCCATACACTTTGTAAAGATCTACGAAATGATTTGTGATTATCTTCGAATGAATAGCAAAACATTCAAAAGTTATTTGTTATACCTATTATATGCAAATATTAACTTTTTTTAGTTAAAATCAATATTTAATTATTCCAACACGTATAATTTTTGTGGCTACCACTGTATTACATGAAAAGGTACTGTGATATAGCAAACATGCGGCGGCAGCGCGGCGGTAGCGCGTCCTCGGCGTCGTCTACGCGAGCCCTTATGAATTATTTTGAAAAGGTCTGTAACAAGATTATTCCGACAATAGTCTTATTATGTGTGAATTATATTTTAATTAATAATAATGACAAAATATTTCATTTAAGTATATAATATATAATAAGCCTGTATCCCCGAAGTGTTAATCAGAGGTGTACATCCACAGTTCGCCGAGTATGTTAAAGATGATATAGATCTCATGTAATAAAGGGAGAGCACATTAATCAGGCACAAAGCCAAACTCCGAGCTTCTACTGATAATTTCATAGAAAAATTCAGTAACACTCTGCTTGACCTGGGAATCGAACCTAGGCAGTTATGATCTATCAATATTAAAGTGATAAACTGTAAATCAGGCTATTTTTAACCATAAAATACACCATTTTGTAAATTGTGCTAGTATATTATTAAAGGTTAAAATTGTAATTATGACTTTCAAATATATCATACATGTTTTTTTTAAATACGTAACGAGTAATTAATATACGTAATTCATTCTTATTTTGTAATTATTCTAATCCAAAGTCGAAATTTGACAACAAGAAAACAAAAAGTTATTCAAAGATAAATCGAAGTTTGCACAAACTGCTGGTTGTAACTGTGTAGCTGTCATGTGATGAGTTAAAGTGTGCATTGAATTTGCACAAACTGAATGTACAAGAAAGTTAATCAATGTAGGCAGAGCATAACAAAGTTTTAATGGATGTGAAGAACACTACCGGCTCCTAATATATCACTGTCAATTTACATCAAGCATAACAATAATCTTTATAATGGGATTACACATCTATACAAATAAATAAAATTGCAATTCGTTTATAAAAACAAACCTTTATAAACGATGTAAAAAATCAAACAATACACAGTACAAAAATCGTGACAGCGCCATCTCTTACCAATACAAAAAGTAACCATGGAAATATTTGATTTATTGATATATCAACTGATTTATACAATTGAATAAAATTGAAGTGTCTGTTTGTAATGTCAAAACAACAGTTTTTGTAGTAAATGCATTTGAAAGTATCATCATCATCATCATTTCAGCCGCAGGACGTCCACTGCTGAACATAGGCCTCCCCCATAGATCTCCAGAGCGACCGATCTTGTGCGGCCTGCACTCAACGGCTCCCAGCGACTTTTATTATGTCGTCTTTCCATCTAGTGGGGGGCCGTCCTACGCTGCGCTTTCCGGTGCGTGGTCTCCACTCGAGAACCTTTCTGCCCCAACGGCCGTCAGTTCTCCGAACTATGTGCCCGCCCACTGCCACTTCAACTTGCTAATCCTTTTGGCTATGTCGGTTACCTTAGTTTGTCTACGGATCTCCTCATTTCTGATTCGATCTCGTAGAGAAACACCAAGCATAGCCCTCTCCATAGCTCGCTGAGCGACCTTGTGCTTTCTTATGAGGCCCACAGTGAGCGACCACGTCTCTGTGCCATATGTCATCACTGGCAACACACACTGGTCAAAGACTTTCGTCTTGAGGCACTGAGGTATTTTGGACGAGAAGACGTCGCGCAGTTTCCCGAACGCTGCCCAGCCGAGTCGGATTCGTCGACTGACCTCTTTTTCAAAGTTGGACCTACCTAACTGGACTGTTTGTTCCAGGTAGACATATTCTTCAACAACTTCTAGACAAGAGTTCCCTACTGATACTGGGGTGGGCACCACATGGATATTCGACATGATTTTCGTCTTGTCCATGTTCATTTTAAGGCCCACCTGTTGAGAAACTTTGTCGAGGCCATCGAGCATTGTGCCAAGATCTTCCAGCGATTCTGCCATGACTACGATGTCGTCAGCAAATCGAAGGTGAGTGATGTACTCGCCATTAACATTGATGCCGAGTCCTTGCCATTCCAAGAGCTTGAAGGCGTCCTCTAGAGCGGCGGTAAACAGTTTCGGAGATATTACGTCTCCCTGTCTAACGCCTCTTCTCAAAGGAATTGCCTTCGTGCACTGTTCCTGTACTCGGACCGACATGGTGGCGTTGTTGTACAAGCACTTCAACACTTCGATATATCGATAGTCAATACGGCACCACTGGAGAGACTGCAACACTGCCCAGGTTTCGACCGAATCAAAGGCTTTTTCGTAGTCTACGAACGCTAAGCATAAAGGCAGATTATACTCCTCAGTCTCCTGTATAATCTGCCGCAGCGTATAGATGTGGTCTACGGTGCTAAAGCCTTTTCGGAAACCGGCTTGTTCGGGAGGCTGGAAGTCATCAAACTTGTGCTCGAGACGATTCGTGATGACCTTCGAAAACAGCTTATAAACATGGCTCAGCAACGAGATGGGCCGATAGTTCTTCAATAAGGTTTTATCACTTTTCTTGAAGAACAGGACCACCACGCTGCCGCCCCACGTTTCTGGCGTTTTACCCTCGAGTATAACGGAATTAAAGAGCTTCTGCAGGACCTTAAGTACCGGTGTTCCACCCGCTTTAAGAAGCTCTGATGTAATTCCGTCATCACCCGGCGCCTTGCTGTTCTTAAGCTGCTTAAGGGCCATCCTAATCTCGTTCAGGGTGATGTCGGGGATATCTTCGGTATAGTGTCGGGTCAGCCCGGCTCTCGGATCTGTAGCCGGGCTGGTAACAGGCTTAGTTGACGAGGTATATAACTGCCCATAGAACCTTTCGATCTCCCTTAATACCTCTGGCTTGGTGGACGCTACGCTGCCATCATCCATTTTCAGCTTCGTCAACTGGCTCTGCCCAATAGATGCATTCCTTGCGAACACTTTGGAGCCTTTATTCCGCTCTATCGTCTCTTTAATACTTTTGGTATTGTAAGACCGGACATCGTGTCGCAAGGATTTATGAATAGATCTATTGAGCTGCCTATAGGACTTAGCGTCATCGGAAGACTGCAGCACCATACCACGCCGATCCGCCATGAGTTTTCGGGTTTGATCTGATATCTTTTGAGTCCTATTGCTACGGTGAGTTTTAAAGAACTTGGACCCAACCGCATGGACAGTTTCTACCAGCCTATTACTAATATCATCTACGGAGACGCAACTATCTAGGCAATCGAATTGGTTTTTCAATTCGACTTGAAAGCTCTCGGGGTTTTGGAGTTGAGCATTAGAGGGTCGGAGCGTAGACTTCATCAGGCGAGACCTTTCTATTTTTAGATTGATATTCAATGTGCCTCTAACCATTCGGTGTTCACTGCCCGTTTTCACTCTGTGAATCACAGTGACATCATTGAATATTTGTCTCTTCGTGGTCATGATGAAGTCTATCTCATTTTTCGTGGAACCATCGGGGCTCATCCAGGTTCATTTCCTATGAGGTGGCTTCTGGAAGAAAGAGTTCATCATAAAGAGTCCCTCTTTCTCCATAAAATCGGCCAACCTCTGGCCCCTAGGGTTCCGTTGCCCATAACCAAAATGCCCCACTCCCAACTCTTCACCATCTCTTTTGCCCAGCTTTGCGTTAAAGTCTCCCATTACAACCGTGAAGTGGGTTTTCGAGGATGTATGGCCCTACTAATGTCCTCATACAAAACCTCCACTTCATCATCAGGGTGTACCGAGGTCGGTGCGTAAACCTGTATGACCTTCAACGAATATCTTTTGGATATTCTGAGTATCAGGTACGCTACCCTGCTCGACACACTATCGATGGTCACGATGTTGTTAATGAGAGACTTCCGGACGATAAACCAGACACCACCTAGGGACTGTTGGTTGCCCTCCCTGTAATAGAACAAGTTACCTGATTTCATGATTATCGTGTCCTCACCCTCTCTTCGGACTTCTGATAATCCTATAAGATCCCAGTGTAACTTGTCTATTTCCTCTTCCAGCTCGACAATCTTCTCGTCAGTCCTCAAAGTGCGATTATTATATGTTGCCAGGGCCAGTTGTCGTTGGGGGTCGGTAGCTGGAACTCTTCCGGGGATTCTTAGCACCCCCTGCCCCGCTGTTACCATAGCCGCTACCGAAACTAGGAATAGCGGGGCCGCCGGGGACTGGGGGCCTGGCCGTTCTTGTCGTTTTCATTTGGGGGATTTGCCCATACTCGCCACGCTGGGCATACGGGTTGGCGAGCGCAGATATTGCTTTTTGTTGTTTAAGTGGAGGATGCTGCTGCCCGTCCCCTAGCTTTTTTTCCCTTAGTCGCCTCTTACGACATCCACGGGTAGAGATGGAGGGGTCAATTCTAAGCCGAAACCACCACGGCACCTACGATACTATACTATACTACGTTACCTACCTAGTATATACGATACTTAAAAAAAAAAAAAACAATTTTAAAATTTTTGTCTGTCTGCCAGTCTGTTTGTTCTGGGTAATCTCGTAAACAGAATAATGTGGGAGGCGGGCGGTCATGTTCGGAGGGGAGGCTGAATGTTGCTCAATTGGTTTCTAGATAAAACAAAGAAAGTTTCAGCTCCTTTAGAATTGTCATAAGATGCCCACGACCCACTTTCTCTAACCCTCTTTCTCTCTCTTATGTGACGCAGACGAAGTTGCGCGGGTCAGCTAGTGTTTTATTCTTTCGATGAAAATAGGGTTGGTAAATACGTAAGGACCTACTTCCTATGCATAATATACCTATATTGTTCGGGTGATTAATTTTACGGGCTAGATTCGAAAACTTGAATTTTGTTTGTAGATTTTTTATTTATTAGGTTAGGTTAGGTTAGGTTAGACCTATTTCAGACCAGACATAATGATTAGAAAACCGATATCTTTCTGATGCGAGGGGTCGCGGAAAGCGTCAGATAAACAATAACTGCACTCCCCTGTACTTCCCTATTACTTTATCTATAATGAGATTGAGCAGCAACTCCGAATCAATCTAACGGTTAAATTTTTAGCATAACGTTTGCACATTATAATTTTACCTAAATAATGTTGGGCATGGAGAAACTGGATGCATATTTTATTAACTTTAAAAATTACAGTTATCTAAGAGGTTTTGTTTTATCTTAATATTTACACAAAACAAATAGTTGTAGAATTATACATTAACCAGAATATGAAATGTTGACGCGAAAGCGAAAAGGAATTCAATATATCCAAGTCGGACACATGTAAGACATCTGTTTAGCATAGGTCCTTATGTGTAGTGTAGCCACAGCGAGTGACGTTATCAATCACATTCTGAACTCCTCCTCCGGGTACAGTAATAGTGGTTACATTGGTACCCACGAATGCGACAACAGCCGACCTCAAAGGTTTAGGATTATCAATTAGTTTAACTTAGGCTTTCGAAGAAGTGTATTCGAACATCAAGTACGAACACTTTTATGCTGATGATGGGTTCGAAGATATAGAAGCTAAGCCTAGAATGTGATCTGATTGTTGATACCGCTCTGGTTTAAGATTTTCGGTATGAAGCTGGTATGAGCAATATCATAAGAAGATATGGAACAAAGCAGTTACGATAATATTTTACCTATTTCAAAACATATTAAGAGAGGTAGGGCAGAGAAATTTCTTTGGAGATTTCTCTCTACTAGAGGCAGCCTGACTGATTGAATACTTCCACCATACAAAAGATAGCAGTCAAATAACCTTGTATTGTGTTCCTGTTAGTGGTACTAATGGTACTACGGTAGCAGCTTACCATCAGGAGGGTCGTAGGATTATTTGCCACTTTTGTTGAAAAAAAAAATGTAACAAGCAGACTAGACCGTTCTCTCGTTTGAACAAACCCCAGGAGTACGTTACGCGCCTGTGGAGCTCCCAGAGCTTCTCGTTAGGTTCGGATCGTATTCACGACATGAAACTCATAATACAGGATTTGTATTTATTGGGCGTCCTTTGTTGTGTAGAGAGCCAATATTTTATGCAGGTCGGATCGTATTATAATATTTGGGTACAAAGGGTAGGCTTCTCATCTTTCTTGACATATTGTATCGTGATTCTTTCAATATTTCTTTAACATGTAAATTTTTTAATGCCGTATTTTAACCACGATATGTAATCCTTTACAATTGCTGATTCAGCTGATACTTAATTATCTATGAACAAGATACTAATAAATATTTTGAATCTATTCACAATTACGCTGTTTTAAGTCAGTATAAGAAACCAACACTTTATCCCGCTGTACAGATAGTGATCTCGACCCTGATCTAAACAATGGAATTTTGGTAGTTAACTACCTAATATCTGTAATATTCACTTAACTGTATTTTGAATCTATTTACAATTACGCGGTTTTAAGTCAGTACAAGAAACCAACACTTTATCCCGCTGTACAGGTAGTGATCTCGACCCTGATCTAAACAATGGAATGTTGGTAGTTAACTACCTAATATCTGTAATATTCACTTAACTGTATTTTGAATCTATTTACAATTACGCTGTTTTAAGTCAGTACAAGAAACCAACACTTTATCCCGCTGTACAGGTAGTGATCTCGACCCTGATCTAAACAATGGAATTTTGGTAGTTAACTACCTAATATCTGTAATATTCACTTAACTGTATTTTGAATCTATTTAAAATTACGCTGTTTTAAGTCAGTACAAGAAACCAACACTTTATCCCGCTGTACAGGTAGTGATCTCGACCCTGATCTAAACAATGGAATTTTGGTAGTTAACTACCTAATATCTGTAATATTCACTTAACTGTATTTTGAATCTATTTACAATTACGCTGTTTTAAGTCAGTACAAGAAACCAACACTTTATCCCGCTGTACAGGTAGTGATCTCGACCCTGATCTAAACAATGGAATTTTGGTAGTTAACTACCTAATATCTGTAATATTCACTTAACTGTATTTTGAATCTATTTACAATTACGCTGTTTTAAGTCAGTACAAGAAACCAACACTTTATCCCGCTGTACAGGTAGTGATCTCGACCCTGATCTAAACAATGGAATTTTGGTAGTTAACTACCTAATATCTGTAATATTCACTTAACTGTATTTTGAATCTATTTACAATTACGCTGTTTTAAGTCAGTACAAGAAACCAACACTTTATCCCGCTGTACAGGTAGTGATCTCGACCCTGATCTAAACAATGGAATTTTGGTAGTTAACTACCTAATATCTGTAATATTCACTTAACTGTATTTTGAATCTATTTACAATTACGCTGTTTTAAGTCAGTACAAGAAACCAACACTTTATCCCGCTGTACAGGTAGTGATCTCGACCCTGATCTAAACAATGGAATTTTGGTAGTTAACTACCTAATATCTGTAATATTCACTTAACTGTATTTTGAATCTATTTACAATTACGCTGTTTTAAGTCAGTACAAGAAACCAACACTTTATCCCGCTGTACAGGTAGTGATCTCGACCCTGATCTAAACAATGGAATTTTGGTAGTTAACTACCTAATATCTGTAATATTCACTTAACTGTATTTTGAATCTATTTACAATTACGCTGTTTTAAGTCAGTACAAGAAACCAACACTTTATCCCGCTGTACAGGTAGTGATCTCGACCCTGACCTAAACAATGGAATTTTGGTAGTTAACTACCTAATATCTGTAATATTCACTTAACTGTATTTTATTATGTTTAAATGAATGTTACTTTGAGGTTTTCTAAATAGAAAGTCAATGGATACTTCACTCGTATATTAGATAAACCAAAAAAATTTATTAATTAAATTATTTGTGATTGCGTTTTTGGGCGGCCGGACCGACACTCGTGAACATTACCAAGAGTGCCGTGCCGGTGGACAGTGCTGACAGGCCACTTGGTACTATCATGTCGCTACATATCTATAAGTCGTTTAAAAGAATTATACAATTAACTAGCAGATTACAAAATTGACAATTAGTTACTTTTAAGATTCAATTAAAATATTGATCTGTCATCCGTTGAACACGTATAGTTGTGAGAGTCGTTTGTTCCATTTAACCGCCGGAGTCCCGTAACCCGTGGGCTTGTGGGACCGTTTAGTATTAATTGCAGCTCGCTTCATGTGCATCCCCGGGAGCCCGGGACCCATTCCTAAACATTGTGCGCCATTGTTCAAGCGGAACACAATTGCTTTGTGTTTAGGCTTAATATACCTAGATTAAGAAAATGGCAGGACATTTTAGGTCAACTCGAAAAGGACTCATTAACACCCTAAAGTCGTTTATTTTAGTTATTATTTCTTAAGTGCGTTAAGTATTAAGTAATGTACAAGCTTTGGTGAATGTCGGTGGACGGTCTGGCGGGTATGACAACAAAAGGTCTTTTGGCTCCTCCGAAATGCCGTGCGCCTAAGTGAATCACTAGAACAACATTTTATCACTTGAAAGTTAATAATGCTGTTTTGATTTTTTCTGAGAGCCTAAAAGCCTACATAATACTACGAAAACTTAGTAATCGACGATAAGCGAAAATATAACGTCAGTTTCTGATTTGATATCTACTCAGGACAAGGGAATAAAAATACTCAATTTATGGCACATAATAAATTGCTCTGTCAGTAAATATGTTCTTTTTCAATTCAATTTAAGCCCTAGGAAGGGAAGGAATTAAATGTCAACACACTACCACTGTTTTGAGATATATCCCCCAGACATCGAGAAGAGCCGACAAGAAAGTCGATTAGATATATCAACATTTTTAAATGTATTTCTTTTAAGGAATAAAGAAAAATCATTAGTTAGCTCCATTCAGATTGCAGTGTAGCCTCGAGTAATAGTAGAAAACGGTATGTTAATTACATCTCCGTTTATTTTAATTTCAAAAGCTACGCTTTCAATAATAAGTAGGGTTCGCGCCGACGCATTTACACGTGGTAATTAGAAAAATACATGCGATATGAATATTATACTATTACAATATTCCAGTATAGTACAATTTCCGGAGAATACATAAAGTGTCACAGAGTGGATATGCCAAGGCATTGACACAGATAACGCGAGGCAATAGTGTTACTCTGTTTACCCATGTGACTACGTCTCGAGTCTCGAGTCTAGAGATCCATCACGAGACACGCCTCGACGTCGAGATCTCGCGCGATAATAATTCAAAAGGGAACGAGAATAATAATGGGTAACTTGTTGTTTGGGTTAATTTACGAGATTATAGACCACTTGTCGATGATCGAGTATTCAGGACTGTTTTTTTTTTAAATCGAGGTTTAATAGAATGTGTGTTTATCAAGACACGGTGCAATAGTGAGCGCTCGGAAACGAGGAGTGAACCCATAGCTCCTACAAGGCGAGATCTTGAAGCAAGCCTCTGTGGCAGGGTTTCCTTCGTGCGTGTAGTTCGCGTTCGAGAGACACATGGTACAAGTGCGCCAATACGTCGGCCCACCCACGCCCCTTTAGATCATTAAAAGCTTTGTTGTTTAACATAGTACACCTGAGTATATCACGGTCTGAGGTTATAATACACTAGTTGTTAATCGTATACAACCAACTCAAAATCGCTAAGGCACCCATGTTCGGTAAAGGAAAACATCATGATAAAACCATAGCAAGGTGCTAAGGTTTTTTCTAATAGCCACCTGGCTAGCTACCACCCTCAAGTTGAAAATCTGTCGCTAAACACTAATAGGTGTGTTCCAGCAGCTGCACTTGAGACCCAGCGCCCCACTTGGCTTAGCCTGCTTGGGCCTAATCGTTACTTCGGATCAGGTGACATTGAAGTCACAACGTTAAAACCTATAACAATAAAAAAGTGTATCCTATCATAGTTCTTGGGACACGGGAGGGTACATACGGGAAGTATTTGCCTATATGTTGCCTTTCATGGTTACTGCACCACTCCTTAAGGTCGTACATTGAAGTAAAAAATAGGTATATTTGTTTCAAATTTGACTGGTAATGTGTTCGAACAAATAATCTCTTGTCATTTATGATATTTGTATAGTTCTCCCTAATTTTCTTATATGGCTAGTGTGTTTATACATAATATGCGAAAGTCAAGTGGATAAAAATTTTCATATGTTCAGAGTTTAAGCAACGCATTAACAAGATGGCGGCTCTTCTATTAACACTGTCCTGGTGGTATTTGTGCCAACTTAAAAGTTATGGTCCTAGTTATTGTTTATAATTCACTTTACCTGGGCACAATAACCAAACTATATCGCGCATAATATCACCAATATTACATGTTATAGGGTCAAATAAATAAATAGTTCAAAATAAAAAACACGATATGACAGATCAAAATCCCGCCAAAAAGTCCTGGTATAGTTTAGCTATCAAATAACGTGTTACAAAAAATCAGTAAAGAAATGGTGTTAACTAATGAACTATTATCAATGAATATAACGTAACATCTCTGTGGTGTCGGGTAGCTGCAACGTATTTTAATTAGATTACATTAATTGCATATACATACATTAGGTATAACTAATTTCAATTTTAATAAGTATTTGATATTTAATGGAATTATACCTATTACCTAATTTAGGTTAATTTATTTTAATCTATATATCTCTTTTTCTCACACATTTTTGTTTCTTAAAATTCAAGTCACACTCTCCCAAAAGAAGTTTCAATTTAAAACCCGACTGCAATAAACACACTTGAAGAAAAAAAATTACTGTTTGCTTTTTAATTAATTCCCAGACGTCGTACTTAAATATTATATGGCTTATGTTCCTCCCACAATTAAGATGAATCTAACGACACCTCGTATTCTAAAATCCATCTAGCCGTTTAGGCTACAGAGCGTGCCGAAGAAATAGACATATATACGGTCGAAAAACATAATCCTCCCTTTTCACAGTCGCGTAATAACTAATAACACTTGTAACTCGAGCGTGACGTGTGACTCGTAGCGCGTGACGTATATCGCGTGGCGCGTGGCGCGTGGCGGGTGACGCGTGGCGTAGGGCTCAGGGCGTCGCGTCGTCGCGCAGTCGACACCAATCTAATGGCCTTACTCCAGTGTCTTTAACTTTATGATACGATCATATTATATTAACCTTGCAGGAATTTATTGCGGGTACGTTTGATGTATTACAATTTAAGACAGTCGTTTCGCCCTCGGTTCTGTCTCATTTATATTTAGTTATATTATTTATTATTATGTTTAAAGAATAATTATCAAGTGTTAATCATTATTTGAATAAGTTAGTGATAACATAAATTTTATTAGATAATAATCATCATCATCATCATTTCAGCCGCAGGACGTCCACTGCTGAACATAGGCCTCCCCCATAGATCTCCAGAGCGACCGATCTTGTGCGGCCTGCACCCAACGGCTCCCAGCGACCTTTATTATGTCGTCTTTCCATCTAGTGGGGGGCCGTCCTACGCTGCGCTTTCCGGTGCGTGGCCTCCACTCGAGAACCTTTCTGCCCCAATGGCCGTCAGTTCTCCGAACTATGTGCCCCGCCCACTGCCACTTCAACTTGCTAATCCTTTTGGCTATGTCGGTTACCTTAGTTTGTCTACGGATCTCCTCATTTCTGATTCGATCTCGTAGAGAAACACCAAGCATAGCCCTCTCCATAGCACGCTGAGCGACCTTGAGCTTTCTTATGAGGCCCACAGTGAGCGACCACGTCTCTGTGCCGTATGTCATCACTGGCAACATACACTGGTCAAAGACTTTTGTCTTGAGGCACTGAGGTATTTTGGACGAGAAGACGTCGCGCAGTTTCCCGAACGCTGCCCAGCCGAGTTGGATTCGTCGACTGACCTCTTTTTCAAAGTTGGACCTACCTAACTGGACTGTTTGTTCCAGGTAGACATATTCTTCAACAACTTCTAGACAAGAGTTCCCTACTGATATTGGGGTGGGTTCCACATGGATATTCGACATGATTTTCGTCTTGTCCATGTTCATTTTAAGGCCCACCTGTTGAGAAACTTTGTCGAGGCCATCGAGCATTGTGCCAAGATCTTCCAGCGATTCTGCCATGACTACGATGTCGTCAGCAAATCGAAGGTGAGTGATGTACTCGCCATTAACATTGATGCCGAGTCCTTGCCATTCCAAGAGCTTGAAGGCGTCCTCTAGAGCGGCGGTAAACAGTTTCGGAGATATTACGTCTCCCTGTCTAACGCCTCTTCTCAAAGGAATTGCCTTCGTGCACTGCTCCTGTACTCGGACCGACATGGTGGTGTTGTTGTACAAGCACTTCAACACTTCGATATATCGATAGTCTATACGGCACCGCTGGGGAGACTACAACACTGCCCAGGTTTCGACCGAATCAAAGGCTTTTTCGTAGTCCACGAATGCTAAGCATAAAGGCAGATTATACTCCTCAGTCTTCTGTATAATCTGCCGCAGCGTATAGATGTGGTCTACGGTGCTAAAGCCTTTTCGGAAACCGGCTTGTTCGGGAGGCTGGAAGTCATCAAACTTGTGCTCGAGACGATTCGTGATGACCCTCGAAAACAGCTTATAAACATGGCTCAGCAACGAGATGGGCCGATAGTTCTTCAATAAGGTTTTATCACCCTTCTTGAAGAACAGGACCACCACGCTGCCGCCCCACGTTTCCGGCGTTTTACCCTCGAGTATAACGGAATTAAAGAGCTTCTGCAGGACCTTAAGTACCGGTGTTCCACCCGCTTTAAGAAGCTCTGATGTAATTCCGTCATCACCCGGCGCCTTGTTGTTCTTAAGCTGCTTAAGGGCCATCCTAATCTCGTACAGGGTGATGTCGGGGATATCTTCGGTATAGTGTCGGGTCAGCCCGGCTCTCGGATCTTTAGCCGGGCTGGTAACAGGCTTAGTTGACGAGGTATATAACTGCCCAAAGAACCTTTCGATCTCCCTTAATACCTCTGGCTTGGTGGACGCTACGCTGCCATCATCCATTTTCAGCTTCGTCAACTGGCTCTGCCCAATAGATGCATTTCTTGCGAACACTTTGGAGCCTTTATTCCGCTTTATCGTCTCTTTAATACTTTTGGTATTGTAAGACTGGACATCGTGTCCCAAGGAATTATGAATAGATCTATTGAGCTGCCTATAGGACTTAGCGTCATCGGAAGACTGCAGCGCCATACCACGCCGATCCGCCATGAGTTTTCGGGTTTGATCTGATATCTTTTGAGTCCTATTGCTACGGTGAGTTTTAAAGAACTTGGACCCAACCGCATGGACAGTTTCTACCAGCCTATTACTAATATCATCTACGGAGACGCAACTATCTAGGCAATCGAATTGGTTTTTCAATTCGACTTGAAAGCTCTCGGGGTTTTGGAGTTGAGCATTAGAGGGTCGGAGCGTAGACTTCATCAGGCGAGACCTTTCTATTTTTAGATTGATATTCAATGTGCCTCTAACCATTCGGTGTTCACTGCCCGTTTTCACTCTGTGAATCACAGTGACATCATTGAATATTTGTCTCTTCGTGGTCATAATGAAGTCTATCTCATTTTTCGTGGAACCATCGGGGCTCATCCAGGTTCATTTCCTATGAGGTGGCTTCTGGAAGAAAGAGTTCATCATAAAGAGTCCCTCTTTCTCCATAAAATCGGCCAACCTCTGGCCCCTAGGGTTCCGTTGCCCATAACCAAATTGCCCCACTCCCAACTCTTCACCATCTCTTTTGCCCAGCTTTGCGTTAAAGTCTCCCATTACAACAGTGAAATGGGTTTTCGAGGTATGTATGGCCCTACTAATGTCCTCATACAAAACCTCCACTTCATCATCAGGGTGTACCGAGGTCGGTGCGTAAACCTGTATGACCTTCAACGAATATCTTTTGGATATTCTGAGTATCAGGTACGCTACCCTGCTCGACACACTGTCGATGGTCACGATGTTGTTAATGAGAGACTTCCGGACGATAAACCCGACACCACCTAGGGACTGTTGGTCGCCCTCCCTGTAATAGAACAAGTTACCTGATTTCATGATTATCGTGTCCTCACCCTCTCTTCGGACTTCTGATAATCCTATAAGATCCCAGTGTAACTTGTCTATTTCCTCTTCCAGCTCGATAATATTCTCGTCAGTCCTCAAAGTGCGATTATTATATGTTGCCAGGGCCAGTTGTCGTGGGGGTCGGTAGCTGGAACTCTTCCGGGGATTCTTAGCACCCCCTGCCCCGCCGTTACCATAGCCGCTACCGAAACTAGGAATAACGGGGCCGCCGGGGACTGGGGGCCTGGTCGTTCTTGTCGTTTTCATTGGGGGGATTTGCCCATACTCGCCACGCTGGGCATGCGGGTTGGCGAGCGCAGATATTGCTTTTTGTTGTTTAAGTGGGGGATGCTGCTGCCCATCCCCTAGATTTTTTCCCTTAGTCGCCTCTTACGACATCCACGGGTAGAGATGGAGGGGTCAATTCTAATCCGGAACCACAACGGCAAGATAATGATTAATTAAAAATTATAAGTTTACACAATATACAGCAAGTACATTTGACGATGCTAAGGCCAGAGAGAGAGATAGAGAGAACAAATAATCATTTTCTATTTAGATTCTGCTATGTTTACTTTAACATAATTATTAATTACATATGAGCGCTTCGACAAATATTTTGTAAATGACAATTATTATTGATAGTGATGTCTTCATCATTGGTCATCACAATCTTCAATTTTGACATTACACTAATTTAGAATCACATATTATAATATCGGATAACACGATTTCATTTTTATATAGTACTTAATAAAACTTTTGAACCCTATATAAAGGGTCCTCGATAAGAAGAACTTCTATTTATAAGGAGCTGATCGAGAATTCGCCCGTAAAGTTAGTAAAAGACAAAACGGCATTTATTTTCATTCCTGCAGAACTCACATAAATTGAAATGAACGTGAAGAGCTTAGTTGTTATTTTCTCTGAAAGCACTAGCAGAGAATACTGAGATGATTTGAAATATTTTGTAAGTTTGGTTTGTTAACCTTCCCGTAACAGGTCTACTTGGCCACACGTCACTAGACTATCAGCGTCACCATCTAGAAATATTCGTGGGCAATTACAAAAAGGATCGCAGTACTGAGAATACTCAGTAACAGCTCGTTAGTCCTGAGGAGTGAGCTAGTACTGCTCTTGTACCAGTACATATTGTAAACCACACTATTCAGACTGAACACAACAGTGCGAGCATGGCTGTTTCGCGATAGAAATTAAAATTTTGTAATAAGTTGTTCATATTCTATGTATGATGTCCAGATTCACATAAAATGCCAATGCAGGCAGAGTGCACACTGGATCGCAAGAGCCGGACGGTCTCAGAAGACATACTAGTAGAATGTCATGCTCATTTCGAGGTAGCTACTAACTAGGCACGGCAGCGGCATTGCGGACATATTACTACTTCATTATCAATCAATATTAACTTCAATAGTCTAGAACCAAGAATATTTTCATGATGAATTTTGAACTTCACTTTTTATCTAGATCCAGAAGTGGGATGTAGAAATAGCTAAAAAAGTGCATTCATGCAAAGTACTCTTCTGTTATGTACCAACTATTAATTTAGATAAATACAAAGTATGTAGTGAATCCGTAGCGGCGTAGCTGAGCTAAACGAAACTTTGTGTTTCAATGAAGTTGTTCAAGCAACATCGTCGCCCGCGCCCCGCGCTCCTCGTCACGAGCCACGAGCCACGTGCCACTGTACTAGTAGTGTAGAGTACGACAGCGGACAGCTGAGAACGCAACCAGTGAGCTCAAATAAAGACATTTCTACAATTATAAATTTTATATATCACCGAATAATTATATGGACCTATAGTTTTATCAACAATCTACATTAAACATTAATAATTGTGAATTTTTGAGGTTTGTCTATATAAGCAAAATCATGATACTAAGACATAAAAAATGTGAATTTTCAGCGATTACTAATTTGTTTAAGATCATAGTTTCAACCTAATCTAAGCAGTCCAGTTCATTTTTAACCCTATGCAAATGTAACCGCTAGACTGCTTTTAGTATCCGTTCACAATCTAACGTACATTCCGCTACGCTAAACTAAGGACAGTTTATAATCACACTAATTTATATATAGGATAACTGTTTGTGCGATTATCCGGTGACATATATTAATTACACTGCATTCAAATTATAAGTAATAATTTATTTGAAACTTATACAGGGTATTAGTAGACCACTCCCGAAAATGAAGACAGACGATAGTACTAATGACACCTTTGATGATGGGATGGAAAAAAAATTGATCCTGATAAAAAAAAAATCATATTATTTAAACTTTTTATTAGCATTATTTACGCTCCATCGTGTTAGTACAGCTAAATGAAACGATAATTTCATAAAAAATACATTACTTTACTAAAAAAAAAACCAGCAATGAAACACAAAATCAAAAACAGCTGATGCTCGGATCAACGAACGCCCGGGCGCAGCGTCAATCTTGCGCTGCACGCAACTAACAATCAAATAAATACTTATTTACAACATAAAGTACAAGAATTCTATTTTAAATTCATTCTGATAGATAAATTAATTGTCGATCATAATTGCAAATAGTTTCTTCAACTATTACATTATTCTGTACCATTTCATTTTTAATTTCTTGTACAAAATTGTAAATTTTTTAATTGTGTACGTGATAATCCAATTAGGTTAATTTAATATTCTAATATCATTTTTGTAGTAGCGAGCTTCTTGTTACGTCAGGGTACAATTGATTGTATAAATGTATAAAAAAAAATTGAATTATAACTTCTAAATTCCATATGAAGACTAGTCAGTAGAGATAACTAAACTTATGAAATAATAGTCGTGAATGTAGGTATAACGGTTTATCGATCTGCGGAAAAGATCAAAGTGCCGCTGTCGACGCTAACGAGGGGCTACTGCAAGGTGGCGGCCCGCGGCGCTTTATTTCTTTTGGCGGGGTTGATTATTAAGTTTAGTATTTTTAGTTCTTGAGACAGTTACACTTTGACTTTCATTTCATGTGCGCGTGCGTGGGCGACAGATATTCGTTCAATCGTATTGTTAACTAAGTTCTTGTCATTATTTTATTGTTACGTTTTTTGTTTCTTTTTAAGATTGTGTTGATTTTATGAGAGTTTTGTTTTAATAATGCCTAACGCATACGTTTATAGTGTTCGTGAATACGGTAGCATGTTAATGAATAATGTGCCTTGGAGAAGCTCGCGGGAATGCTTCGCGTGCATTACGAATTTACCGAGAGAGATTCCCGACAGCTGGACATCCGACTGACTCTCGCCTGATAACAGCAGCTATTCAGCGAGTGTTGGATAATCGGCCCACTGCCCCAGTAGCGACAGGAGGTGGAAGTCAAGTGGCTATTCAGTTCGAGGAGAGCATTTTTGATGTCGTTCGCTGAAATCCGAACTTAGTTAAACGAGGTATTGCTAAATTGTTAAGGCTTCGAGATGTAACAAGTGTGTTATACTGGACAGTTTCCAAGGTGTTAAAGCGTAAACGAATGTACCCATAAAAAGTGCACAAACTGCAAGCTTGGTTGGTATCCGGTGAGAACGATCACTGGCGAGTTTTTTACCATTGGATAAGACCCGCAACAACGTGTGCCTGGTTTCATTGAACACGTGATCTGGACGGACGAGTAGACATTTACAGGAAACGGGCTGTGGAACCGAAGAAATACAATTGTTTATTCCGAGGTGAACCCGCACGCTGTTCTACAAACCAGGCACCAAACCCGATGGTCGGTTAACGTATGGGCAGGTTTATTTAAGGATCGCATACTAGAACCAATGATTCTGCCACAGCAACTTGACGGACAGCGATATTTAAACCTCATAAATGAACAGTCGGAGGACATTTTAGACGATTTATCATTAGCTGAATATCGCCGAAAATGGTTTCAGCATGATGGTGCACCCCCACATCCTCAGATTCGTCCGTGAGCGCCTCACTGAGCTATTTGATGATCGCTGGATCGGCAGACTAGGACCATACTCTTGGCCACCTCTGTCACCCGATCTGACCCCGTTAGTCTTCTTTCTGTAGGGGTATGTGAGAGAATGTGCTTTTAATCGTAAGTGTGTTAGTGCCAACGAAATGCACCAAAGGACCGTGGATGTTTTCGACAAACTACGTGCGGACTGGGTCGAGGACTCCACGATGATGCCTGCATGAGGATACGCAACGCCGAGCCCAAATCTGCCTCGAAATGAATGGGGTACAATTTGAGCCGCATCTCATAAGACCACGGAAGCTTTGGATCGGTAAGCTGTTTCATACCTACATTTTTTATAAATAACTTAGTACTAAACTGATATGAATAGGTACATAACTGAATACATCAGAATAATAAACATTCTTACACGATGGATAAAAAAACATGGCTCAATGCTTGTTAAAATTTTATTTAAGTATTTTTTTCATTCGCGGGGAATCGAACCCGTTACTTTTTTAATTCAACCGGAGAATTCGAATGAAAGTGGCCAGGTAGACACTAGCACAGTGGCAAAGTAGATAAGTTAGGTATTTAGACAATATTGTAAATAAGTATTTGTGCGATCGCCAGCTACGGGACGCGCGAGAAAGGCACCGCGCCGCGCTCGCGCTGGACTGGCGCCGCGACACGCCGCGCCTGCGCGTTATTTGACCCTAGCAATCAGCTGTATTTAATTTGGTGTTCATTGCTGGTTTTTTTTTCAGTAAAGTATTGTATTTTTTTGTAAAATTCTCGTTTCATTAAGTTGTACTAACATGATGGAGCGTAACATAATGCTAATAAAAAGTTTAAATAATATGATTTTTTTTTAATCAGGATCAATTTTTTTTCCGTCCCATCATCAAAGGTGTCATTAGTACTATCGTCTGTCTTCATTTTCGGGAGCGGTCTACTAATACCCTGTATAGCAGAGAGAAACTAACATCTAAACGTTCTTAAAGTATTCGTTGGGATATAATATAAATAAGTTTCCGAGCAAAATATCAATAATTGATCAAGTATTCAAGAATCTTTCATCAGTTGTGAGACACAAAATGTTTAACGTAATTTTGTTACAAAATGAAACATCAAACTAAAAGTTGTGCTACCGTGAATACCGTTGAACTGTGAACGTTCAAACGAAAGCTCGATAGTCGGTACGTGCTAGTTGGACAAGTTGAATCCGGAACTGATAGTTGTGGTGTTGCACCGCCGGAATGCGGCTTCGATTCCGGTCCAGTTTATAACTGATATGCAGTCTACGTGACTGTATTCATTTTATATTATAGAAGTATTAAATATTTCTTGCAATGACGCTAGTTATCCAGTTATCCTACTTGTATTTGTAGATTGAGCTAGTAACTTCCATTGAAAAGAGGTATCAGTGTTAAAACGGTTAAGCCTAAGCCCTCTAAGTAACGGATTGAATCTGATCCTAGAATACAAGAGGCGAAATATATTGAAAGTGCTTTTAATATTATTCTCCCAGTTATATTCTTAAGATGTTGACGTAAACGTGTTATTTAGTTAAGATGTTCCGAGGTCTCGGGAATGTGACCTCACCGACTAATGGTCTCGTTACTAAGTTTAAATGAACACTAACTTTCCAGTACCTACTCTGAAACCGGACAAAAGAGTCGTGAACTTTGTCTTCGAAATGGATGCTTAAGTGTTACTAACAAACTTAAACTAGCTATCGAGATGTTCGATAAAGAAGTTAAGATTAGATAATTTCGTTTGGTGTACTTAAGGCTTGGTAAATTAATATTCTGCATTTATGAAACAGAAGAAACAGAAACATTCAGAGTTGTATTCTGTAAGATGAATTATAAGTTATTTCGTTAAGTTTAGAGTACTTACGTGAATATGTACGCTTATTCCTTGCACTTAACAATATTAAACAAAAGACGAGTTGTTTTTTTTAATTTGTTTTCACACCGGTTATCGCAAACATATTTATAACAATTAAAATTAAAAAAAAAGTGTGTTGTGTGCTTTAAAATGTGAACACATCTTGTACAATAAAACATGTTAACCATTACTTTTACACTCAATCCTACTTTTACATTTAATTCTTAAAGACTCATTAGAAATAGTCAACAAGGGTTTATAGTAAAGGTTTAGCACATCTTTTAAAGAGCGTTGTTGGAATGTTACCAACTGTTGTTGTCCTATTTCCTTATTAATGTCTAGGTTAGATACAGCTGAGGCTACCTCAGATTCATGTAACATAATATTAATAAGCGTCAAAGTGCTGCAAAACAATCAAAATTATATTGATAGGTTTTAGAATTATCTACAATTTTATATACAGCATTAAAATGTTAAAAGAAGATGTTGCAGATATCTTGACCTCCATTTGCTATTTGCTGTTCGAAAACCATTTTATTAAGTAAATAATTGCTATTCGATTTTAGATCGTTTATATTTAGTCCAGATGTATTTTGGTTTAGTACTCAGAGTTCTAGCGGCTGTACTTTTAAGTCTTCAAATAATCTTTAATCATGGTTTCGCTTCTTTCTCGAAGAATTTCAAATGTGAGCTTATCCATCAAATTAAAATACTTTTTATTTATTATGATATTTCGCTTTATCCTTTAAACATTTTATCAAAGATTTACTAAACCATATTTTGGGTATCGACGATTACTTTTTCTAGAATACGGTCTATACTTCATTATAATTACGCTTAGTTCGCTGTAAAACACTGTCACTTTTAGATCAGTATTATCAGTAGTATTCCAAAGACCCGACCAGTTTTTATGTCTTCTAAATCTTTGTTCTTTAATCAATGTTGAACTAAATACAACTTAATAAAGACTAAATAGTAATGTCTAATTTCACTGGTCTGCAAAAAAAAATTTTTTTTCTACTTCCTGTTTTCATGCATGAATTCATCATATTTTGTGCTCTAAACTCAGAATCTGACATACAATTAGGTACCACACGTAGATTTCTAATATAATATTTATTTAATTAACAAACAATATTATTAAAATATCAATTATCATAACGAAATGAAAAAATACTACGGTCTAAGTTTTACAGTGAAAAATCCTAAATTATAGTCACAAAATGAATAAATATCGGTCAGTTATCTCATTATATGGTGAGAAAATTTGTTATTTTATGGTTTTTCCCTTTTCATCGTTTCTATTGGAGTTTCTCGGCGAATTGACCAACAGAAATCAGCAAGCATTGCTGCTGATCATTTCCCACTGTAACGTTTTTCTATCTGCATTATATCCTGATGAAACCTTTCACCATGCTCATCTGATACGGCTCCAAGATTTTCAGGAAAGAAATCTAAATGAGAGTCCAAAAAATGAATCTTGAGTGACATATTGCATCCTACAGCTTTATAAGCAGAAAGAAGCTCCCGAATGATTTGTCGGCAGTTCTCATTTTTTGTATTCCCAAGAAAATTAGGACAAATTTCCACAAAAGCCACCCAAGCTCTTTTTTCTGCTTCGCTCAACTTCGAATCAAAAGCTTAATCTTTCATTAGCTCATGTATCTGCGGATCTACAAAAATTCCTTCCTTCAATATTGCGTCAGTTATTCGAGGAAATTTTGTTTTGAGATATTGAAAACTTGCACCATTTTTATTCCTTTTGCAATTACATAGAATTTTATTAAAATAATTTTCAAACATTTATTTTATATTTATTGGCTCTATTCATTAAAAAATTCATAAACTTCACATAAAAAACTCAAAACCAATATAGAGAACATGGACTTTATGCAAAACTTACGAAAATATTTGATACAAAATGTAAACAATTAAGAAACAAGTTTTCACTCAACTGTTGTGAAGTCACAGCGAATACTGCGCATGCGCGTGTGTACTACCATAAAAATCACCTTCGACACTTCCTTTCTTTCTCTTACAACTCGCTAAAACTTATTTTGTACATACATTGTTCGTATATAAACTGTTTGTAACATTGACGCGCAAAAAATTAAAAAAAACCCCAAATTTTTAAAATAAAAAAAAAAACATCAAAAAATCTATACGTGATAGAAAAAATCGGTCCACGGGGATAGATTCAGAACATTTGAATCGTCATATTTATGACAAAAATTTTTTAAAAGAGGATTTCATTGCAGACCATTGTTTTTTACAGCTTATCACTATGCTTTGCAGCGTATGGTATAAGTAAAAGTTTTCACAGAAATTGAATGAAAAAGCGATAAATAGACGCAAACTACGTACGATAAAAGAGTAAAAAGGTTGATAGGATTATCATCAAAGTAGATGTTATTCGCGATGGCGAGGTGGTGGAGCGTGAAGCGATACGGACACGGACACGGACACGGACACGGACACGGCATTTGAATAATTGACTAGAACGAGTTCAAAGGATCCACTCGGTCGGAACTTTAATTTGTTTTGATGGGCATGGGATAGACACCATGGGTTCGACATCATAATATTATAAAATCAGTTTACATTTAAATAATCAGAAAAAATCAAAACTTGGATTGTGATAAGACGTATTAAACAAAGAGTTATAAGCCTCCAAAATATTCCATGTCATTAAAATACAAAACAATAACTTTCAGTTTCGATACTGTCAACGTATGTACATAATATACAACTTACAATACCAACGAAACATGGTTCAGAGTGAATGACCTCTAAGAGACAAGGAGACGGTGCCTATTAATTTATTGTTAGTACTCGTAAAGGCGTTGATAATATAGGATCGGCTATCTGAAATCCGAGTTGATGATCTCATCTCGTTGCTATTGAAGCGTGAACAGGCACATTTGAATAATTGAGTAGTTCGCCGACATAAGCTCCCTCTGTCGTTTTAGTTCAAACATTTACATATATTATGTTTAATAAAATGCAGCAACTCAATAGAAGTTTATAAAATTAGATTTAGACTAAGTCAGAGACTAGTAAAATTAGATGAAGTAGATAAAATTAGTAAAAAATATTACAATACGAGACAACCGCCTGTGTTCGGAAACGCTGTAGACGATATTATAGACTTTACACAGAAAACTCACATACAGGTAATTTCATAACTTTACTTAATTATCTAAATCGAATGTTTATTGAAACCCATTATATTAATTTAAAGTGTTAATTTGTCATACGACAAAGCAGCTGAAGACGATGACGATGATGACGATAAAAACTAATAATTATTATTAATATAAAACTGACTCGAAATGGATTTTGAAGTGTTATCACTGAACTACAAGTGGCTGGTAGAGCTAGTGTGCAGCCAATGGAGCGTGTAACGGGAACGTGTTTGAATAATTCACTAGAGTTGACTGTGAGTCTGCGAGAAAGCGATTGCCAAGAAATATGTTATTCAAGTGGAATTTCTTTGTTTTATGATTTGAGTGAATCATGACTTCACAATTGTAAGATTAAATCAAGATGCAGTTTGTATGTATTGCTGACAGCTACATTGACATGATAAACATCACAGTTTTTATCAAATCTGTGATAAGCATAATAGGTATTTTTGAAGTGAAAATTATTTACGCGCATGAGGGTAACATTTTTACGGATGCAACGCATCACGAAGACGCGTCAGGAAATGTGAAACGTTTCGAGAGAGAGAGAGAGAGGAAGAGAGCGATTGAGATCGATTGAGAAAGGGCGCACGTAGCATAAAGCACGTAGGCATGGACGCAACGTGTAAACAGAGAGATAAATTTATAAATAAACATTTTGTGATAAATTTGTAAATCGTCGTACACTAAGCAGTTGTTCAGAGTAAGTCATATTAAAGGGTTGGGGGGGGGGGGGGGGGCGTTTAGTGGACTGTATTTTTTGATAGAATCACGTTATCTTAAGTTTTGATATAAAATATGGCGGAATCCCTCGTGCATTTCGATGACTCTAATAATAAGGCAAAACCACTCACCTTGAACTCCGGTTTCTTCTTATATTTGGAGGATCTTCTGCGCAGGTACCATCACACAAAAATGTTCTTATTAGTTTTAGGCTGTAGACACCAACAGTTTATAACATATTATATTTATATCTCAATAGTAGAGATGATTGCGGCGCGGCGGACACACACGGCGGTGCAAGACGTATTAACACTGCATCCTCGCATGGCGCGGCGTGAGGGGTCCAAGGCAATGAGCGATGCCTTAGGACGCAGAAGAGTTTTTGCCACCGTCATTCACGGGATGGTTGTACCCGATTTACCAATATATTTGTTATCTTTTGTTAATATACAATTTTTTATGTTAATTCGTTTGAAGGTTAGGAAGTTTTAATATTTACAAATAACATGTGGCATTTTTATTTGCCACTCGTCATTTAAGAATTTAATATTACTTAATATTTTAATGACAATTAAATTCATTAAATTCCTATCATATCTTTTTTTTCCCTGCCTCTAAGTCTTAAAAATTAATTTGCCAATGATGCTTCACTTTGTACGCACGCACTTTTTTATATTTACATATTCAATATTGTAATTTCATATTACAGAACGATTTCTAGTTCTGAATATAAATGAGTGAGCAGAGCTGATACTACATATTATGTCAATCAATTTAATATAATGTAAAGACCTAGGAAATTATGACCTTGACTTGCTGACAAACATACAACAGATTAATTAATTAATACAGAAATATTAAAAAAATAGTTTATTGTTTTACACTTTACATAATGAAAATTACTTTACATATTATGACAATGGCAGAGTAACGTTTGAGTTCGTAATTAGAAGTTACCCCGAGATTATAGTACCATTGTAGTAGTTGCGTAGTGTTGTCACTAAAACGGAAATGTACCCCATCATTCAGCTCCCTGCGCTTTATAGGAGCATCGTCGCCGTCGCCGCCGCCATATCACGAGCGAGTCTTCTAGTGTGTGTTGTTACAGTAACGGTAATAAAATACATAATAATTTAAATTGCTTGTATTAAAATCGAACGTTGCACAAATTGATTTACGAATCAGCAGTAAATATATTGAATTGAAGTAATAAATAATTTTTCTGATAACCAGAGCGGCCCGGCCGGCGGCCGGCACGATGTGGCCGGTAACCAGTGACCCGGAAACGAGATCGAAAGTAGAATGTATGCGAAGTGTCACGCCACCGCACCGCACCGCGCCGCGCCGCGCCGCGCTGATTGCGTCGCGTCGACGAGAACATAGTGAAACAGAACTGGAGCTCAAAGAGATATGGTTGCGTGTATTTTATATATTTTTAATTATATAAGCCGCGGCTGACATGCTTGTTAAAATTATATTAGTTTCTGTCAGTTTATATACTATATACCCGTCTACACACATAACAGGCATATGTTGAAACTTCAACTCATCTTTGCGCGCGGCCCTATGTCTGTATAGGCTAATAAACATGCAGTTTTATTTGTATGACAGTGACCCGCCAGTCGTCACGTGTTTTTATCGCTTTGTTCTTTGGGTACAGCCAGTAATAAAAATGTCAGGTTAGTCACGGAGAAAATGTTTCACCTAATCAGTAGTTTTGCTTTATAATGCGTCGTATCGCAAGGGTTAAAATATTAAAACGGTAATTTCTAATTTTAAAAAGATAGATAATCAGCAATGAGTCACAGTTAGAATACTCCGCAATATGGTATAATATTCTTTGTCTACCACCATATCTTTCTAATCCGTATACACAATATTTGGGGAATTTAAATATATATATATATTGTTTTACATAATATTGAACAGAACGTGGCGGATAAAATGAAAATAATAGAATATTAATTATTTCGTATTTATAGTCGTAGTGATACGGAATAATATGTTTAATAAACATGTATTTACACAATTGGGCTGTTAATTTATTTTAAAGAACAAATAAGGTATAAAAAATTTCTACATAATATAAGTGAAATAGCTGATAGAATTCTCTTCTGTACTTGACTGTATCTCTTGACACGCACACGAAAGCACTGTATCTGTATACGCTTTACGCACACACAGAGCAGTGCGCACAAATGAATGGAATTGTCTATAACAATTTTGTAGAGTTTGCCCAAGGGCAATGGTAAAAATAATATGATTTCACAGTGTCATGGCCACCAACTGGCTCGTTTATTCTTTTTATCGAATCTTGGTAAAATATGTTCGTTAACCGATTATAACTCTACAGAGTCAGATAAAGTCAGCAATAGGGTCTGTTGCCGCAGTCAAATCGATCAGCAAACATCTTGACGATAGCCTCTAAGTACTAACTACACTACCTGAACTAGAGGTACACCAAGTCACTATGACGGGGTTTTGGATCCTGATGACGTTACCGAGCCGGTTTAGCGGCTGGTTATCCTAAAAAGGTCAATAAACCCGTTCAAAACATATTAAATTGGATTTATCCCTCCGTAAAGATTACCGATAGCAAAGCGGAATAGAATTTATTTAGGAAAAATGTTTTCTCTCTTTTATAAAGAAAAGTTAATTTGATAGAGAAGAAAAATGCTTTTTTATATAAATAGTAATAATACATACAATGTTACACATTAATGCGCTATATATTACATATTTCAGGTTAACTGTAATTTTATGAAATATCGTATCATCCCAAATTTGGGTTTTGAGGTTGAAAGTTATTCTTATTTTCATAATATACTAACGTATCGACCAATTTTCGTTATTTAAGCTGTCTCATAGTATTTTTAATGACATGCAAGACGTTTATTTTTTTTTTCTAGAAGAATCTAAGAAGATAAGTTTGAACCTGCGATGGCCGCGACATCTGGTTGACGTTGAGCGTCATTTTGACACAAATAGACAAATGGATCATCAGAAAGACTGACTGACCGACTGAAACGGCCGAGACGCAAACGCGATGGTTACGTTTTTTTAAAATGTTTAACTAGTACGCGTCACCTACCTAATGATAAGTGAAAAAATGGTGACAATTGATCACGTTTAGGTTCAGGATAGATATCTATAAGATGCCTGATTCACTCTTCGCTTGAAGATTTCCAAGTTATAGCTGGACGGAAAGATAGACTAGTGATCATTGTGTGAAATCCACTCCTTAACTAAACATGTTGTTTCGTTTGAGTTACTATTTGATACATCGTTTGAGTGGAATCAGATACTTTATCATTTATAGAATTTGGGTCAATTTTATTACTTTTCAATAATATTCTATTTAACACAGATATTAAACAATATATAGATTCTGATATAGTTGTCACCCATCAGTGAAATGAAGGGACGATGCTTTGAATGTTTTTAGGCCATGGATGTGATCAGCTCACTAGAGAGAAGAATGCAGTGCTAAGGAATACTTCAGCAGTGGACTTAAGCCGGTTGATAAAATTTAAACAGTGATTACGAGTGGTCTTATCGTTATCCAAAGATATAGTTAGCTAAGCTGCAGATCTCTGTTGAGCACGAGAGGCTTACATTTATACGTGATAATATTTATAATGAACGTTTTGATAGCTCGTCTTGAACATTCATTGATTATACAGACGTTTATAAACAAAATCAAATGAACCATTATGTTCACGTTACCGAATACTTCGTAATATTGCTAAAGTTATAACAATCCAAAGCCGATCTTAATACTTGCGTTGAAATTTCAATTTACATTACACTGGATAGTTTTGAAATCTGAGACAACATGTTTTCAGGACAGGATAACGTCGTTAAGGAGATTTCATAGAAAATGAAATTTCAATTGACAGTAAGTTGATGTTTGCGGAAAATGAATGTATCTTAACTCATTATTTGAACAACTTATTGTTTGCTTAATATATATTCAAAATATTTAACTTACTGTTTGTATTAGTAAACATTCTGAGGAAGGTTTTCGGTTTTACAAAATCGTATTTGTTTGAGGGATTTCTTCTTGATGAATTACCTGCTAATTAAGCGAGAGTAAGCAAGTCATGCCTATAACCTAACTGGTTAATTCGTTTTGTTATGGTTCCTAATATTATTTTAGTTCTATAACGAAACTTATACATAGTTAGGGATCCAGAGACTGAGTAAAAAAAAAACGATCAAAAGAGGTCATTTTACACGTATTTTTATTTTACTTTTTGACTATTGTTTAACATTTGATGAAAGAAGAGAATTTTAAATCGACTATAAATTCAATAGTAAAAAACTTATGGTTTGACTTAAAAACAATAAATCTTAAAATTGTTACCAGGATAAAAAAGAGAATTTATCTAGAATCTGAATCCAGAGCGCGTTGTGTCGCGTCTGCAAGCTTCCTCCACGTACGGGCAGTTGTGAGAACGATTCCGATAACAGTCGAATTTCTCAACAATAAACAGTTTTCCTGCCAGCTTACTGACACGGGACATTCTATTTCTTATACGAACGTCGAAGAAATATAATGCTTTTTAAGTGGAAAAAACATCATTATTATTGGGAAGTTTTCACTTTTATATTGTTTTATATACTTAGGTACTGTTTGTTTTATGATAAAAAGCTGAACACGTAAATGGCTCGAATCATATACAACAACACTTATAATATACATATACTTAGCCATAGAAATTAAGCATATTAATAGTAGGTAGACAGACGTTCATTAAAAATGTTCTACCATAATGTTATGGTTGCAATATGATATTTTTATTATTTAACAAAAAGTTCACGCTGATGTAGTATAAACTTATTTCCTTCTAAGCGTTGTTCAACTGAGTTATTACTATGTCATTATATCTTTAAATGTTTTATTACAGAGCAATATTTATGAAGTATAATTGATGTCTATCAAATAGGTATACGTACTTCATAACAATTGCAACGTTCTATTACGCGAAATTTAATTTAAGTTGCTCATTAACCCAGATCGAGGTCCTGGGTTCGATTTCTAGGTCGAGCAAAGTGTTATCGGGTTTTTCTATTAAATTCTCAGTAGCAGCTTGGAGTTTGGCTTTGTGTCCGATTAATAGCAATAGGCTCGCCCCCTATTACATGGGACCTAAGAACATACTCGGCGAACTGTGGATGTGGTACACCTCTGCCTAACCCTTCGGGGATACAGGCGCGATGGTATGTGTGTGTTTATTTCGTTCGCGTTAAAAGCACAGTTTAACACAGCATACGTAATACAGCAATTCCAATAACAAAACATTTTTAACGTCAATGCCGCACATTGAAAGTCAGCTTTTTTTAAACTGTTCGTACAAAGATATCGCTAAATATTATTGCATAATATAACATAACATAACACAAAAAATACGACAGCTTATCTTGTATAAAAATAATGATAAATAAGGTATAAAAAATTTAACTTCTATATTTCTGTATATTTACATAGATGGAATTTAATACATAGTTCATTTATTATAAGTCGTTTTTCAGTTTATTAAATATTATGGAATCCGTACTTATATTACTATTGCGCAGTGTCAGCTTGTCAGCTTAAGGCCAAGCGGAGCGGAACAACATGGGTGCAAATTTTTATAATTTATTCTATGCTAAGTGATTATAATATTATGATAATAGTCTATAAGTTAAAAATGTAGTATAAAATTAAATTAATATATATTTAAAAAAAAAATGCATGAAATAAAGCAATGCCAAGAGTTATTTTAAAATGATCATTAATAATATAACTTGTCGAATTCGAAGGAACCCATGAATTGTTTTGCGGTCGCTGGCTGATACTCCCTCTTGCCCTAAACTTGATAAATTGTAATTCCCTCGGGATTAAATATTAATTTATTACCTACAAAACTGGTTGCAGAGTTTGCTCATCTGTCACAGTACGTTTTATTTATGAATGTTCCTCTTCAACGTTTAGTACAATCGATAGCAATGTTATCTCTAATCCCTTTTATTTCAGCCCTTATATTTCATTGTTGGGAAGAGAACCTTTTATCAAATACATAGAAGTGTATCTCACTCAAGTCCTAACGCATAATTTATGAATGTCTTTAATAATAATTTGTGAATATTATTATATGTGTTTAAATTCGCTTCCATAGTGGGGGCAATTAAAAAGAACTAATAATGTAATCAGGGAATACTTTGGTATGGCAGCTACATCTTAAACTTAATTATACCACTCGATATTTAAATGATCAAAGAATTCGTAACGTAGAGTGAGGACTGTGAAGCTTCGCGCGCGAGTGAGGAGGACTATCCACCATATTGACATCACATAATTTCCATTTTGTAAAAATTATTTCTCAGAGAAGCTACAACGAAGTTTTATTTTCAATCGACACCTCTCGTCAAGGTTTATCGATCTGTTGTACGAAATATTAGTGTGGAATAGTTATCATGAATATGTTATTAAAGTTAAAAATTAATAAAAGGTTGGAAATGCCTTTTCAACAGCATCCAGTGATACCCATAAAACACCATCATAATTATGATTAAGTGAAGCGGAGCCGGAAACGTAAAAAAATTAAAGTATCCAAGTGGAGAAGTATTCACGTAAAACACAGGGCCGTGTCCCCGATATACCCACAACTCGATTTTTTTTCTTTTATTATATATGATAGTTTAGCCTGTCACCACAATCTCACCTGAAGTTAAGTGGCGCGGCGTTTTCAATAAAGTTGGTATAATGAAACCACTTTGTTTGGTAAATATTTACGATTTATAGTGGTTTAGCAATATAGTTGGCGAATGTGATGGTTAGCAAAGTAACATAATAATATAGACTACTATCAGCCACATACCGTCATGTAATATCTTTTCTGTAAATGGTCTACTTTTTATTAGGAATGATATACAACAATTATCACGGATCATCCTAACCAGAACCACTACGTATTTAATTGTTCACAACAGTAATTAGACCCGCTAGTCTGTAATAAAATTATCTGCATACATATAAATGTACGTTTGTTTGTCACCAACCATTCATCCGATAGTGATGAAACTTTGATGAGCACGTTATACGCACACATGCAAAGGTTCAGGTACAACTAGTTTAGATCAAATAGACATTTCGTGAGTCGTTTCAATTCGAATACAAGGGAAATAAAGTCCCAAATTAAAATCTAATAAATCATATAAATATAGCTAAAGGAAAATAATAGTAAATTTATAAACAAAAACCAGTATGTATTATTTGTATAATAAATGGAAATTTGATCCGTCAGCCATCAATCAAGGCGCGGGTGTGCGGCTGTGCGGCTGTGTGGGTGTGCGGCTGTTCCGAGAGTCAGGACATATCGCCTTACAATATAGATTGATGCCGGCTAACTGAACACAGTATGAAAATAAAAGTAAATCTAAATATTTATACATAGAAACCCCAACAAATTGAAAATACAGAATACACCTACAGCTTTACCTATTTTTTATTCAACATCTAGAACAAAGCTTTTATTGCGATGAGTCAATGTGAAACATTCTCAGGGACGGTTCACTACGTGTTCACGTTTAAAACCGCAATAATAATTCTCACTGGAGCATGACGCCTACGCCGGCCGCGAACGTATCAGCGACAAGATAAAAAGTTCCTTACTTTTTAAGCTTCATAATCGACAATAATTAAAACAGTCTTTAATAGAAGACATACGGATTTTAATTAACCTAAACCATTACAATATGTAAGTTGAAAAGTCGCAATACTATGTGGTTATCGCAATTATGTCGAAAGAAGGTTTTAGAGAAAGAGTTTATTCAGTCAGTTTGAGGATCATACTTTTATCATGGGATTTAAGCGATAAATAGTAAATAATTTTAAAATACCTAGAATTACTTTAAAGCTAGAACATAAAATAGGTGGAACAGTGATCGCAAACTAGTACAATATTTAGTAAGGTAATTTGAGAAATGTAATATTTTTCATTATCGATATATCGAGTGTCGACTGAGTTCTGACGTGCGTAAGGCTTGAATCTTATCCCGTTGCGATGAAGTAGATATTTACCTGACCGCCAGGGAGTTACGAATGTAAATGTCACATTATACGAGCGTGGAACTATTGAGGCATAGCCCCGGAGGGACGAGGAGGAAAATGGAACTTTCAATGCCCTTCATAGAGTTATCAGTTATTGTTAGTCGAGGGTACTCAGGTTCATATTATAGTCTGATAAAATAATAGTGCTTTTATATAACTCGGATGGATTTCTAGTTTTCAGGGATAATATTTTAGTAATGGAATCCATTCAGACAGCTGTATGTGGAGATTATATTACTTTGATAAAAAAAGTAAATCCAACTAGACTTATCTTCAGGTTCTGTACGGATATATTCTTTTTTTGGTAGCTATATATTATCTTTAGAAATTCACCGCGCTGAAGTGAACCACTGTAGTGAATTTAAATTTTCACGGCGGGCGTTTATGTTTCATCAATTTAAATCAAAATTAATCCCTGTGTTTCCCCTGAAAGCATTCCTCTTTGTGATATATTTGAAAATATGTCTAAATAAAATCATAAAGATCGCAAATACGATAGTCATGAAAGTTAACCTAACTTTTGAACTGTTTTGTCAATGCAGATTCCCGTGTGTCTAAAACACTAAATTTTTTCGTTAAAGTCCAATATTAAACAACCTCTTTGGCATGCAAAGATCGATGTAAAATATAAACGAATCTGAACTTTTTATGGAAAATATTATTTTTAGTCAATGAAGTTTGGTGATAATTTACTAGAGATACTTTGGTTATCGTGCAGATGTGATTTCAAGTATGCTACCCGAATACCAAGTCACCCGAAATATTCATCGAATGTTTTGTTTATAAGTCATCGCTTTGACTATTTGGCTGTAACTATTGAATATACTTTTAAACAGCGCTGATGAACATAAATAAAAAAAATATTGGGATCGAATTTTAAACTTTTGACGGTTCAATAAAAAATGTACACTGCACAGATAGCGTCTTGATAATGAGAAAAACAATGGCTTCTAGGACACGTGCATGTCTGGCTTCGGATATACAACACAGCAGTGCTGTGCTCCGGTACTCAGGGTGTGGTTGGTAACACATACTGGCGCACGAGGTCTTACAACTCATTCCTCTGAAGTAGAAACCTGTTGTGATCGATTTCAGGAGTATTCTTATGAGGCTGACTATGGAAAGTTATAGGCTGTAATGTATATTCGCAAAAACTTAGTCAAGCTAGATTTTGGCAAATATCAGCACAATGTTAGTACTAGAAATGGAGATAAATTAGTCGTACCGTGTTTTAGACTTAGTAAGACTAATAAAAGTTTTTAAGATAATAATCTTGGGTCCTATAATAAGATTCCAAAGCACATTAATGATTTGCCGGACAACAAGTTCAAGGACCATGTCAAGCGGGTTTACTGTCAAAAGGTTATTATAGGGTTGATCATTGTGTGAATGATAGTGATGTCTGGAAGTGAATCCCTCTCTGTGCATCCACTAAGTAATCATTATTGTACCTGTTGTATTAACATTTGTACAGTTGAGAAAAAAAACCGATCGAGTTTCTTGCTGGTTCTTCTCGATGTCTGGGAGATTTTCCGAATCGGCAGCAGTGTTGTGACGTTCGTAAGTGCTTTCTTAGGGCTTAAATTGAATAAAGATTATTTTGATTTTTATTTTATAGGTAGCAACATATCATAAACTTAATAACTTCCATAAAGACGAAAAAAAAACAAACATAAAATGAGACGAGAGGGAAACGATTGTAAATAAATTGGTAAGTGTATAAAATAAACTTAAACAGAGTTAGGCAATACCGCGCCGATGCGAACGTAAGCGTCTATAGAAACCTTTTAGTTGGTTTAATGAGAATCTTTAATATCAGACGGTAACCTCCTAAAAAACTCATTTCGCAGATAAATAGATGAACTTTTGTTTTCCTAAGGAAATTAAAAAAAGATGATTAATTCTCGAGTGAAACGAAACAAGATCGAGTTCGGTTACATCGTGAGCTTTTCTTTTATTTTCCCGTGTAATTATGAAATGATTTTATTTTAAGCTTTGAAGTTGAAAAGTCGAATACGGTGTTACATCTTTTTACTTACCGGGTATTTACCTCTAAAAACAAAGTTTTATTCGCAGCTCCGATCGCATAAATTAAATAAGACTAACTTAACTTTTGTTCAGAGAAAAATGTTTTGTGATAATAAGTAAGATTAGTTAATTGTAACCATTTAATAACTTGGCCCACGTGAATAGCATTTATGACCATTTTACGTACACTTTTGTGTCAAAGGGTTAGAGACCGTTTTCTTGTTTTATTGTACTCGACAATATAATGGTGACGTGCGTTAGGTAGGCACAGTGTAATACAAACATAACGGTGACCACCGCGAGATCTAAATCCATCGGGGGTCGCCGTTACCATGCCAGCCTGCAAGCCTCTCGATAGACACACGCTGGCTACACATCCAAGCGTGACTCTACACACGTGATATATAACGGTCGCCACGTAGTCGGACACAACTCCTAGGTAAAACTGATGAGAACATGTTATATAAAAATCCTTTGTCAAATCGCCTATTTTTTACACTTTTTTGTTCTTGTGTTTCTTATTTTATTGTTAAAAAATTATACTTTCATTATGTTATAGTTTTAATAAAATATGATTTGTGTACTTTTTTCGTATTATGTGTTTATACTCGTACATGTATTTATGTTAGTTTCAAAAGGTGCAATAAATAATTTAAAAAAACACCATTTTGGAAATATACTACAACTTTTGTAGAAGTTTGTAGTTTTATGCGGGCGGCTTATGTTACATAATATATAGATTATTAAAGTAACTCAGAACATCTGCGGTAATCATTTCAAACTCGTACAAGAATGTGTTTCAGCTTTACAGGCACTTCAAGTTAATTGTTTTGGATTCTAATTATCTAACCTCGTTGTTAAGCTATCGCCCAACTAAGCAGTAGATGCGCAAAACTCAGTTCATGCTAAGTATTTTTTTAAATTAATCTTTGGGGTTCTTGGGTAGTAATAACCACACAATCTTGTCCCAACAAACACTTACTCACCGCACAACTAGGAATAGAACAAGACTGGCGCAATAACAAAAATAATACTAGTAAAACTGAGCTATGAGAAAATATAGGACCACAGGTGTCACATCGAACGTATTGGAGTCGACTGACGGGCTGCCGTTTTTCGAATGCCCTTGCGCATGGAGGCGTGGCCTCGCCGCAATGTTCAACTCGGTCCATTGCAGGTGCACTTAATTTCCGGGTCGCAAATTAATAATAATAATGTGTGGAATAAATTATGTTCCACCACAAATCTTTATTGCATAACTATGTACTTAAACTTTTTCCTTGTTTCAATAAAGTAAACCAGTTTACTAATCAAAGACATAAGCAAATTTTAGAAAAATATGACGAGCGATTTAAAGTTCTTTTAAAAAAAACCTAGTGTAGAGAAAGACTTTCAGTACAATGAAGGCACATATGAACGTTCAAACACCAATACCGGTTCGGAAAACATTCCAGTAATCAAGATGATTCGGTAAGAAACTCGATCGGTTTATTTATTGTAACTGTGTACCTAATTATTATTTACAATTAATAATTATAAAAACTGTAAAGAACCTATGTGTAACAATATGCAAGTAATAAAATAAATCCATCATCAATTATTATTTTTAAAGCGAGGTTTACAAGCTACAATGTCTACGGCGTAGTAGTGAATGGCTACGTTATTGCTACGAAATGCTACGAAATCCACAAAACCGCTCTCCGCGCCGCAATGCCAAGTGCCGTGCGGCGTAGCGGCCCCCGCCCATAGCTAATCCACTGCGAATGTATACGGGCCATTATGTAAATTTGAAGAGATACGGTTTAGTTGTTATCTTTAATGTGTGAGGAACATGAGAATAATAATAAATGTTTTGTTTAGGAACTTGTAAGAACATCTCACTCCTCTAACTTTTGTAACTATTAATAACATTTTAGAAAACTTTAGCTTTCTTAGAAAACGGTACTAATTATTTGATGATAATTTTCCAATGTGTAATGTAAGTAACGGATATTTTGAACTAATTATGTTTTTGTTGGTCGATGCGGATTCATCGAAAACTTCGTAATAAAAAATAGTATGATAACAGGGTATTTCCTAATGTCCCTTGTTAAAAACGTATAGGTGTGTTTCAATAGGTTGTACTTGAGAGTTAGTCCTTCCAACCTTAATATGTTAAGCTATGGAAATAAATAAATAAATGTTATCATGTTCGTTCACATCGTCATTTAAAATCAGGCGAGATTGTGGTTAAACGTGAAACATATATAATATCCTATAGTTCAAAACCACAGAGCCGTGACCAAAGATTTGAACTAACACTTTAAGCGTGAAACCCAGATTAAATATCAATTAAATTTATTATAACAGTAGAGAGAACATTCAATAGGATTACAAAGGCTGGATTGTATTTACCTACTACTCTGCATATTACTTTATATTATATTATTTTATATATTTTAAATAGTAAAAAGGTTAGTCGACATCACAGGAGACCGAAGAGCTGGCAGCTACCTCGGACAAAGAATTAGTCTAGCTATTCAAAGGGGGAACGCTGCCAGTATCTTCGGAACCTTGCCTAAAGGGACTCCTTTTCATAATATATTTTAATTTGTAGTTATGTATGTACATGTAATAATAATTTCTTTTAATATTAAATAAAGTAATATATTTTATATTATATATTATTTATTTAATAGCTTGCTTATGAAAGTAGTGTGTATGCAAATTACAATAATCGATATTTTATTTAATATTATGAGCTTTTTATTGTCATAATGGAATTTCATCGTTTATATAAGATTTTGTAATTTTCACATACAGTTAAATATTTCGTTTTTTGTACACATCATTTTGGCTAATCTACATTTCTGCAGGGTCGCTGCAGGCTATCTGTATAAAAAACAAGTTTAACCTTTAGTAATATTAAAAAAAAAAAAAAAAATATAAATAAACATTAGCCCTCTGGTATTATTATAACGATGTAAGAAAGCTTAGTGACTGATTGCTTAGTGACAACAAACAACAAAAATTTTACTATTGCACAGCTCCGGTATGATTCGTTCTAAGTCGTAAATATCCCGGTGAATACTAGAAAACTCCTGCGGTTATTTGAAGTGTTAAAAACGTTAAAAGTAATAAGTAGATTAATCCGCTTGTATGGTGAACTAGATAGCTATTGTATGTTGAGAGTTTGAAAGTTAAATCCAGTAGAATTAAATTTTGTTGAAATCGCTGGTGCACTGGCAAAGCGCATTAACGATTAACAAGCTGGAGGAAGCCGCGACGAGACGGGACGCCGCGCCGCAAGCCTGCACCAGAGAGAGAGCCGCAAAGCCACAAAGCCACCAACACTAAAAACTTTCCTGTTTTTAATTATCCATAAACGCATAAGTAGTATACTACAAAACATAAGAATATTGAACTATACCTCTAATTATTATTTAAACTTGGATATATTAAGGTTTTTATTTTGTTATCTCGTAGCAGTGGTAACGTGTATGGACATCGTATCTATTAACGTGATTTCGAATACTTGCAAGGAGTCTGAGCGTTTGGTGAAAGATAAATCTCATGATGAAACTCTATAGTTTCATCACGAGAGCTATGAATGGTGGTAACTACCATCGTCAAGTTGAAAATCTGTCACCAAGCAGCTATACATGTATTGAGGTATCTGCACTTGAGAGCCAGTTCTCCACCAAGGCTTAGCGTGTTATATCTTCGACCCACATCGTCACTAAACATCAGATGAGATTGTAAACAATCAATAAAACCTATAAAGATTATAAAAAGTTTTACCACCAAGAAACGTCGTCTTTATAAATATTAGTTCTATAATAATCTATTTAAATCCTTTTATTGCCAGCGCCATCTAGTGTTAGGTGACAATATAAACAAAGATGAATATTAAAATAATAGCTACTAGCTGGCTATAGTTTTTCAGTGATATTCTCTTCCATCGAAACCTCAAGCCTATTATGTAGAAACACAGCGTATTTTAATGCATACGATGATGGCTGAATTCTAATATCATAGACTCTGGTCCTCATACCTTTAAAGAGAATTAATTAATAGTTTGACACTTCTGGTACTATAGACTATCTGTCAGAATCAGTTTCACAGATTTTTTCTCGAGTGACGTCCAACTAAAAAGTAGAGTCATTAATTTATGTAAATTGATAGCAACGTCTCCTGTGGCAGGTTTATTTTTAAGAAGCAATTTAGGTACCGCTTTTTTGGTAATGGCAAAGGTTCATGCAAACTCTTAGTGTGGCTGGAGAGTCGGGAGGATACATATATAATTATGTTTCGAGTTATTTACTGAACCTGTAAACTTGTTTTCTAGTTAATTACATTTCATTGAATCATTTCAAAACAAAGGAATGTGTAAAACATGTTGATAAGAGATTTAGACTGCGTCCTCTCTCAACTTAAACTATACAAATAATACATGTAACATGTCATACAAAAAACATTGAACGAATACAGAAAAGCTGCTTGAAATCATTTTGCCTTCAATATCAATCACACTGGTTAATCACATAGAACGTGCAAAACACTTTAAAATCTCCTCTCTCTCTAGTAGAAGGCAAGCAAGTGAATTAATTTACTTACATAAAATAATTCATTCTACTATAGACTGTCCACAACTTATGAGCATGGTAAGCTTCAACATCAAAATCCGTAGTAGAAGCACAAAATTATTTCATATTCCTTTTATAAAAAACAAAGTCTCTTTCAACTGTCCAATAGCAAGTATGTGTCGCTCAAGCTATAACACTACTAGCGATGTTTATAGTTACGCAGTAATAATTTACATTACAACTTTATTTTTACACATATTGTTAACAATTCATATGCCGTATCAATTGAGGAATGGCGTGTATTTCCCGTGTAAAATTTTTCACCAAATAATTCTTTTTATTTCTTTCATACCAAAAGCATAAATATGAATATCCCTAATTTGAAACTTGACGGGTAATTCATACTAACGTCCCAAGTTTTATTTTCACCATATGTGGAATAACAAAATTAAATAATTCCCTTGTAAAGCAAAACTGTATAATCCAGATAATTTACAGTAGGTATATCGCTTAGTATACATAAACTATCGCGAGGCGCGATTTACAGCGCACGTCATATTTCTATCATATAATAAAACAGTAATTATGCCGTACGGCGTAGTTAAACAGTTTGAAAACATTTCAGCCAACTTTAAAAAGGATACTGGACTATCATTTAATAGGTAATTATTAGAATTACAATAAATTTCTTATTAAGTATAAAAATCGGTAAAAATAAATCGATCGGTAATCGGTAAATCGGTATCGAGGGATGAAGTGGTGGAGGCTGTGGCGGCTAAAGGTGGGTGCGAGCCAGCCCAAATAAGGGCTGGAGAAATACGCACCTATGGGAGGGGCGTTGGTGCAATTCACCTTTCTCTACCAGCTGCTGCGGCCAAAGTGTTGTCAGAGGCCGGAAGGCTACTAATTGGCTGGAGTGTAGCCCGCATCCGATTCCTTGAGGAAAAGCCCATACGCTGTTTTCAGTGTATGGGTGTGGGTCACACCCGCCCTCTATGCCCTTCAGCAGTCGTTAGAGGGGCACTATGTTTTAGATGCGGGGATGCCGGACATATGGCGGCAAATTGTGTAGCAGAAAAGTTACGTTGCGCTATATGTTCTGATACTGGAAGGTCATCAGAACACGTCATGGGGGGAGCAAATTGCAAGCCGCCTCCCTCCAAAGGTAGAGCTGCTCCTGCACCTATTGCTAGGGCCATGAGTCCCATCCTGGCGGTAACTACTATGATTCACTAATGGATCACGCCAATGGTAGTTACCTTCAGGGCAACTTAAACCACTCCGCCGCAGCACAAGATTTATTTGTTCAGTCTGTGGCGGAGTGGAACATTGACGTTGCGGTCGCTGCGGAGCCGTATTATGTCCCTGATCAGCCTCACTGGGTAGGGGACCTGGATGGCTCTGAGGCGATCCACAGTTCCGGACCACCCCTCTCTGTTAAGGAGAGGGGCGCTGGGTTCGTGGCAGCCGCGCGGGGAGAACACGTCTGTTTATTACTACATGTGTGGACTGTATTAGATTTAGGTAGCTGATACTTCAAAAAAGATAAATAAAAGTTCCACGATAATTCACTCTCAATCACCACGATGGCGGTCCAAGCGGAAGAGAGAATTTATTTGTACAATGTTGCAAGATTACAAAAAATTGTATTGTTGGGTTGCCAACATGTTGCCGGGGCAAATAACAATTGAAAACATGAATAAACTTATCACTTACATACATATACATAAGTTGTATTAAATATATTTAATTTTTATACAAAAAAATATCTTACATTAATATTAAAATTTTAACCAAGAAACGAAACAAATGTATTGTATTAAAAAAATTAAATATTTTATACTTATTACTAATACTAGCAAAGGCTATTTATGTAATTAAAGTATGATACTTAAAATCTAATAAGGTGACAAAAATAAAATTATAAAGTTACAAAATTATGCTTACTCCAGCATGAAACAAAAAAGGTAAATGAAAGATTGCAGCATTAACAGTATAACTATTATAACACCTAATCACTACTAGCATTGCTGCTGTCCAGAGGTAACACACTTATTTTCATCACAGCCCTTTTATGTGTATGACCATTTGAAGTTTTGACTTCAACTACCCTAACCTTGTTATCTTTACCTGGGTAAGTATTAATTACTCTAGCCAGGGGCCAATATAACGGTGCCATGTTGTCATCTCTCAATAATACAAGAGATCCTATCTTAACATTAGGTTGCGGGTCATGCCACTTGGGGCGTGATTGTAACATATTTAAATACTGTTTACTCCAAATTTTCCAAAATGATTCTTTCATGTCATTACAAATTTTCCAAAATTGTGATCTAGTAATTACATTTACATTGGACTCAGGGTATGAATTTAAAGCCGTACGAATTAAAAAATGACCTGGAGTAATACAAGAGTAGTCAGTAATATCATTTGACAAAGACATGAGAGGTCTACTATTCAAAATAGCCTCAATTTGGCATAACACTGTACATAATTCTTCATAATTAAGAATAGACTTTAACAATACTCTTTTTAGGTGATATTTTATACTTTTTACACCAGCTTCAGCGAGCCCAGCAAAGACAGGGGAGTAGCAAGGTAAGAAATGAAAATTAATTCTCTTTTGAGATGTAAACTGGCAAACCTGTCTTTGATGAATCGCTGAATTATGCAGCTCATACATCTCATCTAATTTACTTCTGGCACATTTAAAAGTTGCAGCGTTATCACTATATATATCTGTAGGCATTCCCCTTCGGGATATAAATCTATTCAAGCACGCAATGAACGTTTCAGTTTTTAAATCAGAAGCTAGTTCGACATGTATAGCTTTGGTTACAAAACAAACAAATATACATACATAACCTTTTGTAATTATAGGCTTTCTAATTCTAGCTAATTTAAGTGGTATAGGTCCAGCATAGTCAAGACCAACCTTTTGAAAGGGACGACACGCATTTACCCTATCATGGGGTAAAGAACCCATTAACTGTTTAGATGCTTCTGCTTTTAATCTAAAACAAACTGTACATTTATGTAAAACTTTTTTAACTTGTCTCAGCGCATGTACAATCCAAAATCTTTGTTTAATAGTCGACAAAACAAGCTTAGGTCCTGCATGGAAGTTTTTTAGATGTTCACTTAAAATAATTAGATCAGTCACCCGTGAATCACGTGGCAAAATGATTGGATGTTTTTGAGAATATGGAATAGAAGCATTATGTAAACGACCGCCGACACGAACTAAACCTTTGTCGTCAATAAACGGACACAGAGGTTTTAAATTACCTTTACAAATAGTTTTACCACATTTTAACACATGAATATCATCTAACAAATATTTTTGCTGTTCATACTTTACAATTAATGACATTGAATAATCAAGTTCTTGACTTGTTACATAGTTAAGCCTATTTTTGACCTTATTCTTTACATTCTGACAAAAGCGTAAGATGTATGCTAAAACTCTCTGCATTCTATCAATATCAGAAAATTTATCAAGAAAGTCAAGATATAAGATCTGTATCTCAATGGACGTGCATAGCATTGCGCTTAAACATACCGAGCTGTCCTTGACCTCAGGTAAATTTTGTGGAAAAACAAAGCTTAACTCTGGTTTGTACTTACATGAATTTAAAAATAGTGGTCCTCTCCACCACAGGTGATGATCAGCAAGATGATCTGGCATGACTCCTCTGCTAATACAGTCAGCAGGGTTCTCCGCAGAGTTTACATATGACCAGGTGTAAGACTGTGTAAGTTGTGATATGACCTTAACACGGTTAGCAACATATGCCTTGAGTGTGTTTATGTTAGTTTTAAGCCATGCAAGAACAATCTGTGAGTCTGAATAGAGAATAACCTGATGTATGTGCATTTTTGTAATCAAAGTCTCATGAACTCTGCTTGCAAGCTTGGCAAGCAAGAGAGCAGCATTTAGTTCTAGTCTGGGAACAGACAAACTTTGAGCAATTGGATTTATCCGTGACTTAGAACAAAGCAAAAAAATCTTAATATAGCCTCCTGAATCAACTGTCCTTAAATAGATGCAACAACCATAGGCAGTGCTGCTAGAAGCATCTGCAAACCCTATAATTTGTGCAAGACATGTATTTTGTAAACCTATGTACCGCTGTACAGGTATAGGTTTCATTAAAAACAAGCTGTTGTAAAACTCATGCCATAATTGAAGCAACTCCCCATCAGGCAGTGAATCCCAGTCCAGTTTAGCCAACCACAACCGCTGCATGATTACCTTTGCACCAACCAAAATAGAACCAGCAAGACCCAGTGGGTCATAAAACTTACTTATAAAACTTAGAATTTCACGCTTGGAAAGGGGCACCCTTTCCACAGCCTTAGGACTAGAAATTATAAAAGCATCTGATTTTACATTGTAATTCATACCTAGAGTTTTAATTGAAAAGTTATTTTTCTCTAAATCAATCTCATCAAAATGTTGTTGATTTTCTGGGACCTCTCCTAACAGATCTGATGAATTCGAAACCCATTTATGTAATTGAAAACTGCCTCGACTTAAGAAGCTACATAACTGATGTTTGGCTTCTATTAAATTATCAGGTGAACTATCAGAATAAAGTATATCATCAACATAGGTTGAATTGTTAATAATATAAGCAGCAATGGGAAACTCTTCTTTGTACATATCAGCTAAGAACTTTAAACATCTTGTTGCCAAGTAAGAGGAACTCTTTAAACCATATGGAACAGTGTTTAGTTGAATACATTTAACACTTTCATTGGGAGTATCTCGCCATAGAATATTTTGTAACGACCTATACTCAGGCTGTAATAATATATTTCTAAACATATTTTTGATGTCTGTTATAAAGAAATACAACTCTACTCTGAATAGTAACAAAACATCTACCAGTTCTTTTTGTACTACAGGTCCATTAAGCAATAAATTATTTAAAGAAGTTTTTGTATTAGTCTTCATTGACCCATCAAACACAACTCGACACTTAGTTGTCTTTTTATCTAATCTAAGTACTGGGTGATGAGGTAAGAAGTAAACTGGATCAGTTGCTAAATTGTATTGACCTATATCAATAACTGTACCATGACCCTGTCTTAAATATTCATGAATAAAATCTTTGTATAGTATGTATAGGTTAGTATCCTTTGAAAATCTAGCTTCTAGGTTATACAATCGTTTCAGAGCTAAGTGTAATGAATCACCTAAGTTCTGATGAATAGAATGTAATGATAACTTTAAGGGCAAGACAACCTGAATTTTATTGTTATGGGTGTCTAGCTGTACATTTTCACTAAAAACTTGTTCACACAAGTCATGTTCACTGTTTGCTTCTGTAAAGGTTTCTGGTATACTTTCAGACTTCCAGAACTGTGTAAGAGTTTGATTAAGATCAGAATCACATGTATTGCAAAATAAAGTAATGAGTGGCTGAGTATGCAGTGTGTTAAATTGACCTGCAATAACATAACCAAATTTTGTATTTAATAGCGGTGCTCTGGACGTGGCAATGCTGGTACTCTGTCCTTCATAGCTGGACTGCAGATCAGCTAGAGGTTCAGATGGCAGCAACACAAAGCAAGCAGGTCTTGAGCTCTGCAGCTGGTGTCTTCATGCGCTTTGCCTGGTCCTCTACTGCTGGCTTTACTGTGGCTACATGGACACTCTTCGGTGTACCTTTATCTAGTAATGGTCGTTCAGCATTTTCAAGCGCAAGCGCACGCTGTTCTGTGAAATTCGGAACACTTATTTGTGGCAACTTGATAGGATACAATTTAACAGAATTATTACTAACATTCTTATCTAATTTCGTAATTAAGTCTTTTATAGAATACAAAGTATTTAAATATTTTTCTTCAACTTCTGAAAAATCATCTTCTCCGGCATCCAGGGCTGAGAGTTCTAGCGATATTTGCTCGTATTTAGCGAATACTTCGCGAAGACGTTCTTCCTTCAGTAATAAATATTGCTTTGTAAAATGTTCGTGTGCATTTGAAATTGCATTGGCAATTTTTGTCATTAAGCCCTTTAGCGTGGTCTTTTTACGAATTAATGGTTGAATCTCCATTGTAAAACTTATTTGTAATCACTCACTTGAATTTGTAATAAATTATTAAAAACAAAACACAACACCACTCATAAAAATCCTGCACACAAAATGGCGGTGAACGGTGAGGTGACTGCGTGATTCTCGCCGCCGGCGCCGCTGTCGCACGACGGGGTCCGCTGTGCTTGGAAATTGACCAATCACAAGCGCTGCTCGACGTCGTCGACCAATGCTGACACTCCACGATGCGATGCTCAATCCACTTGTTTGTATAGAAAACGGATGTTTGGTGTTTCTCCGTTTCGCCACGCAATGTAGAACATATAATTTGGCGAATTATGTACTGTAGAACTTACTCTTTTTGAAGTTGAAATTTATTGTAAAATGTCGAAGGACCATGTTTATTACTACATGTGTGGACTGTATTAGATTTAGGTAGCTGATACTTCAAAAAAGATAAATAAAAGTTCCACGATAATTCACTCTCAATCACCACGATGGCGGTCCAAGCGGAAGAGAGAATTTATTTGTACAATGTTGCAAGATTACAAAAAATTGTATTGTTGGGTTGCCAACAACGTCATTATTGGTGTATATTTCTCCCCAAACCGGGCCCTGGTGGAGTTCGAGGCGTTCCTCGACTCCCTGGGGCTAGCGGTAAGGCGGCTGTCACCGCTTCCCATCGAGGGCATGGGGGGTGGCGAACACGGACCCGCGAGGGGCGGCGAACACAGACCCGCGAGGGTCGGCGGTTGAGGAGGGGACAGTTGAGGTTAGACTGTCCCTCCTCAACAGAGGTACTACGTACACATGCGTGCGGCAGAACGGGGGGTCTGTGGTGGACGTATCGTTTGCCACGCCGTCTGTCGCACGCCGCGTGCATGGATGGCGGGTTCTGGAAGAGGTGGAGACCTTATCAGATCACCGATACATTCGGTTCGAAGTCTCCACCTCCCCAGGGGAGCTGGCGCTCCGCCCCCGTCGGCGAACGGCGTTTCCTCGATGGGTTCTTGGCCGCCTCGACCGTGAGCTGGCGGAAGAGGCAGCCATTGTTCAGAGCTGGCGAGCGCTAGCTCAAGTGGATAAAGATGTGGATGCGTCTGCAGACCGTTTCCGTGAGGCCCTCACGGCGGTCTGCGACGCGTCGATGCCGCGGAGTAACAGCCACCCGCAAAACAGACGGGCGGTGTATTGGTGGTCCCCGGAGATAGCTGATCTCCGGGTGGCCTGCTCCGCGGCACGACGGCAGTACCAGCGCTGCCGCCGGCGGCGAACACAGCAAGCCGGGGAGGAGGCCCGGCTGTATGGTGCCTACAGGGAGTGCAAAAAGTCACTGCAGGTAGCCATCGGCCGGGCCAAAAATGAGAGATGGGAGGAGCTCCTCAGGACCCTGGATGGGGATCCGTGGGGGCGCCCTTACCGAATGATTAGGAAAAAGTTCCGAAGGCAGGCGCCCCCTTTTACGGAAACCTTAAATCCAGAGGTCCTGGCGATGGTCGTGGCCACATTGTTGCCCGACCCTCCAGAGCTCCTCCCATCTCCCATGTCAAGTGGGGGCGTATTTGTGGAGGAGCAGTTGCTGCCCTGCCTCATCACTGATGAAGAGATGAGGTTGGTGATGAAGCGCCTCCGTAATAAGCGTAGGGCACCTGACCCGGACGGAGTTCCGGGCCAACTACTAGGCGTGACGCTGTGCCACATGAGGGGAGAGCTGCGGGAGCTGTTCGACCGTTGTTTATCAGCCGGACGGTTCCCGAAGCTCTGGAAGGTGGGGCGGCTCTGCCTTCTTGAGAAGGGGGGTCGTCCTCCAGACTGCCCGTCCTCTTACCGGCCCCTTGTGTTGTTGGATGACACAGGAAAGATGCTGGAACGCATAGTTGCCTCCCGTGTCATCCGGCACATGGAGGAAGTGGGGCCGGAACTCTCGGACCGGCAGTTCGGCTTCCGGAGAGGGCGTTCAACTTTGGATTCCCTCTCCACCCTGAAGGCGTGGTCCTCGGTGGCGACCCAGGGGAGAGGTAGGTTGCTGGCGGTGTCGATTGACATCGCCAACGCCTTCAACAGTCTGCCACATGGTGTCATTCGAGAGGCACTCAGGTTTTTCGGAGTGCCGTCGTACCTGCGGCGGCTGTTGGAGGACTACCTCCAGGATAGAGAGGTCGTCTTCGCGAACGGCCAAGGAGTTGTGGCCCGGCGCCATGTAGGGTGCGGTGTTCCACAGGGGTCGGTGCTTGGGCCGCTCCTGTGGAACTTGGGCTACGACTGGGTGCTCCGCGTAGCGCTCCCTTCGAGGACGCGCATAATCTGTTACGCGGACGACACCCTTGTCGTGGCCCAGGGGGAGAGCTGGGGAGAGGTGGCGCGCCTGGCCACAGAGGGCGTAGCCCTCGTGGTCGGGCGCATACAGTCGTTGGGCCTCAGGGTGGCGGCTGAGAAGACCGAGGCCTTACTTTTTCATGGGCCCCGGTGAGGGCCGCCTCCTGGGGCACACATTATAGTCGAAGGACACAGGATCCGAGTTGGGGCCCAGATGAGGTATCTGGGCCTCATCCTGGATGGAAGATGGCGGTTCGAGTCCCATTTTGTGGGACTCGGACCGCGTATAGTGGGAGCGGCGGCGGCTCTTGGTCGGCTCCTCCCGAACTCGGGAGGGCCGGGCACGAGCTGCCGACGCCTTTATGCGGGAGTCGTGCGGAGCATGGCCGTCTATGGGGCACCGATTTGGGTGGATGCTCTAGGCGCCACAAGCAGACGTGTACTGCGTGCTGCACAGCGGGTTGTGGTGCTGAGAGTCGTCCGCGGATACAGATCGGTGTCCGCGGGGGCGGCTTTCGTGCTCGCCGGCTCCCCACCTTGGGAGCTGGAGGCGGAAGTGCTCGCCGCCGTTTACAGATTTACAGCGGCGAGGAGAAATATGGGGGAGCCTCCAGCTCTTATTGAAGTGGAAAGGCTGCGGCGTGAGGGCCGTCAGGAGATGATAAGGAGATGGGGGGAGGACCTGGTGGATGCGCGCTATGGGCGATACACCATAGACGCCGTCCGCCCGGTCCTCGAACGGTGGATAAATAGGGACCGGGGCTCCCTGACGTTTAGGCTTGTGCAGGTGCTATCCGGACATGGCTGCTTCGGATGGTACCTGCACAAAATAGCCCGCAGAGAGCCCACCACCGCGTGTCACGAGTGCGGTGCGATGGAAGACACGGCGCAGCATACTCTTTCTGAGTGTGCTGCGTGGGATGAGCAGCGCCGCGCTCTAACCGCGGTGGTAGGAGGGGACCTCTCGCTGCCGAGTGTGGTGAGATCCATGCTCGACAGTGAGGGGTCGTGGCATGTGATGGCCTCCTTCTGCGAGGACATCATCTCGCAGAAGGAGGCCGCGGAGAGGGTTCGCGAGGGGGATCCCCTAAGCGACCCTCTCCGACAAAGAAGACCGGGTGGTCGGAGGAGGTGATACATTCGCCAACTCCCGCCACCCTAGCCGAACCAGGGGAGACGGGTCGGGGGGCCTGTCTTCCCATTGCACAGGTTCGGCGGACGGAGGAGACGGCTAGGGTGTACTGAGCTGTCTCCTATTTAGGCCGGGGCCCGGCAGTGCCGGGCCGGCCGTCGGGGCGACGCGGTAGTATGCTACCTGCAGGTCCCGCGTCCCCCCATCGTGGCGGCGGATGGTACACCGTGGAGTTTTAGTGAGTAGGAGTCTCACATAACCACTCGTCCCCCCGGGCGGGTGTGTACCCATGACGGGTTCTTCCACGTTAAAAAAAAAAAAAAAAAAAAAAGGATAAATTGGTGTTTGGTATGAATTTTGGACTTACGGAATTGATTCATGCACCGTCACTAAATGATCACTCACGGATCTTATTGACATCATTCACTTACATCTAAAACGATTCCGATATATAATTCTAAAATACTTTACCTTATTTTACCGTTAATATATATTTAGCTGAGCTATTACAAGTAAATAATTAAAAGTTGTATTCAAATCAGTAAGATAATTAATACGTTATGTATAGTTGTGGCTACAAGAAATCACACATGTTACTCATCATTCATGTAAACGTAGTAGTCACAATCTACATTGAATATTCAGAGAAGTTAAGACGAGGCTAGCGGCTTCGTGCCACTCGACATGACGTCACTGCTACCGACACATACTCCTATATCGTCTGTTAGTTCGAGTGTCGGTAATCTGTTACTGTGGATGTGCATCGTGCAGATGTGACAGGCACTGTGTAACTTGCAGCCGAGTTATACTCTATACTGATTTACATTTAGAAACACACAACAAAAAACCATAACATAACACTATTATGAGCTCCGGACTGCCAAACTAGGGTTCCCTGTATCTGGGCAGTCGGTTTGCCTACAAAATAGGTATATTCATGGTTGTCATTCCCATTATTAACAAGTTGTGTTCATACAAAAAAAAAGAAACAATAAAATAATAATAAAAGTATTAAAAAAATTAAAAATAATAACAATGCTACCAAAACTACAACTAACAATAGATTCTAGAAAGAAAAAGAATATATACACATATTTATAATTGACTAGCTGTGTCCGTGGCTTCACTCACGTGGTCTACAGAATGCCCGCGCGAATCTTGCTCCCGCTCCCGGCTATTTTAAAGACAAAAACGGTTATTCGGTTATTGTGGGTGTGTGTTCCTTAGAATGTATGTGTATGTAATGTAGATGTATATTCTTGTTTTTTTTTGTAGTTATTATTAATGCATATAATTATGTTGTAAATTAATTTGCTATATCTCTTAGGGTTATCTCTATGGGGGTGGCCTATGTTCAGCAGTGGACGTCCTGCGGCTGAAATGATGATGATGATGTTAGGGTTTACTCAGCATAAGCAATTTAAGCGCCCGAGTTGATTCACGATGACCAGTTTTCTTTTATTTGTGCGGAACCCTAATTATTTTTCTAAAATAAAAGTAGCCTAAGTTACTCTCTATATCATCAGCTATCTATCAGTGAAAGTCCCGTCAAATCGGTACAACCGTGTCGGAGATTACTCGGAACAAACAAACAAAAAATTTAAAAAAATGTGCTTTTTGTTACAGGCATACTTTCATATGACTTAGTAAAAAACTGTTATTTTGACATTACAAACAGACACTTCAATATTATTAATTGTATAGATTATTTAAGCAATTAATGGAGTCCTATGGTAATTAGTGGTGTACTATATGTGTCAGTGTGCGAGTGTGCATGAATTATATGTTTGTGTATTCGTGTTTGCGCGTGTGCGTGTGTGATTTCGTGAGTGTGTGTGGGAGGACTGTATCTATGTTGAAAGGTTATATTGAGGAAATTACATTTATGTATTTAAAAAAAAAAACAAAAACAATAAAAGAACATTTTGTTTTTTAAGTTTTATTCCATTCCATTCTTCGGGTATTAATTAATGTATTCAGTATAAATTACAACATGGAAACTTTGAAGTTATGAAATTAAATCTAATATTAATGTTTTGTGCACTATACACATCGCAGAAACAAAAGTAATTTTTTTTGTAATACAATTTAGTACGTTTTTACTTTTTTGTCGTTATAGGTTTAGCGTTGTAGCCACAATCTCACCTGATCTTAATTGACGATGTGGCCTAATGTGGTAAGAAAGACTGGCTCAGATGTGCAGCTGCCGGAACACACCTATTGGTGTTTGGCGACAGATTATCAACTTGAACGTTGTAGCTGGCCAGGCGGACATTAGAAAAATTAGTATTTGTTTAAACACTCTAATTATTTCTAACTAACGAATTCGTAAAAAAATAGATAAGAAAAAATGCTCTATAAAATAGCAAATAGTGTTTCAATTCAGACATGAAGTCTTAATTCCTACAATTTGATACCGTTACTACATTATGAATGTATAGTTGATCGGCGCGTATCGGTTGTCGGTCACGTGAACTCCATAAAGCTTCGCGTACAGCTGTATAACTCTGTGTTATTGCCTCTGGCTATCGGCCAACAGACGAGACTCATATTGGAGCTAAGGAGCTCTTGCTTCCCAATAATACTAAATTACCTTTTTATATTGATTTACAAGAATAGCTATATTGCACCTTATGTTGGGTACATCGCGAAAACAACGGCGGTTATTGAATCAGGAATGTTCTCCGGAAGCCGTTATTGTTACGCCAGCTCACGACTACCAGAGAAACAGCTCCAAAGTAGAGGTATATTGGATAATAACGGGTGTATAATACAGTTGAAAAAGAGTATCTTGCTATCTTCGAATCTTCAAGCTTTAATAATTAACAAATATGTAATAAGAATGAACTAAAACTCGAAGATCGTAAATCCTTCGAACCAATTAGCTGTTTATTTAGTCTGATTAGAACCCGATATTATGATTTTTTTTTAAACTTGACAAAAAGCAGTCCTTTTTAAAGTGAGACAAGAACAATGGTGATGAAACAAAGTAAAATTATTTACAGAAACAAAGATACAAATATAAAGCGAAGAAAATGAAATATATTTGAACGTCATAAATCGACAAAAGAATGCGGCGCGCGGCCTCACTGAAGAGGGGATGTCTTTGAAGTCGATGTAGCTAGTAGGTTACTTTCAGAAACAGGACACAATTAAGTTTGATGCTGGAAAGATAAAGTTTCTGAGGTTGTCAATTTAGTAGATTACATATATAATCAGAATAATTTATATTTTATTTATTCTTATTTACCATTTGCATGTCTGTAGCCATTTTATTTGAGTATAAGTAACCTTCCAAAAGCACATAACACGTAGCTAATGTTCAAATGTAACAGAGGCTTATGTGTTTCTGGCAGCGTTGATATGCAAATTTTATATTCTTTACTTTTTGTTTAAAGCTTCCGACCGAGCTCTTGAAAATTTTACCAATTTAACTGCGAGAAGTTTTGTTTAAACTGGAGTTAAATTCAGTCATTTATAGGTAAAAGTTTGGTAATTTGGAGTTTTTAACGGTTTTGTAAATAGAAGTTATAATGTTAGTTGACGTTTTGTGGTAATTAATAATGGCTCTTGAACGTGAACATAAAATTGTCAACAAATATAATTAATGCACAAACAATATAATTGTTTGCTTTTTAATAACGCCTTTAATGGCATTTTTAAAAAGTATAAAATAATTTAAGAAAATATTTGTCTTTATTTACGTCAACAGACATAATTTGTCAAAGAGAGAGACATCAGGATAGACTATCGAAGACTCCAGGATTTTCCTTGATATCTTCATTACGGAATTACAAATCTTGTGGGCGTAATCAGGGTTAAGTGCAAGCGCTGTATGCACACGGTTCCACAACCCATGTAAGAATGATGTCTGTTTATTTGGGTTTGCCCCCAGTAGTCTCCAACCTCCCCTAAATAGCCACCCTAAGCCTCGCATGTCTAATGTTATCGCTGTCCGTAAGTAACCTGGTAACTGATCTTGATCATCCTCATAGTCCGATAAGCTCCAGCCAGGATGATCTTCTCATCGGGTTCCGACTCAGTGGGTTGCCTCGAACATCCTTGATTCAATATTAACAGTATTCACGTTGCGATGCGGCTCCAGCAAGAATCATCCTTCAAGTCCATCGTTGTCTGTTTATAAAGCTCATGGGTCTCAGAGCACGATTACTGTTGCTATGACAAATTGAAACAGAAGGCTTACGTTACGACTGCGGTCCTGTTTGAAGATGTTTATAAATAAATATAGGCTGCAGTAACCACTTAACCTCAGATGGATGTTTGCTAGTTCATACAAGGATAAAAAGAAAAGTAACATAATGCTGTTTGGATGTGAAACTAAGTACAGTTTGTACGATGACAAACAAACAGTTTATATAGAGAATTTATAATATTTATGTAGGTGAATAAATGAAAGGAGAAGTGCCCGGTTACATGTCTGATAATTGGTTTAAGTGTCATCTAAGCGGAAAGTCTAGTCTATACCAAAGAAACAAGAAGAGATATAGGTGTCATATTATGAAAGTTTTATTTGAGATTTCAACCTATATATGAGACTTAGTGAAATCCGAGCTCATTCACCTGCGAGATAAACATAAAGGCAGCATAAAATAAACACACGTTTTCTCTTTCCATCATCATCCGCAATGTTCCCTCGCATTCGGGCAGCGCGACAGCATTCGCGAAACCTGTAATTGTAAAGCCTCTACAAAGCCTGGCCGGAGCTGACTCACTTCAGTTCGTTTAAGAGCTGTGAAGGTTGTATATTACGTTATCTATTCGAATCTTCTGTTACAACAAGTAATACTAATCATAAGAAAGGTACGTAACTATTGGAAGTGTAGACTGAGAGAGAATAAGATAGAATACATTATACACGATGCAAGACCTGATTTTCACGACTAAGATCGTTGTCGAAAGTTTTGTATATGTACAGTACGAGTGGTCGATAGTTCGATTTCCACTGAATTAGGATTTTTAAAAAGAGACATTACAGAATATATATTTATATGTCCCAAAGGGTTCACATATGCTACGTGTAAACTGTACATGTTTTTTAAAATTAGACATGTACAAAAACCTTTGGCTAACTTTGCTAACTGAACTTATTTAATTTGTCAATTGTGGTTAAATATATTACTTGTTAGGAATATAAACGTTAATGTAGGAACTTTTCTCGTTTTTCAATTAATTGTTTAAAAAATATTGATTTAAATACAAGTTTGAATATCATAATAGACTATAAAAGAACATGGAGTTATGAAATTGTTCAACTCCGCGTGAACCACTCATTTTGTTTTTCTGCGCGGAGCCGATAACAATACCGCGGGAGCTTTCTGCTTGTATTATTTTTTGTGCTCATGTGTATGTCAACAACATTTTGTATTTTGTTTATTAAACCACGCTGTCTTTTCGAAATAATTGCATTTTTGACATTGTTTCTTTATAAATTTTTTTGAAGAAATTTATAAAATATTTGGTTGATTAAACGGAGTAAACATGAGCGAAATTGGGACATTTCTATCTGAAATGGAACATTAATTGTAACTTAAACGATGGTATAATAGCTTATTAGATAGTGAGAAATATTTTATAATTCAGAGATATTACAAAAAAAGTTAAGTAAAAGTAAGAAAAAAAAATATATATCTTAATTGTCTAGTATAGAATTTTCATTTGTTCTTCAAAATGTAATTGACTTTTACTGAAGCCAAAAACCACGTGTTTTATCATACAAAATTTCCAGAATGCTACGAAAATGTAAATCCAATAAAGTAATTCCAAGAACATGATGTAGAATTGTACAAAAAAGTGTTCATATAGAAATACTTTCTTAATAAAAATAAAAGGGGAAATATGAGTACATAAAAAGAAATCACTCGATTTTTCATCACTCGGAGAGGCAATGAGCTCGTTACAAATTCAGACATGTTTTGAAGGGCTTTCATATTATACACCTACGCCTGTGCTTTACCTTCGTCAATTCGAATAGGTACTTACCTGACGGGTTTTTAGTTCACTCTCAAAATACGAGTGGGTTCTGAAACGGGTCTGGGTTTGACTTTGCTGATATTGACCATTCGAATTCAGAATTGATAGAGCAACACATACAACTTTATACATATATCTTAAAACCTTTTACGAATTATATTACAACTTTAATACTTCGTGACTAATCGGGGCTGAGTCGCAACATTCCGATATATCGTTGGACGATGAACAGCCACCATACACAATGTGTACCACCCGTCTCGTTTAGATGACCACTATGTGTGTTATGCCAAGTAATCAAGCCGGGTGTTAGTTATCTGTACCTGATTGGATCGCTACTGTAAGCACTGTCACAGCACTACTAAGTATGTTGCGACATTCATGACGAAAGTCACTCTATCATTCTATCTCATCGCTTTCGTCTCATTACGTCTCTCTACTACTAGTAAAATCTCTTACAATTATATTAACTGTATCATAACATCACCATCTTATTCATACGCCCCACAGATACCACCATGCATATGTTGTCACGGTGACTATAATTTAGTTTGTCGCCTTTCGGGATCAGGCAAACTTTATCCAGCTGATAAATATGCTAACAATTTAAGCCTAGAATTGAAATCCTAGCCCGTGTAAACAAACACGTGTTTGTTGATAAGATTTTCTTAAAAATGATTTGTTATCACTAGGGAATTATATGTTTAAATATAATGAAATCACACAGATTTCAAATTTTATTTAATATGATGTATATCTCGGGTAGTTACTATAATGACAATAGTAATTTTACGTTCAGGTACTCTTTTAAATGATCTGTCAAAATGTTATCTGTACTTATAGGATAGGTACTTCGATGGAAAATTACTTAGAAATTATTGTAAATAATCCTTACATATTCAACACAGAAAACAAAAAAAAAAAAGATTTCGAATTGTTAATCAAATTTGTTTCGTTTTTCTCTTCATTTTGAAATGATTTCCATTTGTATTGAGTTAAGCAAAGCCTACTCCCACGCCCTCAGGACATTATCAAATTATTTATTAAAGGACTCACGATATTGTTTCCAATTTCAATTCGTCGTTCTATCTCTGTCAGCTTAGTAAGATGAGAAAATGGATTTTTCGTTCAAACTATGATATATATATTTTTTTTTTAAATACGATTTTTATTATCCTTATGTAGCAGCGTGTGCGCTCCGGTAAATATTGCAAACTAAGCAAAACAATATATCGTGGTTGAGAGCGCACACGGGCTTCAGTCGTCCTCCCTCCGCGGTTATTAATGTACTATATACGAGTAAAGGAATACGCACATTAAATAGAACTATATTATTTATCTGTATAGAAACCTCGTAAGGAAACTAGGGGTAAATTAATAATAAATACCTACAGAGCATGTATAAGGTAAACAACTATTTATATTTACAGCCTTGTCCGTTTATATTTACAGCGTAATAAACCCGTAAACACGGGAAAGTAATAATAAGTATTAAAAAAAATTGAAGCGTAAAACCAAAAATAGAATCTACAAAATAATGTCTGTCTAGTAACATGCGGAAACTAAGGAGATGCATTAAAATAAATATTTGTATGCTAATATCAGTTGTTCAGTGTTTACTTTTACGATACCTGCTGTATAAGTTCTTGTGGAATGGACAAAAATCGAGGTATAAGAGAGGTAGGGCATAGGGAAATTTCTTTGAAGATTTTTCTCCACTTGGGGCGGTCTGACTGGTGGAATACCTCCACTCTACAGAAGCTGGCAGTCAAATAACCTTCTGTTGTGTTTCTGCGCTGAGTTGAGTTTCCAGAGCTCCTTGGGGTAGGGGGGTTCAAGTTCGGCAACACGCTATTGATACTTATGGATTACAAGCGTCTGTAGGTTATAGTGGTCGCTTACCATCAGGCGGGCCGTATGCCTGATTGCCACTTTTATAGAATAAAAAGGTGTCACTGGAGTTATGTATCTGAATTATCACATTTCTTTATTTTGTTCCATATAAATTGAAATTATTCATTCTTTTAGCATAAACGGTTTTTTTACTTTTGATACTTAGAACTGTTAAGAAATTAAGGCGCAGGCAGTATTATCATTTCCATACGATATATATAACCTTTTGCGTTCTATTAAATTGGATATCATGGATTTGTTTTTATACAATACTAGCAGTGCCCGTAGCTTCGTTCACGTGGACTACAGAATGCCCGAGTGAATTCTGCTGTCCCGCTCCGGCTATTTTAAAGACAAAAATGCTTATTGTGGGTGTTCCTTAGAAGATAAATATATACTCTTCCGAACTTTTTTGTAGGTCTTTTTAATGCCTATAATTATATCATACATTAATTTGCTATAACTCTTATGGTTTACTCAGCATAAGCCATTTAAGCGCCCGAATTGATTTACCATGACCAGTTTTTTTTATTTGAGCGGAACCAAAATTCTTTTTCTAAAATAAAAGTAGCCTCAGTTATTTCCTATATTATCAGCTATCTATCAGTGAAAGTCCCGTCAATATCGGTTCATCCGTTTCAGAGATTACTCGGAACAAACAGACAGATAGACAAACATTTTAAAAAATGGACTTTTTATTATAGGTATCGTATATACTTTCATATGCATTTAGTATAAAACTGTTATTTTGACATTACAAACATACACTTCAATTTTATTAATTGTATAGATAATCTTTCGTAAAACGATGAAAAAGTATTTTATAAAGCTCGCAATGAGTTGGGAGACGCGTAATACAAACTTTGCAATCGGGCTCGTAGAGGTCCTGGCAGTCCCGGCGCGATACCACGGGACCCTCATGACCCTCGTCACATAGCCTAACGTGTCGGAATTTTTAAAGCTCTCTGTCGACGTCAGCTAATGAGTTTTATAACGACATTTATCAACTCCTCGGGAAATATTAACCTTTAGGACTAACTTTTGCGGTTTCCTCTAAGTTTTTGAATGATCCCAAAGTTTCATTGAAAATTTACCATTTTTCCTTGTAAAATTGACTCAATGTTACTTGATTGTAGTTATGACATAAGAGTAGTTACCGAAAATATCTGTGAATTTTAATTCGAAATAATTGACAAGATCAAAGGTTAGCCTGCGGATGTATTAACCTCATTACCTTCAATTATATTTTTGATGACTAATCGGTCTTAGAATCTTAGGATTTCAACTTACGTCTTTCGACAAGGCTTCCCAGTCTCAATCTTTGAGTCATCGCTTTCCATTATTAAGCTAAATAATACTAATAACGAATAAATGGGAACCGATTAATATATTATAACTTATAATAATAATATATAAGTATAATTCTGACCTAATCAATGAGGAAATTACGTAAAAAGGTAGAGCACCAGCCCGGAGACCTTGAGCTCTGATTGATATTTTGTCATCGTCGTGACCTATTTCCATAGCCTCGAATATTTTTATAAACGACCTGGGACATGAAGAAGCTCGTGTATGTTAAAAGCAGAAAGATTTCTCTCACTTTCGTGATCTGGTGTTCGTAGCGTCCGATAAAATTCGAATCAATGATAGCTAAATACTTCCACTCGTCAATCGTTAAGTTCTACAAAAATGCAGAAATAACCTTCCGGTCTTCTTGATGACCTTCTATAAGTAGCCTCCATATTTTTAACAGAAATTTTTCATTAATGTTTTATACTCAGTAAGTTAACGGAAGATAAGAGTTAAGTAATATAACGGACCAAGTCAAGCAGGTTTTACTGTGAAAAGATATATAGAGTGGATAATTACGTGATGTCTGTACATCCACTAAAATAATATAATACTTATTAACTGTAAACATTATTTACATAGTAAATAAAAACAGAGTTTCCTGTCGGTTCTTCTAGATGAATGGGTTTTTTTCTGAACCGGTAGTAGTGTATGGACCTTTTAAGTGCTTTATTCGGACATGAAATTAAGAAAGATTTTTTAATTTAGATTTTGAACTGTTTTCTTTACCATCACTGGCCTTTTATTGGTTTACTATCATCCGTTGCTATGTTTGGTTCCTTGAGGGAAATTTAGTTATTAATTCGAATTGGGCATATACGTTGTCTATATCCCTGACAAAATGTGTATGATTAATATGAACTATTATTAATTTGTTGTGTCAGTTTGTTGTTAATAAATAATCCCATCAAAAACATAAATGTGAAATGAGAGCCAAGTTCAATAATAATATATTATTGTCTTCAACTACAAAAGGAGTGAGATCTAAATGGGTGCTAAATTCAATGGACACTCCTGAAATTAATTTACTTATAACAATGTCAAATATTTTATAAAAACTTAAAATATCATTTATTCTTATAACTTAGGGTTATATTGGAGCCTTAAGGTCTGGACTTGGCTAGGTCAAATATCCGAATTATCCTTCACAAGTTCTAAAGTTGTAAGTTCTCATTTCTCATTTATGTTTTTGATGGAATATCATTACTTTTTGTACAGAAATTTTTAGTAAGTACTTATTTATAATAAAATTAATACTAAATCACAGTTCATAACGTAACAAATACGAAAGTCGACTTGTACTCTTGTTATAAGAACTAAAACTGATGTTTGGTTAAAAAAAAATTAAGGGTGGTATTCCACTCGTTATATATTCACGTGAAGTCCTCAAAATCCACATAAAAACCGGCTGTTATCGATTTTGATTGCTGATTCTTACATTACAGGCACTCTAAGTAAGTGCTTCTAACAGACTCATTTAATCAAAAAATTATAATAAGATGTTCAAAATTTACTAATTTCTGATTTATTCCTTTATATTCACCTAACTACCTATCTGGATGCCAAATTTGAACTTTCCAGTTCATCTGGAACTGGGTTATAGTTTTGTACTATATATAGGTCAGTGATAAAAATGACGATTTTTGGACGTTAATATCTAAATAACTGTTTGAGGTGCGTTTATGAAATTTAGAGTACATATGTATCTCGCAAGTCTCAGTATATGAGTCAAATTTCACATGTTTAAGTGAAATAGTTTTTGAGTTATGAGGCAGTCAAAAGTGGCTGAAAATGGTTCATGTAATATTACACTCGGTACCGCGCGCTCGCCTTGGACTTGGCTTGATACGCTATGTCTAAATAAGTCAGTGGGAAGGATATATTTTTATTTGTAGTAATACCTATCGGCCATGTAACACAAATATTATTGTTTCCCGTTATTTGTTTTTCTGGGGTTTGTACATTTAAAAAGTCTAATGGTTTTATATGTTGTATTATAGGACAAATTAATACATTATAAAATAGTGATCCAAAGGAATATGAAATGTAAATATTTCGAAACAATTATACCAAGATTTTATTGGTCTAAGACGGACTTCGAGAAAATGATGACTATTAAAATGCTAGGCGACACGATTGAGTTTGCTTTTAATATTCCGAGTGCAAACACAATTACCTCGAATGTAGAATAAACATAGAGTGACCAGACTGAGTAGAGTGAGCACTTTGAGGACTGGGCGGCTCGGCGGCTGCGTTATTATCTAGGTATATAGACGCCGAGCAAATAGGGGCCGATCGCAAACATTGTATCGTGTTTGATCTCGCTTCTTGATTAATTTGCACTTTGTCTCGGCCCTGCTCTCTATTAGTCTGTTTCATCAGATTACTTACGTTTGGTAATTACATAGAATAAATAAGTATTCATTTTAATATTTGATAAGTGGCTGATTTCACTCGACGTCCTAGCCGTGCGGTGATCTATTTAATATTGTAAACGAACTCAAAACCGTGGACCATCTCCCAGTCAATCATCCCAATAGTGAGAGTACCTCCCGTAAATTTTCCGAGCTACTATTAAAAAAATACGTTTATTTCACTGAGTATTTATTGTGTGGGGATTATGGGCCGATGCATTTGAGAATAAACTATTTAAAAAATATATTTTGAACGGATCTTACTATTGATTCAGTTTAAATAGGTTTGTGTATATTTTAACTGGTGTATAATTCCCTCATACTTGATGTCGTATGTAAACTAATATTATGTAAGATAGTTAATGAATTATGTTCATAAGATCCAGTAATGTCATAAAGTATCTACTCGTATATAGGGCGATCCAATTTAAAAATTAAATCTTGGTAATGTGAAAGACATTTATGCATTGGGTAAATTTTATACTTCTTTAAAATGTATTATGATATTCAGCACTCAATTATGTTCTGAATTAATTCACTACTCAGCAACCAACATGTATAGTGGCACATTCTCCAAAATTGTGGCGAAAGCATGTTACATCAAAGAGAACGTATTTAAAATGTAACCTACGATACTGTTTTATCTTTAAGAGATAAAGTTAGAAGTGTTCTACGTTTGGTACTGAAAATCTTAACGATATGTACTCAAAATGCCTGAAAAAAAAAACCAAACCCCACAATTCATATAACCATGTGTCACACTGCATGGGTGAGTAGTAATTTACTTGATTATTGTCAAAATGACGAGTGATTTTAGTATTGATTTTTATATTATAAAATGTTAGATAGTTTACCATTAAAATAAGACTAAGTATATAATACTTTACAAGTCGCTACAAATTGTCACACCGCTTTCCTCACATTATCCTCATCATGAACAAACACACATGTAAAATATCGCACATGGTAATGATGTAAATTGTCTATAATTTTACATTATTATTTTAATATAGGATATAATACAACTTGGTAACAATATTAAACTAAACTACATTTATGAATATTATATCGAGTTAAATAATATAATCTTTATTAACCGTTAGGTATATATTTCGGTTAAGTTACCTCACTGAATAGATTAAATTTCGTCTCTTTTCTGTTTCTACATAAATCAGGGACAATCTTTTTAAGATCTTTTTCTTTAAATTATGCTTCTAATTAAAAACTTTATATTCAATGATTAAACATTAAAACTTTAGATCTGGAAGTTATCCTATGTTATTGTATTTAAATAAATAAAAAAACAATTATCGGAAGTTGGCTGGGTAGGCCGAGGTGCTCGTGTCCTACAGACCTCCTTTTCGAACTGTCTGCACTGTTAACCATAAGGACACTGGATCCATTAGAGGTTTTGACAACTTCACTGGGCTTGGATCCTCACTCATACGGTATTAAGCACCAGTTGTGGAGGGTAGAGATATATTGGGAACAAGTTGAATAAGTGTTCAGGTCCAAGCAGCAAATTACAATTGAAAAGTCCACCAAAATAACGCTAGTGTAGTAAATAGGTTTAGCATTATGGCTACAATCTCATCTGCTCTTAAGTGACGATGTGGCCCAAGATGATAGCATACTAAGCCTAGTGGAAGACTGGCTCTCAAGTGCAGCTGCCCGAACACCGCTATTGACGTTCGACGACAGATTGAGGGTGGTAGCTAGCCAGGCTGGCATTAGAAAAACCCCTACCAACTGAGCCATCATTGCGTGAATGCTTCCATTGAGAGAAAAGTGTGTTAAAAAAAAACTTTTGGAGCTATCTTTAAAGTTTACGCACTTGGGACCGAGGCGCCATTCTAATTTGATGCGTTTCGACGGATACTATTTCATACAGAGAGATGGTAATCCTTGTCTCTCCTCTTCATAAACCCGGCATAGTGCGTCACATCGAGTTGCATTTTGTTTTTGTTTATCATCGGAACTATATGTATATCATAATTTATAATATCATAATTTTGTTATAAAATATATTTATATATTTGGAATTTACATTTACGTCATCAAATAGATGATAGATTTTAGAGGTACTGTTGAAATCGATAAGTTAAAATGAATATGAGATCTCATGTTATTTACACTGCTTTCATTTAGAATCCTAATCTAGCCCCAGAAATAACTGTTTAATCTTTTATGACAAACATCAATATCAACGAAACAAATAATTAGCAAAATCAAGACATTTTGGTACAAATGTGGAACAAAAACCATCAAGAATAGTAGCAGGTAATGATAATTGGTGTTAATTTAAGTTTATAGTGCAAATTTATAGGTAATTTACAACTTTTAATAAAGAAAAATAGGTATATTAAAATTTTAAAACGAATTCTGAATCGTATTTTTGAAAACGAAGCGGTAGGGTAAATCAGGGGTAACTTTATTAATCGATACCTGTAGCATTCAGGTCGAAAATAAACCTACATATTTGATTATTTCACCTCAATACAATGTCATCAGAGTATGAAATTTTAATCAACAAATATCTGTTGAACGGGGACGCCCGAGGTCAAGGTCCTAAGGGTTCGTTACTACCCCAGTAAGGATATGTATAAGTTTCAGCTTTACAACTCAAAACAGAAAAAAGTTATGACGAAAAGAAAATCCATTTTCATACATTTGATATTTACAAGTCCATATTATATGGTGTAGAAGGTAAAAGTAAAGCTTGAAATTGCTAAATTATACAATGATATGACTGTTTTGATAAAACTGTATACTTAAAACTATGAAATAACATATTAAATTTTTCTAAAATCTTATGAAAGGGAGGCTCCGATTTCAGTCCACTGTGCGGTGCGGCGCGGCGCGGCGCAGCGTCAGCCGGGAGCTGCGGCCTATCTGTACTCAATATTTAAACAAAAAGAGGTGACGGTAAGCTACATTAGTTGATCGCAACTACCATACATAAAGTGGAGAACCACGTGTCTAACATAAGATGGTAGTTGTTACAAAGAGTAGTAAAGAAATAGTCAAAATACCTACCTACATGGAACCAGTGGAATATTACAATAAATTAGTGGCGCCGCCCTGCGGTGCAATGCGCCTATAACGCACTTAATATTTTTACAGCCTAATTGTATTTTTTCTTATATTATTTATAATTTATATTATAAGCTTATAAATGAAGAATCATGTTATATACTTCCCGTATACAACTTTCATTAAAATCGGATGAGATTTTTTTTTTACTATTTCAAAATATATTGTTGACAATTCTCTCGTATTTTTGGTAAAACTTTCATTCCATTAAATTCATCAAAATCGGTTACGAATTATAAAAAAAACATGTTACGGTTTCCAAAACCGGTTTTGAAAATTCTTATACCGTACCAATTTATCAATGAAACAAATGGGAACATGTACAAATAATTATAAGAATTGGTGAATTGGTGGTTTTTAAGTTAACAACATTGAACACACAAACAGACAGACAGACAAAATACTTTCATTGTAGGTTTATTCGTGCTCACGGGCCTTTTATAGGAAATCTACCGGGAAAATTGAAAAAAAGTACATGTAAGATTAAAACACTTCATTATAGGAGAATATTATGCACAGGTAAAATGACATACAGTTGTTTAAAAAAATATTTAAAACTAAGTAAATATAAGTCAGAAAATTATAACATGACTAATAATAAATTAAAATAATTTATTATTAAATTTATATATCCATTTATTATTTCTGAAGTACATACTACATTTTATCGATAGATGGCGATATAGGCATGCCGGAAGTAATAACGAACGCTCCCTTATGCACAAGTGAGGTATCGAAATATTAGCACGAACATGAAATTGCCTCAAAACATATCTAGAAAATCTTAGTAAGGTTAGCTATAATGTCATAAGATAAATAATTTAAATAAATGCTAAGGAAGTAATAATGACAAAGCTTTGAATAATTTCAAATTGTACTCGTAAGGAAATTAGGTTAACCACTCATTAACTAATTAAGTAAAGTTTATCTTGTGAGTTTTTCTTAAATATTAGGAGGTTATACTCAGTCGTGAGATAGGAAAAGAAAGAAAATCAACTGCTTAGTCTGGAAGATATATAGCGTGTTGATATTATTGTATCATTATAATCATATAATGTTAAATGTAACCGTCAATATCAGTGATGTAATACCGTCTAAGTGGAAACAGAATAATAGAACGAGAGCAACGAATAAATATAGGTGGACTTTCTAATTCATACCCTCCGGCCGTCCGACACAAATCCTTGGTAATAAAAAAAAATATCCGAAAAATAATCAGTTTGACGTTACGGAAATTCCCTCCCAAAGAATGTAATGGGTGACGTGCGGTGGCGGCCATATTGCGCGGTAGGCGAGCTGCAAACACCCAAAGAACTCAGCTCAGCAAATATTTGTATGTACAGTATCGCCGGCGGCGGCTGTGTTAGCGGGGCGGGCCGGACACGTCGCAATCTATGAGCTGTAGCGATTTCATAAATCATCTACAAATAACTGCAACAGGTGTAACACAACACTATTTAATCATCTATACATTAAAATATATTCTATTAACATCATTGAAAATAATCAGTTTGACGTTACGGAAATTCCCTCCCAAAGAATGTAATGGGTGACGTGCGGTGGCGGCCATATTGCGCGGTAGGCGAGCTGCAAACACCCAAAGAACTCAGCTCAGCAAATATTTGTATGTACAGTATCGCCGGCGGCGGCTGTGTTAGCGGGGCGGGCCGGACACGTCGCAATCTATGAGCTGTAGCGATTTCATAAATCATCTACAAATAACTGCAACAGGTGTAACACAACACTATTTAATCATCTATACATTAAAATATATTCTATTAACATCATTGAAAATTCATTTTAAATAACAAATTATTAAACTTTAATTCGTATATTCTCACAAAATAATATTTATTACTATAATATAATTGTGACAGATACTATTTCGTTTTGATTTTCGTGAGAGTAGGACCAGCAAGCTCTATGAGGTACTTTATATTTTTGTTTGCCGTGATCCGCACAATTGCCGGGCCAGTAGAAATTGTGACAAAAAACGCATTCCATGCTACACTTCTAGTAGAATATGTATCACAGGTTACGTAACATAAATTTATATTATTCGTCAAGAGAGAGACCAGTTCTATATTTAACAGGATATTCGGATGAATGCATAATGCATTTCATAGCCTCTCCCAAAGACTCATGAAAAGTATTTTTTTAGTTTAAATTTTTCATGAGTTTCAGTGAAAAGATAATGTGATACATGATTTTCTGTTTATCGTGGTCTATTGCACTGTATTTCTAAAGCAACGATTAGTGTAAATATTCCGCTATCGCTTATGACACGTGTACGAAATCTATATCAAAACCAGGTCCGATGTTACCTTGTCTCCTCTCCAGGGCAGTCATCTGCGGCTTTTTGTGAGTCCAGCGCCTCGTGTCCGTTTACGACGTCCCACATACGATCAATGGACGATATTATGTGAGGAAAATTCCTTTTAAACCATTTTCATAGTTTTCCTTTTATTTTATTTTACTATAGAGAAACTCAAAGCTTACTACGGTAGCTCAGTGGAAAAACGGTCAATCTAAATTTTATTTTATTTCATTGAGTTTATACAAAAACAAATTCAGGCAGTGACTTTAATTCTTTATGAATTATTCAATATATGTGAAAGGAAAATGGATTGATGAAGGTTTCAAAATATCAACAATTACGGGGGTGTGAGGGGTTTTGTGCAACATTCTGAGATACCTCAGTCAGCTTTGCCTGCATGTCTACACATTGCTCATTACAACATACGTAATAATACTAATGGTGATAATGAGATGATAGGGTTTTGATTCTCGTGCTTGACATAATGGCGACCATTACATGTAATAAAACCAGTCAAAGTGTCTTTTCGCTGCTGCTGTGTATCTTTATACTGGATTTTGATGTGTTGGTAACTCATATTGTGTAGCTAGAACAAAAAAAAAATATTATGAGCAATCGCTTTTTCAAAGGATATTTAAGACATTGGACTGATTGATGAATATGTACTTATTTCCAATTGGAGAAGGATCATTTTATAATAGGAGAAAAATTCGTCAGAGCACGAGGTGTGTCGGGACCAGCATTCCTGCAATACCTGCAAGCTGGGATGACATACGCAACTTTCGATAGATGTTAGTTGTTCAATGATATCCATACTTGTCTATTATAGGCAGTAAAAAAAGAACCCACTTTATCGTCAATTGTACACAACGCATGCAAACTAACACCTTAACATTTTTTCGTTGTTTCTCATGTCCGAAGCTAAAAAGTAGTAGCTGAATAGGGCGATACAATATAATGGTTATATTTTGATTGGTTGGACCAACAAAAGACATGACGGTGAAGTAGTTACCGTGATTTTGCTATCCTCTACTAACATTTGAACTTTGATTTGGATAAATTTTTTTTCCTTGGAATTTTCATGGTTTTATAAAGAATATTTTGTTATATATTTGAATAGTAACTGTAATCTTGTAGAAAGTGTTAATAGCTACTAGTGATTCACCTTCACTCAGATCGTTAATTTTAATCTGAACTATAAAATGTATTTCTCGTATTGCTAAAGTTTTCTCTAAGTTTATACATACAAATTTCTCTCATAGTCGATAAATTATTGATATGTTTTATTGAAAATATACAAAACTCATAGCAGATCCGTAACCAAACCTACTAGCAGCTACAGATTTGTTCTCTCGTGCTTTGAGTTCTTTTAGCTGAAACTTTTACCTATGTCTAAAACCAAAACAAAACCGTTTGTGTTCAGAATCTGATGGTACACTTAAATTTGCTCTAAACACACAAAACTAAGGGTAACGTTTTTACGGGCAGCTTCAGGGGGAAAACTAAGTTGGAAGTTAACGTTGTTACGCTGAGAGTAATGCGCCAAACAGAGCTTCCTTCTGGTGAGTTATTGCGGAATAATTCTAGAACTTTCCGGAGAATGCTCGCTAATATAAAAGCGTTGGTTTCCGCGCGTTTACCGTTATTATTAAAATTGTTGAAATATTACTATTCTGTATGTGTCCTAAAAGGTTTAAACGTAGGTAGTAGTTTAAAAGTAAAGGAAGAAAGATCTCCGAGAGTTATAGTTATGACGTAAATCATTATTTATTTACAAATTAATTATGAACAGTTTTCATTAAGAATATTATATAATAAGATGTTGTTATATACTATTGGATGAGGTTTATATTTAAATGTCTTTCTGTACAATATTACAAGTAGTGGCTTCTTCTGGATGACCTTCAGAATTGCGTCTTTACCGGGATAAAAAGTATGTTAATTCCGGCTATAAACTATCTGTCTGAAATTTTATCCAAATCCGTTCAGCCGTTTTTGCATAATTGAGTAACAAACATTCAAACATACAAACTTTTACATATATCATATTACTAGCTATACCCGTGTTGTTTTTATAGTTTTGAGTTTTTATAAAAGGTACCGTATGTCTTAATCCGTGTCATATGGTATTTGTGTGTCAAGTTTCATTCAAATCCCTTTTTTAGACATTTTTCATGTTTGAGTAACACACAAACTCACTTTCGCATAGTTAGGATAGCAAGAAAGCCAAAAGACTAAAAATGGAAAAACATTTTTTCCGATACAAGTTTTTTTAATTATTATAAATTAAAGATACATATTTATATCTCTTTGTAGAAACCGTAGTAAAGTAGGTAGGACATTAGGCAAAGTAGCAGCATGTAAGAGTAAACAGTAAACATACAAAACTTCCAGTGAATGTGTTGTTCAACGAGCCATGATGTTTATACCCACAGGAGCCAGCCAAAACTAGCGAAGGAACCGGTATATGGGATCCCAAATGGCTGTATATTTTGTTATAATGCTTCTCATAAGCAATGTTGTGTATCTTATTATTTATATAATATTACAACTCAAGACGGTATAAAATAATTCTACTTGTTATATTGAAAAATATATTTTCATAACAACTAGCGGTCGCTTACGACTTTTTTATCATAGACTATTTATTAGAGATGAAACGGATAGTGGTTTGGCCGGATACCGGCTACCAGATATTCGGCCCTTTATGACGTTATATAACGCAGTAACGCTTCAGCGAAACGCTATTTTTGCCTCTTACCAACAAATGCGGAAAATTCAGTATTCATTCACTACAATTTACCACTTGCTAATTATGAGTTCTAAACTAATAAATAAAACAAACATATTTTTGACGTGCGATTATAAAAATAAACGGTGTGCGTAACCTATTGTGGTATGATTTGCCTTGTGTAAAATAATGAGAATGTTTTGAATTTTATTATCCGGTATCCGGCCGGATAGTGAAAACAAGGCCGGACATGCCGGATACCTGATAGTTACCGGATATCCATTTCATCTCTACTTTTCATTATTCGTTGATCATTTGCAGTATGATCGAATATATTATATATTGTTGGTCAATGTTTTGGGGGGTCTAAGTTCAGTGGCACTGGTTAGAGTAGTTAATATATTATCTTCAGTATTATTTTGTTTAATTTTAAACATTAACCATGTCAAATTACATAGTACGCGCAATATACTTAAAAAGGAGTCCGAAGTTTTCTCTTCACGTATTAATATTTAGATTTATATTTATCAAAGAAGTGCCAGCAGCGAGCATATTTTACTTGAAACATTTTTACAATGAATCGTAGGTCTAATACAGATATGCGAACCTATTTTTATAGATAATTTTAAGACAATCGGTTAGGGTTTAGCAAATATATTATCATCAAAGGTGTGCTCATTTTAGTCTCCATATAAAATTACCCACTAATGGCTATCGTTAGGTAGATTCCTGCTTGGAGGGCTGGTAATTAGCAGCAAAGACCTTGTGATATCAAGTTATCCTGTTTCTAATTCAATTATTAAAGAAAATAATTAATTACAGTAACGATGTTTCTATACAATAAAAGATATAATGAAAAATAAGGACCACCTCGTAGCCTAGTGGTCGTTAGGGCAACTGCTATGAGCGACGTCCTGGGTTCGAATCCCAGGTCGAGCAAAGTGTTATTGGGTTTTTCCTATGAAATTCTCAGTAGCACCTCGGACTTTGGTTTCGTGCCCGATTAATAGCAATAGGCTCACCCCCTATTACATGGGATCTAAAACATACTCGGCGAATTGTGGGTGTACATTAGTACACCTCTGCCTAACCCTTCGGGGAATACAGGCGTGATGGTATGTTATGTTATAATGAAAAAGTACTAAATCGTAAATTACGGAATACGGGTCGGCACGAGGCAGCGTGGTGACTCGCGGACAAACGAGCCGTGTTATTTGTAAAGATGAGGGCTTTTTGTTTTACATTGTGCCGTTTATGCGTTTTTTTTCCCTAAACACGGAGCCTCAATTACAAATAACCTTATTTATATTATCAGAAACTAGCTGGCCCGGTAGTCGTTGTTTTGCCCTTTCTAATATTCAAAGACTCTCGACCACAGCGCCACCTATCCCGAATTTTTACTGAAAAATTTTTCAAGACCATAACGAACAAACCAAAATAAGAATTACGCATACAAGTTCATTCATTCGCTCTGATCTTGAAATCATGAAAAATTCCAATACATAATACATAACTTTTTGAATTTTTCTCTCTCTAAAAACATTATTAGGGCTATTACTAAATGTGTAAATAAGTGGTTAATTAAAATCAAAAAGATTGTTTTAATTGAAAAGTGACTGGTCTATAGATGCAAGCGATCTACTCTTTATTAGATATCTGAGGGTAGCTTGAATCTATCATCGCTTGATCGCTTTTACATAGTTACTACCTCTACCCGGATCTACTACCAGCAATTGTAGCAATATCTATCGGCTCAAGTGTCACGCCGATTTCCTTCACAGACAAAAATCTGAACACAATAAATCAACGTCTCCTAATAAACGTCAAGGCAAATGTATATTTGTCGCACGTCAATCGACGAAAATCGCGTGGAAGCGCGGAAAATCCATAGCTCTCTATATATCTATTGCCGGAGAAATTGATTCTTATCCCGTTACAATAGAGCTTGATTTATAACTGGATGTTAAGAATAATATTGATGGAAGAAAAGATTTTTGATACCTACCTGATTGATATTTTTTGGGTCGAGTGCGTATTGCTATTTTTCATTTTTTTTTCACGCGTATATTATCGTTTTCGGAGATTGATCAGACATTTATCAGTGGTAATAATGTTTGATGTTTTTTCCAAATAGATTTCAATATGGTGAAGAGACACAAAAGTTATAAATACATTTTATGAAACTGTCTAAATCGTTAATGTATTTTGATCTCTGGTATCTAAAACCGTTATCTTTTATTCGAAAATAGTAATACCATTGCGTTAAAAAAAATTGCATTGGTTTAGAAAAAATTACTGAGATATGCTTACTTATAAATAGACTAATAGTTTAATCGATCAAAAGTCATGATATAAAAAGATAACATGTCTCAAACAACTAATATGTTGTCAGAGAACAGATTGGAAGCTGGAGCCATATTGGCTTCAGTTAGTGGCGAGTCAAGCTGTGGTTAGAATTTAATTGTATGTCAGATACACGAAGATCTTTGGCGTGTTTGATGAAATAGTTTCCTATAAACTACAAATCAAATATGATGGAAATCAAGATTCGTTCATTAAATTTCGAGGCGCAGTGAAAGTATGTTTAAAAAAAATTATATACAAGTCAGTTTTGTGTCTACGTGTATAATGTATTTAAATGTACAACAGATGTTTGGTTAATATAACGCAAGCTATGCTAAGTTTAGAATCAAATAGCCGTGTGTGAGTATTCTATGTATGTGAGTGTGTATATTCTTTTCTGATTATATCGTGGAGTGTTACTTTCTTACGGATAATGTAGATTTACTTTGTTTTGTTTATTTAATGAAGTGAGTGGTGGAATTGCATTAAACTTTCTCATAGATAACGGGCGTAGTTCTATCGCTTGAATACAACATGATTTTTTTGATAACTTACAAAAAGTTAGTAATTATCTAAGTAAAAAAACTTCTTTACTTGAATTAGTTTGCTATGGTATAGTTAGATTCCATTAGATCCATCTTTGTCACATAGTCTTTAATATAAAAGAAACAATATTCTAGCAATAAGTAAGTAAGTAATGTAGTCTTTAGTAGATCGTTTGTTATAAGAGAAGTATTTTTAATAACAACCACCGCACCGCAGTGCACTGCCACTCTGCCGTCATGCCGTCCTGCCGTCCAACTGTCCGGCGTGCAGCCATGGCGATTGAAGTCCCGTGAAACTGAACATCTCCATTTATAATAAAACTCCGGTTTTATTATTTTACTTTATAAAAATTTCTGTCTTAGCCTACTCTCACAAGAAATATTCTTATTATATGAATAGGTATTTCTTACAAGTGATAATACAACCATAACCTTATTCATTTTATTCAAGCGATCATATTTTTATCTCTAAGAAAACAATAATTAATTAAAAGCGATAGATAATCAAGGAAATGTCTTGAATTAGATAATGCATCATTAAAGGCAATAATAAATATATTTTCTTATTTATAATGAAAGTGTATTATACTTTCATAATTATAACTCCTAAATTATCAACTCAACTTCAAAACACATACAAAAATTATTCGAAATCCACGCTTATTTGCACGGTCAGTTAAACATAATTATGCTCAGAACTCTGTTTTACAAAGATGTATGACTCGAAGAAAGCCTAATCACCGCAGAACCATAACACGAAGTCATTTGGCTGCGATTTTCTGTAGAGTGGAGGCATTCCACAAGTCAAACTTGCCTAAGCACAGTGGAATCTTAAAAAAATTCTTTATGCCCTATGTTCCGAAGGTGTGAAGTAGAAGTGTGTGGTTCACAGCACACACCGATACGGGAGCCGTTCCAACTCAGCTCTCAGGTGTAGAAACCTATTATTAATTGACCTCAGGACTGCAATTCTTTTAAGGTTAGTTATAAATAGCTTTAAGCAAATGATCACTTCATGAAGCATCAGGTCAACTAGATGCCTATTTGCTAGTGAACAATATTGAAATAAATATGACAATCTATCATGCATGTTACTTGTTTATCTATACTAAAAAGCAATGATGGCTTAGTTAGTAGAGTGTGTCGCCGCCTCGATCGACGTGAGTTCGAAACCCTGCAATGAGCCAGAGCTTTCGCTGAAAGAAAACATAGTGATATAACCATAGCATGGTGGTAGGGCTTTCTCCAATACCCACCTGGCGAGCTATAACCCCACCTTCAAGTTGAAAATCTGTCTTCAAGCACCAATAGGTGTTTTCCGGCAGCTGCATTTGAGAGCCAGTCTTCCCATTAGACTTAGCGTGCTACCATCTTGGGCCACATAGTCACTTAGGATCAAGTGACATTGTGGTCACAACGCTAAACCTATAATGAAAAAAAATCTGACAGATATAATAATACTCAGAGTTTTATCTAAGCTTAATTGTAACTTAAATAAACACCATAATAAAAGGTTGTGTATACTTGCCTCGGAGATAGGGAACATAGCGCATCGCTCATCGCTCACAGGCAACAATAGGCTCAAACCCATTGGTCTGTCACAGGCAGCCGACAAAACGGCCGAGCATGTCATCGCAGGGTTGTCGCTAACTGTAATGCCCAAAGGCTTTTCAATTTATTACAGAACAACGAGAGAAAAGGAATTATGTAAAAAATAAAAAATCTGTCACGGGATGCCTGGGGTTATATACATATAAGAACAGATTACGACAGGAATTAGATATGGCGTAATGAAAAAATATAGCATTACAAATTTGTTCCATAAAATAATGACTGTTTATTACATAAATATTCATTTTTACTAAATACAAAATTTAAACATTTATTTGAAATCGCGACAATTCAATTATTCTCATAATTGTATATTCATAATTAATAGTACATATATTCCATCATATAGCGTGGCGATGCGTCGCCATGCCAACAATCAGGCTTACCATCGCCTATAGATGTTTCACATCAACAATATGAACTTACTAATAGGCATAAGGCAATATCCACCATACACACATTGAAAATACCATCGCGATTCGTTTTGTTTTATTTATGGTATCACAACACCGTGCCTCATGGTAAGCACAGTACAACGAACGTCGCCATCATGCTGACCTGCAAGACTCTGCATCTGGATATACACTGGCTGATTCCATAACACGATAACTTAAAAAGAGAATCACTGTGACGGGTTTATCGCTCATGGGGAAGGGGAAGAGGGCTTAAAGAGAGGTATGGCACACAGAAAAACTCCATTAGAGACTGGAGGAATACCTCCAGTCTACAGAAGATAGCAGTGTTCCTGTTGTGAGTAGGGTTTCCAGAGCTCCTTGGGGTAGGACGGTTCAAGGTCGGCAACGCGCTGGTGATTCTTATCGTATTACAAGCGTCCATAGGCTACGGTAGCCGCCTACCATCAGGCGGGCCGTATGCTTATGTGCCACTTTTGTAGTATAAAGAAAAATACTGTGTGCATAATATTAGAATCCCAGTCGGGTTCTCCGTCACCAAGTTTGATTATATGATATGGGCTGATTTAGGAACGCGGCTTGCAAGCGTACTATGCAGGTGTTAAAACCTGATATATGAAAGTCACGATCCAGTCGGATACGATGATTGTGAGCCAAAAAGGATTTCAGGACCTGTATTTTAACGATTTAGATATACAGGGAACGATAGACAAATGGAAGTTATCTAACTGTGAGACAGAATGTAGAGGAAAAATCGTTTCTCAAATACTAATAATCGTAAAAATAAAACTATCTAACAATTTTCTTGTAGTGGCAGCCCTGCACCCTCAGCGGGGTTCGCGGTTATTATTTCTGCGGAACGATTTATCGAGTGGAGTCTTATAAACGCGAATATAGTCAGTCTCTATTCTTTACAATGTGTCACAAACAGAAAAAAAATCGTTTTTAATTTATTTTCTTTCGATATTACAGTAAATTGTTTTCTTTACTTTTCGGATTTCTCTTCGGGAATTTATCACACTTTTCTAATATCATTCACTAGAATAATAAATCATAGTAATTTCTGTTCTAGGCCGTAATTTAATTTGATATTAATTTTCTAGTAATAATATACTTACAATAATTTAATTTTTTTAATATTATTGAATAATTCTTTGGCCGCGTTCAGTAAAGGGTAAAGCTATAGCTGCGCGCACGCATCATATAACGGTAGTGTGACATCATGAAATTAGCCATCTATAATAATAATATGAATCCAGTTTACTGACTTTTATTTATACACAAATGAAAAAATAATAATCATTAAAATAACTTTACACTAAATCATTGATTGCTAATTCTATCATGTTGTTGGGACGCGGGATACATTTTTTAGGGACATTTTTTTCATCATCCTTTCTTTTTTAATAAAGTTTAGTACAAAAGATTTTTAAATAAAAATAAAACATGCCTCATTTAAAAAAACATATTGTATTATTAAACTTTATGTAAAAATATACATTCCATATAAATTTTCATGGCAGATACAAGGAAAGTAACAATTTACCAAACCTCATTTTCTGTAAAACAAAGGACAGAGCGCGTCGACATTCAAACATGATACTTGTCGCATAAAACCGACGCGCGAAGCGGTGCGGTGTGACTGCACCTGCGTCTCCGACTCCTGGTGCAACGGAGTGTGAACTATCTGAAACATTGCAGCCTCCATCCTTATTCATAACAATGAATAACGTCTGTCTAACTTTGCAACACCTCGGGCTATCTCCACAAAGGTGGCGATACCTACACTCACACTATTGTATCAACCGCCTTTAAAACGTTCTTCTGATTTCGATCTTATGGCCACAGATATTAAAGTCAAACTTGGTTTGATTGTGTTGTGTTTTATATGACATTTTGTACATATCGTAGGAGGATTTTCAAAGGCCAGTATAGTGGTTGCAATGTTTATACGTCAACTTCCGCGGTTGATGTAAGAGTGACCTCAATAGCAGGTGCTTTATTTTCTTTTTCATTATTAAAACTATGTTTATTACCTACATAAATAGGATTTGATATATTCGCGTTTGAACTCCTCGGATGTTTTCACGTATAATGGTTTTTATTTCGTTTTTATTTCATCTTGATATCTCGGGGAACCTATCATTTGCATGTTTTGGGTTAATATGACAGCTGCATCAGCGAGTCACACATCATAGTCCGGTGAACTGCTTGATGAAAGATCGCGTTTACCACATCCGAGTCACCGCACGCAGTCACCTCAGCGCTGGCTTGGAGCCAAATCGCCATATTTATAGTCCACTCACCGTTATCTAGTAGATATTCGCGCTATTATACTCAAGCGTTATTTATACGGTCATGTTATTTGGACAGCTGTTCACTGTTTTACGAATGAGCGCACAATTATTTATATATTAATAGTATTTATTCCGTAGTATACTTTGTTTTCAAAGTATTTCCTCTATGACTAAACCTTATTACAACCAGTACATAACGTCAATGTTTATGCAAATATGTTTAATGATAGAACGAACTGAAGTGATTAAATGTTTTTATATTTTATTTATAACATTTTAACTGTAGTGATATCTTATTTATCTATATAATTATTAATAAGTGAAGCAAAAGGTTTCGGTACCTTTTTTAGCGTATTGCGTGCACGGAAGACTATGAGATTTGGCACGGTTACAGTTTATATGGAGATAGAGTGCAGAAAGCTAAAATTTATCTATAGTCTCTGTTACTAATATATTAAATAAAATAAAATAATACTGTGAATCCTAGGATCGACCAATTCCATTGAACTTGGACCCCCAAAATATTGACATTTTCAGTCAACGAAAAGTGACAGCAAGTAAAGAAGATAATACTCATTGTTTAGGTTTATGAATACTCCAAATGTCAGACAGAAAATAGTCTATGATAAAAGTCGCTGGTCGAATTTCGAGCATAGGGCGAACACTAGTATACTGAAATCTGTCAAATACAAATAAAATATATTTAACTTTATTTCGCTAAAATTTTCAAAGCATGTACATATTTATAAAGTGTTCCTATTATATAGGTACCTTATTAGGTGGTGGTGGTATAACATAATTATGTACTAAAACTGAATGTATGATAAGTTTTTACTTGTTTAATCTAAATCCTAATTTAAGCTAGAATGTGTAAATGAGAATGTAATATTTAATACAAACTAGACAACTTTTAGTTCTGCTGAGAACTGTTGAAAAGCAATGGAAAATATTTCTTTAAAAAAATGTTATTTTTCATTCCTAGTTTGTTTGTGTGTGACAATGAAGTTATCAAACAATTTCTCGTAGGTAGATAATTCTTGCTTAATATCTTCGAAACCCTTGTAACCTAGGAAGTTAAATATAAACTAAACCAACGACGTGCTTATTGTCTACAATCCTTATAAGTTTCAATTAAATTCAGTTAGTAGTTTTTGAGTTACACAATTTTGTACAAACAAGCACAGAATTGTCACTTACCATAGATTTAAATTTAATTTACATAACGTAATAAATGTAACATGAGCCAATCCACTTGTAAGATAAATTTAGAATATATTTATTTAACTGTATTCAATACTGTGTTTATGCTTCTAACATGACTCGTATTGAACCTCTGAATCCATTTATTCATGAATAAATAAATATTTTCCATGAATAAATTGAAACGTATAAAAGGAACTGATTTAGGGTGCGTTAGCTTACAGAGTTGAAGGCGAAGGTGTCAGGATCGACTCGCGATGTCGTGACGGAGGTGAGCTCGCAAGCCATGTGCCGTTTAACATCACGCGCCACTGCCTTTGGGATAGACAGATAAGTATTCAGAAGTTTTTATTGCGTTATAGACATCATTCGCATGTAAAGAGTCACATCTGATGTTAGATGTCAATTTGATAGATTAGTATTTATTATGTTAAGCATTGAAAAAGTATGGTTCCTAGTGCATCTGGTCAAAATTATATTTATAATAGGTTTTTTAATAAGACCCCTAAGCTCATTACCGATTTGCCGGACAATAAATTCAAGTACTATGTCAAACAGGTTTTACTCTCAGTATGTGAATGATAGTGATGTCTAAATGTGACTCTCTCTCTATTTATATCCACTAATATTATATTATATATAATTATTAAATAACTGTAAACATTAGCGATACTGAAAAATGATAATGAATAAACCCAATCGTGCGTTTTGATGTTCATAAGTATTACACTTTCTTAGGAACTAAATGAAATAAAGTATTGTTAATTCTGATTTGACATACCAATAAAATATTTGCGATATATTTTTAACACGTTATTAGTTATTAACCACTATGATTGAAATATAAAAAATATCAGTAACAACCAATATGATATCATGTTACACAAAGCAGTGTAGCTAGCACATGGTCTGATTTTCAACCTCGTGGATCAAGTACTTTACGTGAAGATACAATGAAATACAAAAAAAAAAAAACAAACAAGTATAAAGAAAAATTCCAGTGCCAAAAAACTTTCCCGATTGCATACCTGAATATCAAGGTAAATACATTCGAAATATCCGCAGCGGGTTTGTAGAAATTTTAAGTTAAACTGTTTGGAAAGAAGCCAGTAAACTGCGCGTGTACCGTCTCGTTCTTTTCACAAATTTCATGATATTCTACCAATGTAGAGATACCTACCTTTGATTTCAGGCAATTGGTTCCGAGTTTACCTTAGAGATTTAGAAACTGTTGCTGTTTTAAAAGACATATTGTATTAGTCTTTAGGATATTGTATTTAGTATATTTATGTTCAATATTAGCTAATATACAGAACTGGTCAAGATTTAATACAAAGACAACGCAGTATCTCCAGTGGAAAATGAGAAAATAAATGGTTAAGAAGGAGTAACTGCCCAAATAAACAAGCCAAATTTTATCAGGCAAGTAGTTAATCTGTTTTAAAAAATTTGATATTTATTTAAAAAGAATGACTATAGGACAAAGCAGTAAAATACTACGTACAGCAACGTTTAGTAGTAACTAAGTACTAATCCTTGTTAAGTTGTTACTTTACTAAGTTAAAGTATTTGCGAAGACATTTCTATAGTGAAGTTAGCTTTACGTCACTACCAAAAAAAAAAAGTTGTTCGCGACCTTTGTAATCGTTACAGATAATTCTTTAATAATAATGGTTGTGTATAAGTTTGGCGACGTGTCTCGTCTCGTTATAACTAGAGAGAATCAAAGAGCCACACCGAATATTAAATGTGGTTTGTGAAAATTCAGTGTACTCGGAGCATTGAGTTCGTTTCAAGTTATGAGATAGTTAATGTAGCGTGTAATACCTCTCGTCGAGTCAGTCGTGAGCCGTCATGGGCTTGCGCCTGCGTAATATACTGTTTCCTATTAGAGATCCTCACTAGACTGTGAACGAATACTTTTTACTATAAAAACAAACATTTTTATTATAAAGTATTCCTATAAAAATACCAAAACTTATATTTTTGGTGCCACTTCCTTGTAGTACCTTTTCCTTTACGTTGAACGGCTGTGTTTTGGATATTCAGTGAGCCTAAAATATTGCTCAATATTTTTCTTAAATTAAACATGAAATTGATTCAAAAGTGAAGAAATGGGCATATTTATTTAAGAATAATAAGTTACATATATTTTCAATAATCTATACTAATATTATTCTATAAAAAGATAGAGCGAATTTTGTGAGTTTATGCGTATGTAGAGGATCTATATCGAGGGTCGGGGAAAAAGTTTCTTCGCAATTTTATATGAAAACTCGACTTTTTTCAAAGTTTATTTACATTTATTTAGAGTATATATGTGCCGTTTTATTCGATGACTTTCTGCCATTTTGTAGGAAGAGACATGCTTTCGTTGCTGTAGAAATTTTGGGACTTCTGATCAAAAAAACGCGACAAATGGTATTGGCAGTCCTCTCTTGATGTTAACCTTACAGAAACGGCTCGGTTTCATTACGTCTCAATAATTAATAGCAAATGAGTACACGGTTCATTATGTTTCTTTCAGTGTGCTCGTATGGCACCCAAATATCGGGTTTTTTGGTATAGCCAGCTTTCAAATGGGTTAAAACTGTTTACTAGTTCTTCAGCTACATCGTAACTAATGAAATGCCGATCTTGCTCTACTTTTTCAAAAATGCCGTCCATTTTATTCGTAACAGGGCGACCAGAGCGAGGTACATCTTTAGCATCAAAATTTCCGGACTGAAAACGTTTGAACCAACTTTGTGCTACTCTTACTGACACTGCATTAGGTCCATAGATATCACAATTTTTTTCGCTGCTTGAGTTGCATTTTTGCATTTTTTGTAATAATATTTTAAAATGTATCTAATTTCTTCATTAGATTCACTCATTTCTACACAAAGAAAAACAAATGAAAAATAACGGAAAAGAACTTTATTTCTTTTATTTTCAATGTAACCTTTTTAATTTTACCAACACCAGCCAGATACAAATAGTACAGCCAAATAAATTTTATAACAAGTTTATATCTACGTTATGCGAAACCACTTTTTCCCCGACCTAATATTAATATAGCCTATTTATTGGGAAAGGTAGGATATTATGTAAATTCACTCTACGACATAAAGGAGTGAAGCAGTAATCATGAACGGTGTAATAAATCTGGAAAGTTATAAGTAAGTAGGGAAAATGATAACAACGACAGACTTGTACGGGTGCATCGGTGTCGGCGTGATATGGAGAATTAGTCAAATAAATTTCACACTTTAAGTAAAAAAACACATTTAAAAGATTAAGTAAGAAGGCAAAGCTTAGATCAATTGGTCAGAAGTAATATATTAGAACTTATAATAGAAAAAAAAATGAAGAAACGTCACCTTTAAGTTAGACCAAAAAAATAACTTTAACTAAGGAGTTCAGACTTCATTTCAGCAACTGCTATACATCCTCTTTAAAATAGAATCTCGCTTCTAGTTCTCACTCTGCGTAGCATGAGAGGAAGTTTTAACCGTAATAAAATGAAAAAGATTATCTATACGTATGTATTTATTTTAACCAGTTTTACGATGATGCGGTCCGTATTCCTGTGAGCATGGTTCCACGGAGGTTTTTTCGATAGATTTACGAGCTCGGTGACCCTGTCTGTCTGAGTAAAGCTCCGGATTCATTTGTGCCGTTCTGATAATCTAACGTGAAATATCTCTTCAGATGACCTCGGAAACGGATTCGTATGATTTATCGATATTGCTCTCTAGTTCGGACCTAGTATCTGCGTGAATCAAACCAAGAGACATTCATTGTCATAAATCACAAGTTGCATTCCAGTTACATAATTAGTGTTTAAATAATTGATTCTTAATAAATAAACAAAAATTAACAATTAACTAATTAACTCTATCAAGATGAGCTGAACAGAGACTACGCGACTAATTAATATACGATGTAATTACGATAAAATTGCAATAAGAATTGTGTACATCGTTTTCAGGATCTCAATTACAACTGTTGTCAATATGTTATCTCATTATAAAGGATTCCCGTCACATACAAATATACGATGTAATTACGATAAAATTGCAATAAGAATTGTGTACATCGTTTTCAGGTTCTCAATTACAACTGTTGTCAATATGTTATCTCATTATAAAGGTTTCCCGTCACATACAAATATACGATGTAATTACGATAAAATTGCAATAAGAATTGTGTACATCGTTTTCAGGATCTCAATTACAACTGTTGTCAATATGTTATCTCATTATAAAGGATTCCCGTCACATACAAATATACGATGTAATTACGATAAAATTGCAATAAGAATTGTGTACATCGTTTTCAGGATCTCAATTACAACTGTTGTCAATATGTTATCTCATTATAAAGGTTTCCCGTCACATACAAATATACGATGTAATTACGATAAAATTGCAATAAGAATTGTGTACATCGTTTTCAGGATCTCAATTACAACTGTTGTCAATATGTTATCTCATTATAAAGGATTCCCGTCACATACAAATATTACAACCGAATGAAATTATCAAGAAATTCAGTTAATACCCTTCAATTACTAGACATAACACGATAGCTTTTGCTTCTTGCTTCGTCCTTTTTAATGTTTGAAACTTATTACTATTTTAGCACAATTCTTATTAATCGATGTGTAGGGCTGAGTACATTTTGCTGTCAATATAAAAAGCATATTAGAATCGTATGAACTTGTATATTTTAGTTTTAATAAAGCACTAAGTCAAATATTACGAAATTAATATAAAATTATTTAAATAAACAAGTTTACCTAACTTCAAAATTTATCTTCCCACAACGAGCTATAATACATTTGTATCCCACACGATGAAACTCGTATTTTATGGAAACTCATTAACGAGTAAGAAAAGTGTTTATTTCATTACTAATGCAGACAAGAAAAGTGGTAAAACTCGGATTGAAAAATAGACTATAAATTTATACAAATATTATTATTTACATTGTATAACTTACGTCAAAAGTTTTATCAGATCACATGCAGGCAAATCAAATTATAATCAGTAGAATATAAAATTCACTACAAATTTGGTCTTGGGTGATAATTCATACAGTTAAACTTATTTGGAGACTTCTCCTTACTTAGATCAGTTCGACTAGTAAAAATACCTCCACCCTACACAAGATCACAGCCAAATAACTCAGTGTTGTGTTCCTCCACAGCTCCTTGGGGTAAGGGGGTTCAAAGTCAGCAAAGCGCTGGTGATACTTATGGTATTACAAGCGCCCATAGACTAGGTACCCGCTTAATATCAGGCGGATCGTATGCTTGTTTACTAGCTTTGTAAAAAAACAGTTTTAGATGTAGAGCTGAAAAATTGGGGGGGAGGGGGGCGCTTGTTGGTGTAACAACATGATAATTCTAGTTCAGCTGTGGATTGAAATGTATAATACAATTTTAATATTAGTATTTGGGATTCTATCAAGTATATAGGTAGTTCTTGGTATCTGCAGGCTGCCAGGCTAGTAGAACCAAGGTGATTGCCGCAGTGTATTAGGTGAAATAAACCCATTTCAGTTAGTTCACATTAAAGTAATCTCAATTAATTTAAACCGTTCTGAAATATTAATCTACTTCAGAAAAGATTAGGAACGATAAAGAAAATAATAGTGTTTTTGTTTGCAATCAAAACGATAGAAGCTGTCGATTGATTGCGGGATGGCGTGATGAAATCTAACACAGAAATCTTTGCTGTATATAATCCTTAACGGATTTCTATTCGTTTATTAATTGTTCTCAATTCATTTTATAACAATCGATTACTCAATAATATTGCAACAATGTGTTATCAGCTGTTAGGGAAATATTTTTCTTATTTCTTATGAACTAAATATCTATTCCGATAGCAATTCTATAACGTTAATGATAAATAACTAGTTAGCTTATCAGACGTTGTTTTGCCATTTCTGGTAGCTTATAATTCTACATAAGGAACATAGCTATGTACCATCGTGTCGATAAAAAAATATAATATCTAAATATGATATGTCAAGTCGTTCAGCATTTACAGGTCACTAACAGACACACACAGGACTTTTATGTAGAAGACAATTAGATTTTGTATGTCATTCTATCCAATTTAACATATTTAAGGAGCAAATAATTATGTATTATACTTAAATTATATTTAAAAATTATAAAAACATTTATTAAGATAAAATGAACAGCTGCAAATATAGAATATTTTATATAGTTTTGTTACTTTTATGTTATCTTTATTATTACATGCACACAGACTCTTTTAATAAGAAGAAAACTGAAAATTTGAATGCGGGTGAAATCACAGGCTATTCTTAGTTATAAATATATGTAAAACAACGTACGTGGTCTTAATGTTTACGGGTAAACCACGGGATCACGTAAAATGATTGATTATTGAGAACTTTCTATATTTGAAAAAATATATCCCTAGTACGTGAGCTCGATTAGCTCTTCTGGGCTAACTTAGTTGATATTATTTAACAGATGATGGTTAAATACAGAAAGATAAACATGTAAATAACGTTTATAGTAAAGTAATTTATATTACGATTTAACTTGTTCTAAATGCTTGCTATGATCAATGCTTGATTATAACTAACTTTAAAAAGAACTGTTATTTTACTTGAGATCAGTTACAGATGGTCCCCAAGCAATTAGTAATATCAGATAGTGCTTGTTCCTTCAGTGTGGAATACAAAACGCAAGCATTATGCTATTAAAAAAAAAAACATTTATTGATGGTAAAATTGATATTTCCCTATTCAAATCCTCCAAAGGATATAACTGATATTTCCTTAAAACAGCAGTAAAATATGAATATTGTTAGCAATTTAACAAGAAGATAATTTTACAAAAAGAGATGTTTAGCGTGTAACGTCGCGTGTCCGCGTCGGCGAGAAACTTTCTGCGAGAACAAAAGCTGAGATTTTTGCTTCTAATGGGACTATTATCACGTCCTCCATCTTTCTACACTTAACGCTGTAACAAATAGTTTTTCCTTATTCTATTAAAAACCTTATAAATCTGGCATTAGAGCTAATTTTAGGTTGAAATGATATATAATTTAATAGCATTTTTTCATGCCGAGTCACGTAGTACTGCTTATAGTTAGAGCGAACGTTCCCGAAACCATTTGTCTAATATCGTGCGCTTCTGATATAATTAGTAAAGGTGGAAACGGTTCTTGTTTGATATAATAATGTTATAACGTTGACTTTAGTTTTGATTTTATGAATCTTGTTCCCTGTGTGTCTGGATTGAGCTTGCCTTCCAGATATTGTTAATAACATTCTACTTAATAAAGATTAAGACTTACTGATGAACAAAACAGTGCCGAAACAAGTAAGTATAAACCGTATAAAGGATAAAATAGACACAAGAGTTCCTTATATAAAGTAGACAAAAATTAGAAGAGTTTTTATAAAGTTACTCCTTAAGGGTCATCCTACCGGGCAGACTGCCAGTTATCGAAAAAATACAACTCATTTCGTTTTAACTAAGTCCGATAAACGAGAAGAATCGAATTCGAGAAGAATACCTTCTGAAGGCCTCACAAACAGTATTACCGTGTAACAATAAGAGAGTCTGCTGATTTCTAGTTCTGCCTAGTTAGATACATCGGGGAGAAAAGAGAAGACAATAGAAACTAAATTAATGAATTAATTCATAGAGGGACAAACATCTTAGCATTCCATGGATTCACCGTGCGACAGAGAGAGGGAACACGAGCAGCCCCTGAGACTTGCGACCCAGGAGTAGGTTTAAGTGGCCCCTTATGATGTACGTCAGCGCTTACCTTGACTGCCCGCGATATCCTCCCTGCCAAGCCAGATTTGGTAAGAGCCTGTTAATGCTGCTTTAGATACCCGTTCTAAAATAGAACTTACTACTTACTTACATACCTACTTACTCATTTTAACTAAGTAATACGTAATTTTGTTAACAAATGCTCAGACATTTATTTTCCAATAAGAACATAACGTATCAATCGTAATACTGTTATTTTGTAATATCCGACGTGTAACCGATATATCGTAGACATTAAATTTACTTATATTAAACTAGGAGACTCCTAGGTTGTTTTTTAAACTAACTTTATACGAATTCGTTTATTTGGAAGAATATAATTATGAGCTTTATTGGACAACTAACCTTTTAATAACACATAACTAGGGAGAGTGAGTACTATTATTCTGCGCTGGTATTGGCATAAATAGAGTAAGTATTTTGTTTATAGACAACAAATAAAACTTTTGAATATTGTAAAATGATGAGGCCGACTGCTATAGGATCCTTCCTATTAAATATGTTCTATTCCATTCCATTAAAAAAAAAATCGAAATCGTGTCGTTGATTCTAAAGCGTTCTCCGTCATGTGGCCAGTAATAAATCGCACCCGAGCGCCATCGGTGCAGTGCGGTGTATATCCCTCATCGAGAGGGGATTATTAACACGGGAACGTGCTAACAGCGACAACAATATTATGACTAAAACAACGAAAAGAACGGAAAATAAAAATGTACTGTAATTATGTTATGACAAGCTCCGAGTTTTTCGTCCTTTGACTTTACGCTTCTTCGACTTTTTTTTATGTTCATGAAATTAGTTTTTTACTGGCGGATTCTGCCATTTTGCTAAGGTTTTTATATTTTTTTATTATGGAAAAGGGGTTTTTCCTACAGCGTGTTACCTACGGAAATGCTATGCGAAAGAGATTAAGAGTAAGTTTATGACAAGAGACCTGTGAGAGGTTGTGTTTTTTATACTTCTAATGATTTTTAATCGTACTGGTTTATCTGTACATGACAGTAAGTGAAGGTGACTGTCAAAGTAAAAAAAAATCAAATCATCGAATCTGAGGCTAGAATCGATTATGGCGGTTGTCATTGCACCGCGACAAATCTCATCGAGGCCTTGTGCTATCACGACGTCGAAGTCTGTATTTCATTATATGTATAATGGTTAAGTTGACTCACGACGCGCCCAAGATTCTTAGGTAGGATAATGTATAAAACACACGGGAAACTTGTTTATCATCTGCCAAACATAGCATTGAAATAATAACGGCCCCGGTACAATGTCATGATCTGACTGCTGATCCTATCTTCGCATAAATGGTGGTCACATTGTTTTCGCCTAAAATACGTACCAAGTTAATTTCAATATGTGTACAAGCAAATGTCGACTTTATTTCTATTGACATAATGCCGTTAAGCGATTTGCGTTTAGTTGTACTGAGTAGATTTTACCAGGGCTGTCAAACAATATTTGATTTATCTTTAAACTTCTTCAACTTTTGGATTTTTGCAATGTTTATACACGACAAAAATAACGTATGTCACTTAATCAGAAAGTCCTGCAGTGACTACTAGCAGTCTATACGAACACACGATTTGAACTGTCTAGTGTGAATGTTGGATAAAGAACTAAAAAAATCAAGTTTTTTATAACATCTCCTGCCTAATTATGTATACTATCCAATGCGTTTTTTTATATTACAAAGGTTGCTGCTACCGTATCATATAAACGCTTATAATACCACAGGAATTATTAGCACGTTGCAGATCTCAAACTCCTCTGCCCCAGGAGCACTGGAAACCTTACTGAAAGCAGGAATACAAGACAAGGATATTTATTCATTTAGCTGCGATCTTGCATAGAGTGCAGTTCTTCCACCAGTCGGGCTGCGCCAAGTAGAGAGAAATCTCCAAAGAAATTTCTCTATGCCCGTCCTCTCTCATGCTCTCCTTCTCTCTCTCTTTCAATGTGTTTTTGTGAACAATGTTGATGGTGAAATTAATTAATATTTCTCTAAAAACAAATAGAAATGTATTTATTTAAATATCTAAGTACTAAATTAGCCGGATATTATCGGTAGAAAGCATTAATTATTAAAAAATGTCAAAAGACTGTGCACGGCTAAAATGTATGGAAAAACAAAGTACAGATAGTACTTTAAATTAACTTGATAGTATTTCCTAGCGAATGGTATCGATAGTTTGACAGAAATTATCTACTCGAATAGCTTAAAACTTACTCACAGACTGATAAATAGTATTATAAATAATTTTAAACTAGTAGATGATACATAACTGTACTTTCCAGTCACGTTTGCGATACAAGATAAACGGGAAAACAGTTACACATAAAATTAAAACACCCAACGGGTCAATTTGTTTGCGTGGCAGCCCTGCGCGAGGTCGCGTGATATTGACCCCTCTGTGGTCCCCGCCATGCATCATATTGATATATGACGTAATGAGATTAGAAATTTGTTCTGATGTATTAGCTTCGCATCTGAGCCACGGAGATATAGACGTCCTAAATTTTAATTTATATGTCACTAGCAGTGTCCGTCACTTTGCTCACGTGGACTATAGAATGACCGCACGAATCCTGTTCCCCGCTCCCGGCTATTTTAAAGACAAAAATGCTTATTGTGGGTGTTCCTTAGAAGATAGATGTATACTCTCCCGAAGTTTTTTGTAGCTCTTTTTAATACCTATGATTATGTTGTACATTAATTTGCTATATCTCTTATGGTTTATTCAGCATAAGCCATTTAAGCGCCCGAATTGATTCACGATGACCAGTTTTTTTTTATTTGTGCGGAACCCTACCTTTTTTTCTATAATCAAAGTAGCCTAAGTTACTCCCTATATCATTAGCTATCTATTAGTGAAAGTCCTGTCAAAATCGATCCAACCATTTCGGAGATTACCGGGAACAAACAGACAGACAGATAAACAAAAAAATTAAAAATGGGCTGTTTGTTATAGGTATCGTATATAATTTCATATGCATTTAGTAAAAAACGATTATTTTGACATTACAAACAGACTATTCAATTTTATGAACTGTGTAGATAATATAATGGTTAAAAAATTGTTCGGAATTATATTTGTTAAGATCTAATGACATTAACCATTATCCGTATTGTACAAGTGTTTATACACTTGTAGGTGTGACTACAAAAATAGGCCCATCAAACATGGCTAAGACATAGCCGAAGTAGGAAACAGTTTTCTGCTACTTGTAATCACGACTTTGGCCAGGCACGGGGGGGGGGGGGGGGGGGGGTCAAAATGGCAAAAGTGATGTTTTTTTTAAATATTTGCTTGGCAACTACAGAACCAATTAGTAAATACGGTTCAGTTATAAAGTAACGGGTGATGTCGGTGACAGATTACATCGACAGCCGCCTGCCTTTTCATCTGAACCCGAGGAAGCATCTAGGCTAACTAACATTTGTGTGTAAATTGCGGTGTTTACACAAACATGCGCTGCGTTTGTTTTACGACGCGAAACATTTCGAAGTCCTGAGAAGGTTGTAGCCGCTTCAAGGCACTTCGGGAACAGGATTTTTCTATCTTTTTAATCGGGTTATAACAGGTCGTAACAATATACAAAAAAAAATACCCACTTTTAATCCACTGGAGTAGTTAGTATCCGTGGAACATAAAAACCATGTTCACATGAACAAATTCGCAGGCACTAGTTACTTTCTAATAATACGCGCTTAACGTGACTCATGTGACGGAAGTACTACTCGTGCGCGATAAGTTGAGACCTGAGCGCGGTGACGTCATTGTCGGGTCTGTAGGTTCTTACACAATAAACACAATTAACTGTTCTCAAACAGAATTTTATTTTATAATATCATCAACAATGTCTGTCATTATGACATACCCATTTTTACCAAAAACATTTATAGAGTGCCTTTGTTTGGAATACATTCAAAATCCTACAATCCCTTTTTTCCTTAATAGCAAAAGAAAAAAACATAATAATCAGCTATCTTAATATAAAACATAAACAGGTTTATTATTCAACCAACAAATTTGTCATACAACAGTTGACTATAGTTTATCATTAATATAAAAAAAAAAAACATAATTAACTTTTTTTTAATTATTACAAAATACTATTCTCATGAATGCAACTCAAAATCAATCCTAATACATAATCTTTATACTTAGTCGGAGTATAACGTTCCCTGATCGGTCTCGCTCTAGTCATCTCAAACTCAGGGTCTGGAGTAATGTCACGCTTGTCCAATATCAAGTCTTTCTCTGTCTCGTCATGATTTGTCATATCTCTTTCCCCTTGGCCTGCTTTTTCGCATTCCTGCATATTACTATCTTCGCGATAATTTATAGTCTCTTTTTCTTGCTCCATAGTGCTTTCACCATTAAGCTTGCAATTATCTTTGTACAATCCCAATTCCTTGATATTCCTTTTCTTCACTGGTTGGAAAAATGTTGAATTTCTTCTGACCACTTTTCCATCAGGTGACTTTACTGCCACACTGTTCCCTTTCTTCCAAACAACAGTATGTTCTATAGGTGAGAATGGAGTTGTTAATTTATTCATCTTGTTTTGTCTCACCAACACTTTATCACCTGGTTGAAGATCTAGTTCCTTTGCATATCTCCTCTTATCAGCTTATTTCTTACTTAGATCCTTTTGGTACCTGTCTCTATCTCTCATTTCTTCATCCATTACTTCAACTTCGAATTTCATTTCTGGCAATTTGGTTTTTATTTGTCTGCCTCTAAATAAGTTCCCAGGTGGTATCCCTGTTGTGGTACGGGGGGTTGTTCTATAGGCAAACAAATATGTCAATAGTTCCTCTTTCCAGTCTAGTTTCAACGCTTGAGCTATGCGCAGACGCCTTAGTACATTCCTGTTCTGTCTTTCCACTTCTCCGTTTGCCTGTGGCCTTATGGCTTAAGGTGTTATGTGTCTTAGTTTTATATCATTGGATTTCAAAAACTTCTTAAACTTATCATCAATAAATGCTGGTCCATTATCACATACTATTGTATTCATTATACCTTCTCTAGCTATTATTTTCATTAACTTTTTTTTTGTATTTTCTGCCGTAGGATTCTTCATTATTTCTACCTCGTAGTATCTGCTGTAGTAATCAACTATGAATAATAAGTAATGTCCAGATGGTAACGGACCCAGAAAATCTATTGCAACTAGTTCCCATACTTTACTTGGTAGTTCGGTGGATTTGATAGGTTCAGGGTATGTTCCCTTTTTGACCAGTCTACATCCTTCGCAAGTATCCACCCAATATTCTATGTCCTTATCCATAGTCCTCCACCATACTTTATTTCTCAATTTTCTTTTCATAGCATTACTTGAAATATGTCCTTCATGTCCTATTTCCAGAGCTCTTGTTATCAATGCCTTTGGTACTATCACTCTTGTTCCTCTTAATACAACATCCTCTATAACACATAATTCTGTCTTAATTAATTCATATCTCCTTAATTCTTTTGGCCATATATCACTTTCAAAAGCCTTCTTTAAGCTATTAAGCTCGTCGTCTTTTGATGTTGCTTCTCTTAACTCATGTAAAGTCATAGTTCTAATCAAGCCAACCATTGCAAATAAACTTTCTTCCAACTCGCCTTGTTCGTGTCCTGCTTCCTTTTTCTTTACAATGTGAGATGGTGAGACACGTGGTGTAGGCCCTGAAACACTTTCATTTATATCATTATCTAACAATTCTTTGATATGTTGTTTTTCAATTTCTCGAACATTAAAAGGTTGTCTCCTGATAGGCTGTGCAACTAGAGTTACTTTGGGATCAATTGGTATATCCAATTTAAAATTTTTCAATTTTCCCACTCCTTGGAACAGCTGAGGGTATTGAGATTTAATCAGGCTTTTTTCAATAAAGCAGTCGTTGAGAGTCTCAGGCCCAACCCTCAATAACCCTAACATTTCAGAAGTTACTTTACTCAACAATGATGGTCCACGTCCGTCATATACAAATACATCAACACTCCTAACCTCCTTTCTTGTTTATGGTGAAAATATAGATACATTAAAGGTACCTATGCTTGGTAACATTCTTCCACCATATGCATAATATTGTTGATTACATCCTTTTAACTTTTTAATATCTAAACCGTTCTTTAATAAATTTTCATACTCATATCTGTCAATAATATTTATACACGCTCCAGAGTCAACAATAAATCTTAATATATATTTATTATTTAACAATATATCATATTTATTTTGTGTAGAAGAATTTATATGCAATACAGAATGTACCTGTTCTTGTCCATGACTTTCACATTCACTGTCACACTTACTGTCTGAGTCATCACTATCTATGCTTTCTTCTTTTATTATATACCTTATATTTCTCCCCTTCTTGGTGTTTTTCTTGACTACTTCTATATTACCTTTTGTTTTGCATTGCTTCTTGAAATGCCCTTTTATATTGCATCTGTCACATGTCTGGTTATATGCCGGGCATTTTTTTACCTCTTTTGCATGATGTCCAGTATATCCACATCTGTAACATTTTTGGTCATTTTTAAACTTGAAAATTCTACCTATTGTTTCATCTTCCTTCTTTTCAATCTCTTTTTCCTTTTTCACAAATTCTTTTTCCATGTTAAGTTCCAGTTCAAAAATTCTTGCCATGTTTGTGGCTTCTTCCAATGTCAATTCACTTCCCTTTCTAATCCATTTCCTGACTAGACTTTTATGCGGACATTTCTGTACCAATTGGTCTCTTATTACTTCGTCGAAATTTGTAAATTCACAATACTTTCCAGCATTTCTTAATCGTATCACATATTGCTGAACAGTTTCATCTGTCGACATATCTATATTTCTGAATATCTGCCTTTCATAAACAGTATTTGTCTTTGGAATAAAATACTGTGTTAATTTCTTCACCGCAACTTCGTATAAATCTCTGTGTTCTTTTGGATTCACTTCAAACGTCTCATATATGTCTTGCAGTGAAGGTTGTGTTTGATGAAGTAATCTCGCTAGTTTTTGTTTAGATGATAGCCCTGTTTGCCCATCAATATAATAATTAAAATTTCGCACCCATGTACGCCATTTCGCACCGTTAGTTCCTGGGTCAAAGTGCGGATCAAATTGAGATCCCGCAATGCCCACATTATACGGTGATGCCTGTTCCATTGTTTATCCTCGTCGCCAGTTTTGTGTAGGTTCTTACACAATTAACACAATTAACTGTTCTCAAACAGAATTTTATTTTATAATATCATCAACAATGTCTGTCATTATGACACCCATTTTTACCAAAAACATTTATAGAGGGCCTTTGTTTGGAATACATTCAAAATCCTACAGGGTCCTGGGTACAGTGAACAAAAAAAGAACCCAACTAGCTCAGTATAGTAAGAGACTAAAAAAATCTATATAAAATAATGGTGTTGTGCGCTGTACAACGCTGGTGTCATCGAAGAAGCGGGTGGGGGGGAGTCGCATTCCGCGCGGGTCTCAACTTATCGCGCACGAGTTAGACAACATCATGAAGTTAGCAGCCAATGATAATAATGTAAATGCATTTGGCTGATTCTTTTTTAATTGTGTAAAAATAATTTCACGGTGTATAAATAAAGATTAATTTTATGAAGTCAAATTTAAATAAAGGAATTTATAGTACATATTATTATGTTCAGGCACGCCGCGAGGGATAACATTTTTGGACTTTCCTATTTTATTTACTATCGCAAAAAAGTATAAAAACATTAAAATAAAATAAAAGATCAGTATTACAACAGCATTTTACCTGAAGGTAAAAGCAGCAGCACACGAGAGAGGTGACGTCACGCACACCGCTACCTCATATCGTCTTTCTGCTTACGAATAATAATACCCCACAGCGAATTTCATTAGGTTGGAAAAAAAATTCGTCAGTTGCGTCTATTTGAATAGTGTTAAACAAACAGGCCTAGATAACTGTGTGACTTATTTTTAATAATGTTATCTGGCGGATGAACCCTATTACCATCGCATGCTCCCGGCCCACTCTCATACATCGTCTCATACACATTGAAAACGTATATATTATAAGTGATAAATAACATTATTTACTAAATACATAAACTCTAGAAATAGAGGTATAGGTAAAGAGCAAATATTTTTGTGAGCCGCATATAAGTAAAATAGGCCACTAAAAGCTGACTTGTACGTGATATTAATAAATAACAAAACAGGAAAACAATAGTGAAATGGATTTATATACGTTTTTATGTTTTCCGCAATGGTTTCCCGTCAGATTTTAAATTCCAAACGTCGCGCGACGTTAAGTTTTTATATTATTAAATTTGTTAATCTTTATTGCGAAAACAGAATGTATATATATATATATATATATATATATATGTATATTTTATGGGTGTCTTCAGCCATAACTTCTTTGTTTATGAACCGATTTAGATGAGTCGTTATTGTTTGATAGGAGATACCGGAAAGGTGGTCCCATTATAGTTTCATTGGCATTGAACTTTCAACTTTAAAGATATACGAGGAATCACTTCAAACTATTTCTTTTTTGTTAAAAATTGTCTTGTCTTGTCTAAAACATTCTTATATTATTTAAATAACTTTATTTGGTGGTTGGCAGAATACGACAACAGTGTCCGATTGGTAATGGTACGCTTAGACATGTCGCGTTTCGAGATCACTACAATCTCACCTGATCTTAGGTGACAATATGGCCTAGGATGGTAGAACGCCAAGTCTAGTGGGGCGCTGGCTCTCAAGTGTACCTATTGGTGTTTGGCGACAGATTTTCAACTTGAGGGTGGTAGCTATTTAGGCGGGCATAAGAAAAAGCCCTACCACCATGCTATGGTTTCATCACGATGTTTTCCTTCACGGATAGCTCAGGCTCATTGCAGGAATTCGAACTCACTTCGATCGACTCGGAGTCCGTACACGCTACCAACTGAGCGATCATTGTTTCAACTGGGTCGCGGCCACCGTGCATAAGACTGTCACTCTATTTTCATTTGACCGGCTTATGGATTTCGATCTCTGCTATAAACAATCCATTAAGATAACAACATAAATTGAATAATGATTGTTCTTTTCTCTATAAAAGCAATGACAATAAACATGTGCTTCAATTTGAAGGAGAGATAATTTAGATATATGAGCAGTATATAAGTATTTTGTTGTTAGTATACATTACTCGATAATGATTCAAGTTGTATGTGTCATCACTATCTGGTGATCGGTGAGAGGCCGGAGCGAGTTTCGCCTCACACGAGGATAATACTTTTCAAATATTTACCTAGGCCGCTGCGACAACATTATTTTTTCATTGTTTTTCTGTTTGTTCACTTTCGCTAAGAATAATACGAGTTGAGTGCTTTTTTGTTATTATATTTTTCTTTTCAGATCTATCGTAAATAGTGACGGACATGATAGCGAAGCTTGGAAAGGGATAGCATGTACTTATAATAAAGAAGTAATGCGTTGTTCAAGCAAATCTTACATGATAATTGCGTGATCTTCAATTATTTTATCTGGGTGTCTATTAATACAACTAGCTGTGCCCCACAGTTTCACTCGTGTTCCATATATTGAAACAAGTCTTCAGTGCATCGCCAGTAATGACTCGATGTGGCTTATCGTGGTCCTAACTTTCCTTACTTGTCCACTGTTTGATAGATTGTTTCACGTTAATGGTTCCTACTTTGCTCCTTAGGGCTGTAGTGTATAACCGTTCTTAATAAATATATAGTTCTGTCTGTACAGGTAATTTTTTTCCATATTTCCTGACAGACTTCTTATACGAGGAACACTGATCACAAATGTACCATTAAACATATCTTGTTTGTCTGTTTGTATATCCGGATGTAAGTTAAAACTGGAAATGCGCAAAAACGTAAAAAACGTGTACGGAGCCGCAGGACACCGCTAGTAGTCTATAAAATAGAAACATTGAGCTGTAAGGTCGCGGATCAGAACCCCGCGCTTTGTGTGAAAAGCATAATTATTGTCAGTTGTTTATCTGGGTGTTAAACATCTATATAGTTATTTATATATATCTGGTATTTAGTTACCTAATACAAGATTTGCTTAGTTTGACATTAAATAGCAGGGTGTAAAATTGTGTCGTCATAATTTTATTATTATTATATTCCATCTCTCCGTTTGATCTGCAACATCTTCCTCATGTAGTAGTACATATAATTATATACAATAATTATCCTTTCATTCTAATTTGTATTGATCATGTTAATTTACCTAAAACATTGGTATTCCATTTAAACCGGCAAATAATCTCAGTTGAATTCGCGTTGGACCTTTTTAAAACTTACCTGAATTTGGATTTGGATCCGTTCCCGACCTCATCGGTATTGAAACGCGTTCAATGGACCAGACCTTTCAGGCGCTGCTTGAGATTCAAAGATTTGGGACATTTTAATTAGATTCCTCAGCTCTATCAAAAGAAATGGTTTCGAAATTAAATCATTTTTTTTTTATATTACCAAAGAGATATTATTAGTCATAGAATCAAAAGAATATTATTTCATTAAAGTGTTAATTAGAGTGCTTAGGTACATTTTAGCTATTTGGTCTAACTTAAAATCATTAGTATAATAATAGAAAATATTTAAGTAAATAAACATAAGAAATTCACTATTTCGTACAATAATATGTATAATTTTACTTGATCCATCGTCACATAGGTTAAAGCACTTGACCCTTTCGAGAGAGCGGCTTACATAGTTTTAGTAGTACGACTATCGTTAAAACTCCCATTTTAGTTTCTCTCAACCATTTTACGTACTTGTACGTCATAAATATTAGTTTGATTTTTAAATATTGTTCGCTTACAGCCGCCCTTCTTCCCAGACCACAAAGTTTACACTGATCTTTAAATATATATTATTAATTAGATATATTGCGTTTGTAGATTCGTATAAATAGTGTACGTTTGTATTTATAATCTTCAAGCTGGGAAAAACTGGTTTATTCCGGTATCATTATATGTATTACACTAGAACAGACGTATACAAACACCTATATTTGTATTAAATATATTAATGTATTGAATACGCGAATGGTGACATGCCTAAATATATTAATTTTGGCGTTGGTACTGGTTCATAATGTAGTAAGGAAGTTCAAAATATTCATAGATTTATTCTGGTCTCTTAAACAATTACAATATCGTGGACACAGTTTGCCTTGTAAACGAACTCATCAACTTCAACAGCAGTTCGACATGTTGCTTCACTATGAAATAGTGGAAATTCTGTTATGGTACATTTATCAAGATTCATTTGCTAATTTTTACATAATTACAACCTTGCCAAGCCCAAAGTGGTTTCAGTTCAATAATTATCGAACATCATCTATTGAACAGCAGAGCAGTCTGAAATAATTTTGTTTATAGAAAGAAATATGTTATTTCTTTTTAAAATTGTAAAACAGTTTTTCTAATAAAAATATCCAGTTGGACATTTAGCATCTATGAATCAGTAAATCTTGCCAGAAACTATAGAAAAAAAAATGAAGTGCTTAAACGGAAATAAATATAAATAAATCAATTATTGTAGAGTAGTTAAAAATACGCATAAAGCCTTCACAAACTCTTAAATGTTGAACTTTTTTGAATTTAATAGTATGTGTTAATAATATAGTGTATTTAAAACGTGAATTAAAAAGTTTTACTTTAAACTTTAAATTGAAAACGAATAAACAGCACCGTATTTCTTCGGCACCGCCATGACAGTACACTTCGTTATTAAATGAAATCAACAACTCATAAAGTATAAACTCAAAGTTTATAAATTTTACATCATTCAATTCCGTAATAGCTTTACTTTATATAATCATTTCCCGACGACGCTCAAAGAAGTTTTACTTATATCATTTTTTATTTTAGGTTGAGAATTATGTTTTTATCACTAATCAATAATGTTTTTTGCAGAAATTCTTTCTCTATTGTTATATTTCCATTTAAAACGTTAAATACTTAAAATATAAATATGTGTCACCAATTTTGTTTTTGGGATTTCAATTTATAAGTTTTAGTCTTCATGACTTTGGTCTAAATTGACAGATTGTTTCGAAGCATTAAAATATGCTGATGTTGTTATAGTTGCCTCGGTTTGTGATATATTATCATAATGATTTATGGGAAGGAAGCAAAAGTAAAAGATAGCTGAACGACTATGTGACACCTTACTGAAAGGCTGACTGGCGTGTAGCCAAAGATGGGAAAGCTACGCTACGGATTTCCTCGAGAAGTGTTAATGTTTCACTAGACTAAAATTTATTAGGTTTGTTTAATATTTCTTAGATTTCTCAAGATATAAAGTTAGTAAATGTATTTTAATATTATAAATGAAAATCAATTAAATTAATATTAAAACTTCTTACATCATGATATAATCGACAAACATTCCCTTAAACACCATAGACTTATGTGTATAGATATACGTTTCATATACCTTCAATTGGTTGTAGCCACAAACTAATTAACTTTAGACCTAATATATTGAGAAGTAGATGATTTTCCACTTGGCTCCATATCACTGGATAAATTTCCGTCTGGCTTTTTACGGAACTTTTTAGCATCGCCGAAGGTTTTATCAGGGTTGTCGTACCAAAGATTTGCAAACATATTTTCAATATCCTTATCACTCACTGATGAAGGACGTATTCGTCCCGTTGCTAGTGGATGGGTTTTTGGATGGTATAGATTTATTTGATTATTTTATTGGAAAATACTGCGCAGGCATATAAGTTCTGATAGCACGTTTCTTCTAGAAGTGGTTTAAACCAATGAACAAAATGGTATGTATCATTTTTACTTTACAAAGATAAATGATTAAAGAGTTACTAAGAAGCACTAATTAAATTTACCTATGATATAGCGTCTGACAGCCCTACGAGAGGAGGCATCTGTGTCGATACGACCGCAGCGGCCTCACCCGCTCGGTGACCGCTCATCGACACTCGTTCAAATATTCCAACTTGTAGACCGCTTTATTTTCAACGTTGAATTATAAACTCACGATAGTTATAAATTTTCAATGATCGCTTTGATATTAGGGATCTTGTTACTACTTAATGGATCTCATGAACCGCTCTATTTTTTTACAATCAGGGACTTACGTATACTAGCTGTCGCCCAATGATCGAAATTCGACCAGCGACTTTTTAACCATTGACTATTTTTTGTTTGTCATTTACAGTATGAACGTAAACAATGAATATTATATCACTTGCTGTCACTTTTCATTGAGGGACAATGTCTACATTTTGGGGGGTCTAAGTTCAATAGCACTGGTCGCGTTAGGATTCGCAGTATTCATTTATTTTATTTAATATATTAGTAACAGATATTATAGATAAATTTTAGCTTTCTGCACTCCTTCTACATATAAACTTTAACCATGCCAAATCTCACAGTCTTCCGTGCACCCAATAAAGCGTAAAAAGGGGTAGAAAAATTTTTGCTTCACGTATTAATATAATAATAATATATATTATAATTATACAACAGACACACAATGGTAAAATAGGCTCAGAAACAAAATTTCTTACTTTTAATTATTTGGTTTATCATTGTTTAAAATTTTAAAGATGTTAGAGTTAACTAAAGCCTGAAGGTTAATTTCTGTGGTGGCTGAGTGGCTAAAGCCAGTGAAATATTGATCAGGCATCTGCAAGTTCAAAACTCAACATGTATCCACATTTTTTTTTGATATTTTGATATGTTTACTCGTGTGAATTAATTAGATAGATAGATTACCTCCATAACTATTTGTTGACGGTGAAAGAAAATACAATGATCAAACCCGAACGTCTTGAAAAATATGAAAAAAATTGTAGGAAACTATAGAAGAATAAATGGGGAAGAGACAATTTCTCAACGATCGCAATTTTTTTAGTTAATAGTAATCACAGATGACAGTTACTTTAGTAATTCCTAATTTTGATATTTACATTATGAAAGGTAAAATATTAAATAAACTTTATTTAATACTTATTAGAGATTACTTTAACCAATAAAAATAATAATTCATGCAAAAATAACAAATAAAACAATATTTTCACTTGAGATTCCCTACAAAGGAATAAAGTTTATTCCTTTCGTGGGGAGAGAATGTGGGGGCGCGGACCGACAGGCGAGAAGGATTGTATTTACACGTCAATCTACATAAATTTTACTGCTATGGAAACAACGAAATGTATATCACATTGTAACCATATTTATAGTCGAAAGAACATGGTATTTTCATGAACATTTTCTTTATAAATTAAAAAGTTTTATAGACTTTCATCACGTTAAACAGCAAGCTCAAAGACCAACTAACCCGCGAGTTGACTATAATACATTTAAAAATTAAAGTAAATTATTGAGTAATATTGGTCTATAGATAAAAAGCGTAAAAATACAAAACTGGAAAAAAATAATTGTTTTTTTTTTTAAATTTTCCCTTTGAAAAACTTAATATTTTCTGCGAGTCACGTGGTTTGACCGATAAGAAAACGTGACGTCACCATTCAGGAATTAATTATGATCATTATTAGACTCATGCGTTTTGTTTTGTGGCATACTGTTTATTTAAATTAAGAAATATTTTTATGTCATTTTTTGGGTGAATTAATGAAAAAATCAATCAATCCATTGGTATTATCTTCAACATATAAAGTGTTTAAAACAATTTTCTAAAATTTCAAATCCCGGATTGGGTTAATTCTTGGTCTTAATCAAACTTAATGGTAAGGGACGATACATTGGAATATTGAAAGACACTAAAATCAGAAAGAGTACTGATTCTAACTCCAGACATTAGTCGCTATTAAAGTGAGATGTTCATATTATATTCTTCTTGTTATATATAAAAAACTTCTGTGCGTGTGTTCGTGATTGTGTAACTTTTAAACAACTTAACTGATTCAACTTTAATACATATATAATATTATTGACGTTAAATGTCTAATGCGGCGGGTCAGACCAATTGTTGGACCTAATGTTGGCGGATGATGGCGTTGCGACGCTTTGGTCAACCTTGTTTTTTTTTTTAAATGAATAACTGGATCATTTCAAGGTTCCATATTCAAACATGGAGAGATTACAAGTGAGTGCTAGGGATCGCCACCACTAGACTTTCTTTTGGTAATTGGTACTGGTTCTGGTACAGTTAGTCAGCAATACAAATTTTTTTTTTTAATATTTACTAAGATGTGTCACGTCCGCTGGGCGCCGGGGGCGTGGGGCTTCGGGTGACGGACAACTTTTTTTGCGAGACGAAGGTTAAGAATGGTATGCTATGTTAAGAACCAAAAAGTGGCGCTGTGCCGGGCCACCTAATAAGTCTACGAAATTCAAGTCGCCGAGGTAAAGTTACCCTATATGGAATCAAAACACCCACCCTTTCGATATGAAATCATAAAATATATATTTTATACGTGCGGATATAAATAACACTTCAGAATTTCCCATTTCACATTGAAAAGAAAAAGCTATATAATGCTACATAGTATATAACATAGAAACGAGGTTCCGTACCGTTCTTATCCAAACAACCGTATTAGAGCAATAACCAATGCATAATGTAACATGGATTCTAACACAGTAATATAAACTAAGAGATGGCTTACTTTCCAATTATTAATGCAGTTCTCTTTTCCATAGCATACATATATGCAGTAACACATTATGAGAGGATAATCTTCGCCAAGTACTGAGGTAGAAAAAGATTTCATTTTTATTTATTTTTATATTTTTAAACAAGCATACGACCTGCCTGACGGTAAGCGGCTACCTTAGCCTATGGACGCTTTTAACACCATACGTATCACTAGCGTGTTACCGACCTTGAACCCCTTACTTAAAGGAGTTCCGGAAACCCTACTCATCGCAGGAACGCAACTCAAGGCTATTTAGCCACGATCCTTTATAGGGTGGAGGTATTCCACCACTGAAGCTACCCCAAGAAGAGAAAAATCTCCAAAAAATTTCTGTCCTACCTCTTATTGAACGAATGAGCTTTAAATATTAATATCAATTAAAAATAAAGTACTACACGTAAAATTTGTTTAAATTAGATAGTTTTCGTTTGAAGACGCACTGTATGTATAGCTTGGGAATCTTTAATCGTATTTTGGTAATTTTCTGGGTGGACCACCTGTTGTCTCTTGTTGTTGTGGCTACAGTGAAAGTACGAACATCTGGCAGGATTACCGTGCATTATTCATTGCAACGTGAAATTAAATTATCAGTCAGCGTGAAACATTTACGGCACCGTTGGAAACACGTTACAGCTTTGTGCGAAACTATAAACTACATCCCGTTTGTTTTAAATTTGTCATCGTCTGAGAACTGATTTATTTCTATAGGTAATAAAGCTCACTAGATTCTGTATTTGAACGCGTTGATCTCTGAATTTCCAATTGAGTACAGTTACAAGGTATATGACTTCACACTATGATCATAAGGATTGTATCAGTGACCATAGACTTCAAGAAATCTTGCAATATGTAGACAAGTACTACAAGTAATAACGGCCAGTGTTGAGTTTGTAAAATAAATTTAACACGGATGAAACCATGGGGCACAGCTAGTATTACTATTAATAAACAATTATAAATAAATGTAGGCATTAGATTATCAAAACAGTACAAAGTCGTTGCGCTATTTACAAATAACGTCTCATTCAACTTTTAAGACTTTTATCAAAAAGGGTACGAATAAATAATTTTAATCTAGTTTACTTTATAATATGTATATAAAATATCGACTTTGATGATACTAAAATATGTATATGAAATCTAATATTCAGTTAAATGAACTTTGAAGTCAATCTCGGGTCGCATGCTTCAGTTATTTACATTAACATTAGATTATAATATCGTATGGCGTAAGGCGTATGGGAACCGTACCAGATTGGAATAGTCACTCTGTTCACAGAACTCAATCTCAAGGCATTGGTACCTACCAACCTACTAATAAATATACCTACATTCATATCGTTGTGGCATTACAATTGTAAATAGCATTCACAATTTTTATTAAAAATATACAGATCCTTTGTCACACTGTCTATAATAATTTTAAAATAGTAACACTATTTTATATATTGTCTAATGAAATCTTATATAATTATTATATTGAGAGATTAAGTATCTACGGGCAATCATGAAAGCATTCCATTGAACGTATTTGAAGGGAAATTTGAACACGAATCAAAGTCCGAATTCAGGTAAATCATAAAAGGTTCATCGTAAATTGAAAGGATATTATTCGACGATCTCAATAGAATATCGGTCTATTTGGTGAATAAACATGGATGCTAAAATTTATGGTTTTGTACCTATCGTGAATCTTTCATGGACGATTGCTCTTAGATTTATACCTGAAAGTCTGGCAACAGAGCACCGCGGTGGTCTGGCTGTCTGTACTGAGTTCAAAAGTTAAAAAGACTTCATTTTGAACCGATTTAACTATATGTATTTACCTGAGAAATAATATGAAACTAAAACTGTGTTATAATTTTAGTACGTATCGCGGACTTGGTACTGTAGAGCAATTGGTGCCACAGATAATCCAGTGACTAGCATTAACGGAATTTTACTAATGGGTAAAGGCTAAGATGAATGTGTAATTTTGCTTAAAACAAATCGTAATAGTTATGAATTCCATATTGTCAGTAGTATGAACTATGTAAATATTACAAAGCGTGTCTAATGTAACAAGAAAGTAATTCCATTCTAGTGGTGATCATGTTTGTCTACAGTTGGAATAATTGGTAAAGGCTGCAATTAGACGAAAGTTTGAAATATTACTCCATTAAGTTAGCGGTCGTTGGAAACTGCAATACCTTAGTTTTTTCATATTGTCAGTAATATGAACTATGTAAATATTACAAAGCGTGTCTAATGTAACAAGAAAGTAATTCCATTCTAGTGGTGATCATGTTTGTCTACAGTTGGAATAATTGGTAAAGGCTGCAATTAAACGAAAGTTTGAAATATTACTCCATTAAGTTAGCGGTCGTTGGAAACTGCAATACCTTAGTTTTTTCATATTGTCAGTAATATGAACTATGTAAATATTACAAAGCGTGTCTAATGTAACAAGAAAGTAATTCCATTCTAGTGGTGATCATGTTTGTCTACAGTTGGAATAATTGGTAAAGGCTGCAATTAGACGAAAGTTTGAAATATTACTCCATTAAGTTAGCGGTCGTTGGAAACTGCAATACCTTAGTTTTTTTAAACGAGATATAGTTTAAACTTTATTTAGTAGATTTACTGCTTTACTGTATACGAACGGAAGAAATGGCAATGAAGATAATAATTGATAAATAACATAAGTCATAAATAATAATTAAATGTATACAGCCACGTATCAACCAATAGTTAAACCATGTGGTTAAATAGAGTACAAAATACAAGCATACCGCGTATACGAAGCCACAGGTTGTCTTATTTTTAAAGGGTTAGACAATAAAAATAAAATAAAAACATCACAGATTTCAGAAAAAATCTGTGAAAAACATTTTCAAAATTTTTATTCTTTTAAACAAAATAGAAAACGGTCATTATTTACTTTTCAGGGCTTCTTCGATTTGTTCGACATTCTTCCCTTTGGTTTCAGGCACTAGAACTAAAGTAGCAATAGCTCCGATAATGTTAACAAAAGCAAACATGTAAAACGAGACGTGTGAACCATAAGCATTGCTTACGACAGAGAATAAAAACAACTGGGCAAATGAGGAACACCAAGCAATCGTGATTATGCACCCGGTTAATTTAGCTTTTACCTGGAACAAAAAATTAATACATAACATAACAAACCAACACGCCTTTATTCCCGTAAGGTTAGGCAGAGGCGTACTAATAGACACCCACTGTTCGCCGGATATTTTTTTAGATCCCATGTAATAGATAGCGAGCCTGTTGCCATTAATCGATCACAAACCCAAACTCCGAACTGCTACTGAGAATTTTATAGAAAAAGCCCAACAACATTTTGCTCGATCTGGGAATCGAAGCATAGCAGGACCTCGAGCATAGCAGTCGCGCCTATGACCACTAGGTTAATTATATACTTATTATACTATATATGTATAGTACATAAACTGTTTAATTGGCATTGTGTGAAATTATATCCCCATATTTATAAAAAATAAATATTACTTATATTAGAGTATCATACTGTAAATGCCTAACTGCTAGGCTCAGATCTTTTCCTCAAGGAATGCCCAAGCTTTGTCATTATGCCAGTCCACGATGCATTAGCGTTTTAAAACGTCAAGTTGTCAATAATTTTGGCGGATCCCGCTAGAGGATGATTTGAAGCGTTTGACACACTTACGGTGTTTTCTTTTACTTTTAGCTAATAACATGAATAATAAAAATCAAATTAATGGAACATTATTTAATACATAAAGAGACTAGAAACTGTGGCTATCAAATGGATTACTGGACTTAATTACTCATTAAAAAAAGTTTGACATAAATATTTGTTAGAAATATTTGTTTTCGACTTACTTGAAAATTAAATGTTTCAGTCATTATGACGAAGGGCAGGGGCAAAACTCCAGCTGCGTAGCAACACATAGCTACTACAATGCATAAAACTGGAGACCATTCGGGTACTGTTCCACCGCACTGCAGTACCAGAAGTATGGAAGCAAGGCCAGCAAACGATATCGCAGACAGGATAAATGTCGTCACTAATATTGGCTGTTACAAACAATATTAATAATGTTGTTTTGATATAATAAAAATGTATATAAGATAAAGAGTGATAACGTTTAGTTAAATATTGTAAAACTAAGCTCACATCATGTTAAGTCCTTTAAGCAATGTTTTACAACTTTACAACTATTACTTTGCAACTTATTTATATAATGATTTACATAACTTTTTATTATTTACAACTAGATAGTGAGGCTGAAAATTATGCAAATGAACTACAATGTGGCTTATCCACTCTTTCTGAATATACTAAAGATTTAATAAAACTAATGAACGCACCTTACGTCCGAGCTTATCAACCAGAAACATAGAACAGATTGAAGCTATGATCATGAAGGCGGGAATGCTCAAGGCCTGCACTTCAGGGCTAATGGTGACTCCAGACATCATGAAGATAGTTGAAACGTAGTTCACAACAGCAAATGAACCGTTGCAGCCATGCGTGATTATAATTAACACCATAATAAGAAAGCCTCGTCGCCAAACTTGAACTTTAACTGAAAATAATAAAAAAAATGTCGAAAAGGATTTATTTTCACATTCTAATAAAGCCATTGAAATACGACTTCTACAGTCGATTCTTACATACATGAGGTGATTGTGAAACAAAATGAACTGAGATTGGGCTAGGATAATAATTATAGTTTAGAAAACGGTATACAGAGTAATAACATGATGCGTAGTTTGGGTTCAGAACTGGTCTCTCCACCGACAGTACCATACTGTCTCTCAAGCATACTGTTCAGTATTATACGTCTAGGAAAACACCTGTTAACGCGTGTTTTCTAGACCTTTTAAAAGCGTTTAATCTGGTTTCATATGATTTGCTGTGGCAGAAACTGATAAAGGATACCTCAGTAAATAGGAAAGTTATATCAAAGCATGGAACATGGAAAGGAGCATGGTAGGTCTGAAACAAATGAACAAAGAAGTACAGACATTAGGTGCAAAATGAAATTAACAGATATCCTGTCAAGTATTGATAAACTAAAATAAAGGTGGACTAGACATGTGCTTCGCTGTAAAACGGAGAAATGGAGCAAAGTGCCAGTTTAATACCAAGTCTAGAAGTCGAAGTCGCCAAGCAAGAAGATGGGAGGATGACTTGAAAATGACCTTAATAAGAGTGACGGTAAATAGTAAGCAGTGGAAAGAGTTGGAGGAGGTCTTGCTGTTAGGCATGCCGAAATAAATGACATTTTCTAATATTGGTGTAGTTTTTTAAATTTTATACGTATTTCATATTTTACTCTTAAATATTCAGACACAAATATAAAGTGTTCAGTAATTAAAGGTTTTATTATTATTCAGTTTATTTAATTATTTCATATTTTGCAAAATATTTATTATTATAATTATAGTATTGGTATAAAAATCAGATTAACGGTGTAAGGTTGGCAGGATCGTTATCGAACGTGTATGGGCTGGGGGAAGCCTGACCGTTCCTCGTCTTTTTAGTCTGTATATATTCCGGTTGATCGCTTAGTTCAGCAACACTTACCAGGGCTTGTTATGTGGACGGACTATGAGTCAACAATATTAGCTATGCTGATGATATAGTGTTGCAAAACCCTTCGGTTAATGCCATGATAAGTCTGCTTACGACATGTGAGATGTACGCGAAAGTTCATTGGGCTTAAATATAATGTCAAGAAGAGTGAGGCACTAGTCTTTAAGGCAGGCAGTAGTTTCAGATTTCTGTGTCACTGAGCTTAAAAGATTAGATTAGACTTAAAAGAAGAGACCGCAAGACGTTCGGTGTCCGCTGTAATATCTCGGCTCGCAGCTTTGCTCAATGTTCGACTGACGTGAAGGCTACGCTGTTTAAAGCGTATTGTCAGTCGTTTTAACCATGCAGTCTGTGGGTCAACTACACGCAGAGGGCATACAGCGCTCTGCGCGTACAATTTAACATTGCATTCAGGATGGTGATGGGGTTGACACGCTACCGCAGCACTTCGGGCATGTACGCGGAGCCAAGAATTTATGGCTTTCCCGCCACCATGCGCAAGCAATGAGCATCACACATTTGCACTGTACGCGCCAGCTCCAACAGCATCCTCAATACTATAACAGACAGGTAGGACAGTCCTATACTGGGACATACATACCTCATGCATACATGCCTCGAGGCGTTCCACATATAATTTGTTCTAGTTTCAAAATTGTGTATATAACCGAATGGACTTTTTATGAAATAATATTTTTTTATTTATGATAATTTTATACTTCTATACATAAATTTTTTTTCCTTAGACATTTCTTCCATCTCTTGTCAGCTACTTTTGCAGTTCGAGGTAAGTATGCAATTTATATTCGTAGATATAATTTTACTCAATTTATGTGTAACTATTATTAATGGTAAATACTTACATATACCAAAAAACGAGATATTTGGTATTGATTTAAATACATCATCCTCTTTCTTTATTAAATCAATTTCATTTTGAACCTCTTTATCAGACACTTCTAAGCCTCTTAACTTGGCAATAGCAGATGCAGCTTCCTATAAATAACAGATCTTATTATTTAATTCCCATAAATAAGATCTGATATTAGTCTGTATTATAAAACTCCAGAAATGTTAACAAAAAAGGAACTCTTATACATATTTCATGTGATATCACTGTTACTAGTTTTTCATGGATTTATTCGCTGATGAATAAAAACAGCATATATAACACGTAGCTAGCAAATAAATAAATGTGTGGTACGCTATTAAAGAATTTGTGTTTTTGCTGCTAATACTACTGATGGACGATGTAAATCTGATACAAAATGATAATTTTCATACTAAACAAAGTCGGTGTTTTATATCCTTAAACGTAAACAAAAATTAAATCTTTTAATGAATGGTTTATATTCTTAATTGAGATGTTTTTTAAATCAAATTATTAAACTTACATCAAATTTGCCAACTTTCACTAAATAAGTCGGAGATTCAGGAGCCATGATCATTAAGAATAGACATAAAACAGGAACGACAAGAGCAGTCCATATTATTACGTAATACTCAAGGTATGATCCCATGGCATACATAATTAGAACTCCTGTGTTCTGGGCTAGCACCATAAGGAAACCAAGTGTTCCTCTGATATTGTCTTGACTAATTTCTTTAACATATATAGGAATTATACTAAAAGTACCACCAGCTCCAATTCCGCTAAACATCCTTGCTATGATAAGACTTGTTGCAGTGGACGGACATAACTTTATTATCCAACAAAGCTGTAACAAATATAATAATCGATAATAATTTGATTACAAAATTAATGAAGGAAATAATAATAAATGTGCAATAGATAATTATTTATTTAGATATGAATTTTGAATTTCGTATTCTTTATCATAATTGTCAATATTTAAGTATTCAATTTGAATTTATAAATGCTTTGAACAAAACAAAAAGTGATTAATATTTGTTTATATATTATTTAATTGCATCATGAAGACCACCGAAATCTCGAAAACTTTCCAACTTAATTTTTAAGAGTTTTAGATAATATATGAAATGACTTTGACATCGGTACTTACAGCCTGAAATGCAGTGATAATTATAACTGTAACTTTTCTTCCACATTTGTCTACGATTATGGAATAGGCAGCAACTGTGAATGTTGCTATTAAAGACGGGATGCTGGCCACCCAGGATAACTCAGCATCAGTTAACGGTCTCCCAATAGGAGACTGATCTGACTTAAGAATCTTTGTTGTGGGTGAAATCCAGCCATTCTGAAGACCGTATGTCAAGAATGTAGAATTTACTGGAACAACCAATTTTGCTATAATTGCTAGAATTTGCTAACACGTTGACGAGACGTAGGAATGTGGTCGTAATTATTATGTTCCTTTTGAAAGCTTCAATGCAACCTGAAAATGATATGGACCACACATGAATTTATCTATATCTATACAATTAATAAAATTAAAGTGTCTGTTTGTAATGTCAAAATAACATATTTTTACTAAATTAATGTGAAAGTATATACGATACCTAGAACGACAAATCCATTTTTGAAGTAAAAACATCTTTAGTATCGTTGTGATTTGAAAGTCGATGAAACGAAAAAGCGACAATTAAAAGGAAACAGACACATAAATTTATAAGATTTAACGTGGGAGAAAATGAGATAGGAACCCCCGGGAAAGTTTTAGGCAATGGTAAAATGGTACAAAAGAGGTTTGTTACCACCCAATAATGAATTTTATTACCTCGTATCAAAAAGGCACGAAACAAAAACTTTTTAGACAACACTTATGACATTCTGTTACTGATTGATATTGTGTTAGGTTACTAGGTTACTTGTGTTAATCGTACAAAAAAAAATTTTTGTTAGCGGCCTCTGTACATACAGTATGTGAATAATTTTGAATGATCAATGATGAGAAATTACACCATTTCCAGTTCTTACAGAAGTAACAATAGAGGGTGCTAAAATGAGAATTCTAATAAAATAAATTATGGACTTTGCAAATTACTTTACCAAAGAACAAGTTTTGCATTTTGTCACAAAAATTCCCCAGAGGGCGCTAAAATAAAAATACGTAAGTTGCAAATTCCAACACTACAAAAGTAGGTACGAACATTGAAATGTACGAATTTTGAAGCTGTCAAACAAACTCCTTGATAGTTCTGACAAGAGACCGAAAAGTTTGTCAGAAGATCCCACTTTGTTTAGTTATTAGTTGGAAAAAGGCATTAAAACAACCGTGGTGTTTTGTATACGTGTACGTATTATACGTTTTTTTTTTTTCAGATATATTCCCATGGATATTTCAAATGTGCAAGGTGATGCCTTAATTGAAAATGATGTATGTATATTTTCATAAACTTTAAATCAGTGTGTATTTGATCATTTTCTGAATTTAAAAAAAACATAGATGTGAAGGTTTCACTTCTACCACGTGCGAATTGCACACATGATTTTAAATTTTTTGTTAATAGGTACTCGATTTTGTCCCCCCTCTAATTCAAATACTGTGGTCTATGTATGAAACTCGATACATAAAGAGTAAACTCCAAAATAGTTTATTTTTGTCTAGCAGTCTGTTTGTTCCTTCCTGGTAATGTTCGAAACGGTTGAACCGATCTTGATGGGATTTTCACTGGTAGATAGCTGATATTATAAGGAGTAACTTAGGCTACTTTTATTTTAAAAAATAATTAGGATTTCGCGCAATTAAAAAAAAAAAACAGGCAGTCAGTCATAAGGACTGCCGACAGAAGTGAAAACTCAATTTTGAATTTTTAAATCAATTATAGTCTGAATTATTGCAGAGCATGTCAGTGACGCGAAAACACAAGATTTTACCCATCCAAAAGTCAAACACGCATATGATACAGTGGAGTATATACAATGTATTAGTGTATATATGCGTACACAGGTCGTTATACTACGCGTCGCTAGTCTAACGCAAGCGCAATACGTTAAGAGTATGTCGAGGTCATCGGTGACGGCAGGGTCACGCGAAACTATAAGTTTTCCCGACCAAAAATGACTCATCGCAGCTAAAAAAATTTTTACTTCAAAAACTGGTCATGGTGAATGAATTTGGGCGCTTAAATTAATTACGCGGAATAAACCATAAGAGATATATCAAAAAAATATACTATATAATTGTAGATCTTAAAAATACCTACAAAAAAGTCTGCGAGAGCACGTGTTCCCGATCTATGGCATTCTGTACTGTAGTCCACGTGAACGAAGCCGCGGACACGACTAGTCATTACATAAGAATAACATTACACTTAATTAAGATTTTATTAAACAGTGTCGAAAAATTAAAGCAAACGGACTCAAAACCTTGCATAGTTTAAGCATTGTGGAAGGTCATTGTTGTAACAAATAGACCATTAAATAATTACCTAGTATTCCGATCAGCCATTGCACGTAAGTACTTCCTTTCGACTGACTAAATTCATTTTGTTTTTTCATTTTTCTTAAATGATTTAAAAATATCTGTACGTTTTGACAATCAAAACAGTCAAATAAAATTAATTATAAACTGAATTACATATACATGTTATAATATTTATATAGTCTTATTACAATTACGATAAACATATTATCACTGGTATTTTGTTTGAACAGCTTCTTTGATAGGAACAGGGCTGCGTTGGAGATGTTTTAAAATCAATTAACCGTACATTAATGACTTTATTTTCTATCACTATGCTTATCGGCCATTTTTGGAAGTGCAATAGAACAATTGTTGCCAATTTAGATTTGGTACCTAAGCCTATGAAGGAATATAATCGACGCATGTTTATGAAAACTTTTATAATATAATGAAGGTATCAAATTAATTAGCTTACAACTTTCTTGATGATAAGTGGTTGCTAAGGTCCATGACCTTGTTAGAATAATTAAAAGTTACAATATCTCGTATGCCAGTGGATGTTGTCATGGATATCGTTTGAAAAGAAAATCATTATTGGTTTATGACAAAATCAAAATCAAAATATCTTTTATTCAATTTAGGCCCTAAGAAGGCACATATGAATGTCAAAATATTACCACAGGTTCGAAAAATATCCCAGACATCAAGAAGAACCGACAAGAAACTCGATCTAGTTTATCTTATTATCTTTTTTTTTGAACTGGTTATACAGTATTTAATTATGTACAGTTATTATCATTTTCAGTAGATGTACAGAGAGGGAATCGCATCCAGACATCACCATCATTCACGTAATCAACCACCCTATAATACCCCTTTGACAATAAAACCTGCTCAACATGATTCTTGAACTTATTATCCGGCAAATCGGTAATGTGCTTAAGAAGTTTATTATAGAACCTAACTCAATTACCTAAAAATTTTTATTTGTTTTACTAAGTCTAAAAGACGGAATGACTATTTTATATTTATTTCTAGTATTGAAATTGTGTGTGTTAGTAACAAGTTCAAAGTTGCCTTCATTTTTCCAAACATACATTATATTTTCCAAGATGTATTGGGAAGGCAAAGTCAAGATACCAAATTCTTGAAATTTATTCCTCAATGATTCGCATGGTCCCATATCATAAATTGCTCAAACTGCCTGTTTTTGTAATACAAATATGGTATCTACCTCAGCTACTGAACCCCACAGTAAAATACCATAGGACATTAAACTGTGGAAGTAAGTGAAGTAGACCAGCCTAGCAGTAGCAATATCAGTTAACTGGCGTATCTTACGCATTGTGTATGCAGCGGAGCTTAATCTCCCTGCCAAGATTTTAATGTGAGGACCCCATTGTAATTTTGCATCTAGTGTGATGCCTAAGAATACAGTATTATCAACAATGCCTACTATGTTCTCTTCTATCTTAATATTACTTTCAACACGTTGTACATTGGGTAAGGCAAATCTGATACATTTTGTTTTGTTTGTATTTAACAATAGAATATTTAAAGCAAACCATTCTGATATTTTAAACAAAGTATTAATACATGCCTAAGTTCTAAATCTTTTCTTTTCACTTGAAATATAAATGAAGTATCGTCTGCAAAAAGAACAATGTTGGCACAGTTCTTAACTATTAGGGGTAGATCATTTATATATACTAAAAACAAAAACTGTCCCAATATCGAACCCTGTGGGACCCCGATTCTAGCCAAGGATCCCGAAGAGGTTGCCCCATTTACACTTACTTTGAGACAGCGATCTGTTAAATATGATTCCAGAAAGTCGAGAGAAGGTCCACACACATCATAATGTTTCATCTTAAGTATGAGCGTAGTGTGATCAACGCAGTCTAAAGGTTTTGAAAGTTCACAGAATACACCGATTGTATCCTGCGACTTCTCCCATGCCTCAAATATGTGACTTAATGGCGTTGTACCAGCGTCAGTCGTAGATTTTGATTTCGTGAAACCAAACTGCCGACCATCCAATATTTTATGATTATTAAAGTACTCTACCAATTGCTTAAGCATAATTTTCTAAAAATCTTACTAATCGAAGGAAGTACAGAAATAGGTCTTTCATTTCCAATATTACTCCTACAGCCTGATTTAAACAATGGAATTATTTTACTTATTTTCATCATACTGGGGAAAGTTCCTTTATCAATACACTGATTAAATATATGGGCTAGATATGGTGAAATATTAACAATTAAAGACTGAACTACCATTACTGACATTCCCCAAATGTCGTCAGTATGTTTTAAGTTTAATTGCTTAAAAACTCTTATTATTTCACCTGCACTAATAGATGTAAAATTAAATTTTGAATTTAAAGGTGTTCTCAGATTTTCTAAAAGTGATGCTGCACCACTAGGTGATGATTTAATATTTTTTGTTACCTCTAGTGGTTTACTTGTGAAGTATTCCTGAAAAACAGTTGCTACCGCTGAACTCTGAACCTTTGAGATGTGTACTCCTTCGACAGTCAGATTTATCGAATCGTCTTTTTTCCTATTTTTGCCCATTTCTTTATTTATTATGTTCCAAAAAGTCTTGGACATATTCGTACTAGACATATTAGACAATAAATACCACAATGAAACCCAGCACAGGTTTTGCGACTTCTACTAGATTGCCGAAACCGATAGAACCTCCTTCTAACATATTTTGGACAGTTTTAAGATCGGTTGATCACTATGACCACATTTTTAATGACTTTGAAAATTTATTACATGGCAGCTAACATTTTTATCATTTGTTGTGAGACAGACGTGGAGTAACAGAGGCACTTGAAGAATTGTGATTTCGGATATCCAAGATGTAATTTCATATCCTTTAGCCTCTTATAGATTAACTCGTCAGATCAAAGCTGGTTAAGGAGTCCAATTTAATGAGACCAATTAATTTATAATGAAGGAAGAAATAATTGTTTAAAAGTAAATTTTACCAGCCCTTATTATAAAGAAATATCAAAGCCTGTAATTATCTTCGCAAGATAGTATTGATTACTTTTCAAATATACAAAGAGGTATCATGACACTCCCTTATCATAATATAAATAATGTAATACTGAGCCTAGCGGTATCCTATTAGTCGTAAGCGTGACTGCTATGAGCGAGGTCCTGAGTTCGGAACCCAGGTCGAGCAAAGTGTTATTGGGGTTTTCCTATGAAATTCTCAGTAGCAGTTCGGAGTTTGGGTTTGTGCCCGATTAATGGAGGCAATAGGCTTGCCTCCTATTACATGGGACCTAAAAACATACTCGGCGAACTGTGGGTGTACATTAGTACACCTCTGCCTAACCCTTCGGGGAATACAGGCGTGATGGTATGTTATGTGTAATACTTACTTCAATTTATTTTTGGATGTAGTTAATTTTTCACTAGTATCTATTATTATTCCTTATCGCAGGATAGGAGATACATGGGAAAAAGAATCCGACTGATGAAAGGAAAATGTATGAAGTGAGAGGCGAATGTTGAGATGGATGGATTGGAAGACGTGCTGTACCGACCCCAGCTAGTGTGGGATAAAGCCAAGAAGACAAAGAACTATCGAAAATCTTTATCATTAAGCCGATATGAATTTTAACGGAATAGTCATAAAAAAGTGAAAACACAACATTATTGCGTAAGAAACATTAAGTTCCTGCGGTAGCTATACAGCCTTTTACATAAACGTATCGCTTGTTTATTTTACAGCAATCGTAAAATTCGCGATAAACGTATATTTACGTAATGGATTGACTGACGCCTGACTATTTTTCTAAAGGCACGAATTGAAGTGAGTTTAGTCAATGAAATACCAAACGGATTACAACATAATCGGAATATTTGGGAAAATTACATACCGTTATTTGATCAATAATTAAACTTACTGATTTTATGGAGACTGGATTATGTATAGTTGGAGAGTATTCAAAGCAATTAAATATAATTTTAACGGTTATATGTGGTATTACATGTTTGTGTAGATAGGATACTGAATCGTCATAACACATGACACTATAATTCACTCGATAATGGCAGTAACGATCTTCAATAAAGAGGACCGGTTACCAAGTTAGGAAGAAGAAGAAGAAGTAACCAATTGGTACTAATCGTAAAAAAAGTACGAGTAATTATTATACCTATTGGTAAGTTTTTCCTCCAAATATGAAGTCCGAATAAAACAGTCAAAATCGCGTCTCTCGTGGGCCAATCAAAGCGTTCTTTTTTATTTGCTCGCCATATAAACATCTCATAGTTTCCTGAGATATGTAATGATGATAGTAAATTATCGGGTATATTAAAAAATACAAATGAATGAGAACCCTCAAAATCTAACAATTCAAATAATTGTAGTGTAAAACATACGATAGTGCAAAACTACAAAAATAAATATCGAAACATTATTTTCAAGTTTCACATTAGAGACTGTCACTTTACTCCGTGGTATTAAAAAAGAAGTACTTATTGTAGAATATAAAAAAAAACCTTTAAATAACTGTCATGTTAGTTCAACAAATTGTTAATAGATGGCGCTTTAAGAAGAAGGTGTCCTTTAACGATATAGTTTTTTAATGTATTTTTTTTAAAACGAAGCATTGATTTTAAGCTATTTTTCTATAGTTAATAGCAGAGGATAAATAACAATTAGTTAATAGCGAGTAAAATAAGCTTTAAAATTGTGTTTAAATTATAAATTTTGATGAAGTGTTAACGGAGATTATATGGTGTTGCCAGTAAAAAATACCTTTGAGAAATATTATTTTAGTATTATTAGTTTTGATCAGTTATTTTAGTTGTAAAATTGTGAATGTATTAATACCAGGGATATACATTGCATTAGTCAAACGACTAATTAATGTAAGTTACACGTTGTAAAATAAGCGGGTATTTAATACGGAATAATGCATTTAAGCATATTGCATTCCTACTTATCAACTAATTTTGTAATTTATTTATTTAAACAATAAACGCTAAGACCTATCAAATAACATACAACAACAACGACCCGAGCCCAATTACAAATTTTCGCAATTATTATATGAAAGTAGACGGGTAAGTCTCAATAAGTCAACACTATTATTGTAAAGAGGTTAAGTTTGTAAATATATTATGTTTGTAGGGGGTAATATACTCTGCGCATTCACCCTTTTTTCTCAATAATAGGATCTGTGAGTGCTTTTTTAGGCTTTGTTTTATGGATATTATTTTTTATAGTATCATTAACGTGTACGAGTTTATGGATGACGCAAATTACACATACATTATACATTTTAATTTTTTTGTGTTTTTTACATATTTTAGTAAGAAAGTTGTTTTGTTTATAGTTATCGAAATGTATGTATCTAAAATTAAAAAAATCTGAGTAAAATATATTTTCCTGCGTAATGAAAATAAAAACATTTAAACAGTGCATCTAATATTAAGTGGTCACCGTATCCTATAACTAGTCTCAAGAAGAACCAAAGTCCTATACAAGGTGGTGATTCTTCTTCAATGGTATTTAAATAAGGAAGGAATACGAATGTTTGATCAAAACCCACATATTTTTCTCTGTTTTACAGGAAAAATGCTTGTAAAAAGTCTGCGATCCCCCTGGTTACATACCTGTCGCGAACATAAAACGTGTTTTCATAAGAGTCCCTTGAAGGTTCACGAGGCGTTCCTACTTGATGGATTATGATACTTTTGGGAGCACTTATTTTTATAGTCTTACTAGCGACCCGCCTCAACTTCGCACGGGTGCAATTTACAAAATGGTATATTTTATATTTAAAAAAGCTTGATTTAGAGTTTATCGTTATAAAATTGATAGATCATAACTTCATAACTGCCTCTAGTCCAGTGGTCTTTGGTCCTAAACGCAATTGTTACGCTCGAGCATAGTGTTATTGGGGTTTTCTATGAAATTATCAGTAGAAACTCGGAGTGTGGCTTTATTGCCCGATTAATGACAATAGGCTCTCCTCCTATTACATGAGACCTAAAAGAAACCGGGCGAAGTGTATACCTCTGCCTAACACTTTGGGGAAACAGGCGTGATGGTATTTTATGTTAGTTCATATTAACGAATAATGCACTTAACTCACGACGTGTCATAGAGCTTTCATAGGCGGAGAGTGGTGGCCAACCGACCTTAACCGATTTTGCTGAGAGGGATTTCATAGATCGCGCGTAATTTTGAATTTAGCTTTAATTAGCTAGGGTAAGCAATGTATGCTCCCGAAAATCATCAATATTGAATTTTCTGTACTATACAAAAACTTAATAGGAATGTATTGTTTATATAAACCTTCCATAAAAAATTCTATTAATGTTAGTGAAAAACCGAATTAAAATCCATTGCGTAATTTACAATATTTAAGCGTGCTTAGAGAGTTGGCTTACAAAAATTCTATTAATTTTTTTATAATATTATTACTATAGAAACTAATCTTTAGATATCTTGAAATAATAAAATAAATATAAAAATAGTCATTAATGACTAATGAATAAATAAAACTATAATAAAAAAATCAGAAACTAAATGAGGTAGCAATAAATAATAAAGTCGTATATAGAAAAGTCGCTTTCATAAATTTACGTACGTAAAAGACTCGATGTGAACCTTTTCGCCGAAAGTAATGAAGGTACGACCTCTCAAGTAGACTCTTACGAGTACTCCTGTCTAGACATCCTACATTCTACCTGGATTTTTCTCCTTGAAGTAGAGGAAGAATTTTTGAACTTTTGTACATTACTCCGTCTATGTTCCTTATGCAGCAGTATGTCTTTCTTAAATAAATAATTTAATTACATTCCGGGGCGAGGCTAAAAATTGGAGAGAAGGAGAAAATCATTCAACACAATAAATATAAAATGAACATTTCTGTACATTTCATCACAATCATTTCTGTAGAAATTATACCTCGATACTAATTTTAAAGATTATTTAAATACTTTACATATGTAGTTACAATTGTGACAAGACAAACAAGACTTTTCATATTGAAAGGTACGATGCGGCAAGAGAAGTGACGCCACACTTCGGACCAATTAAGAACTAAAAACTGTTCTGTTCAGAAACAAATTATTCATTTTATGTTTAATATAATTGTATCTCAACAGTTTCTGTAAATGCTATCATCCAAGTTTCTCTATCCGATAAAATTCCCAACGAAATAATTCTTACGGCTTGTAACCTAAAATAGAAATGAGTCTATAATTGACTGCGCATTTTATGAATAAATATTAATTGTTCCAGTTATTCTGGTGTATTTTTTATTATATTATTGAGCACGGAGCCTACTGGAAGTGGGCGCTATTGGCTGCGACAGAGTCCACACTACTACCATGATATCCACCTAACTATCCACCTAACTGATATCGTACATTTTGGCATTCGTTGTAACATGAATTATGGTTCTAATAAAATAATATTACTATTATATTTGTTTAAGACATGGTAACAATTTGAGTGGACGAACCCTAGCACAGGAAACCACGAATAGGCTAACGTAGTGTGGATACAACCCGGAGAGATGGAACAAGTCACATGGGAGCTATTATTGATATGATGATGCTGATGCAAAGCCGAATATCGAACATAGTGGTGCGCCTTAGCAGAGACTGTTCTCCAGCACTGAATTAAGACTAGCAAAAAGATGGAAATGAATTAAAATTAAATCTGCTTCTATTCCATGGTTTTTATAGATTTGTACCCCAGTGACGTAAGACAGAAAAATCATGTTACTTGCCAATATCTTAAACCAACATGAGGGTTGCGGTGTCATTTATTTTATAATTACTACTTTAAATTAACTTGCAAATTAAACCTCTGTTTTGTCTCCAAGTAGCAAGTAGCTGTAACTCAATCCCGTCACTTGTCTCGCAACTTGAAATTGGTATGGAACTTTCTAAGAACTCTCTGATTTCAAACAAACAAAAAGTGATTCGAGACGGTTTGTTTGCGGTTTAAAGTTTAATAGTTTCCTTTTGTGATCGGCTTTCGGTTACTTATATTTCGATTTACTTTAAGTCTTCTTCAAATTTGTTTTCTTCTTCTATTAAGAAAAATATTCCCGCCGTATTAACATGAATATAGTTGCAAATTATAGGACTATTTATTTCTCAGGGTTTAAAATTGCTAAGTGCTGGCCTGACGTGGAACCTATTCTTGTATCTTCTTTTGCGAAAAACTGTTTGCTCGACAGTGAAATGTTTACATATAGGTAATACGCCCAACATTATTAAAAAGGAAAGAATAAACCCAATACCAGTAAAACACTTGAGTAAATAAGTTTAATTATAAAATAATTTAATCTACTTAACAAAAAATTAACTCCGAATTATGAAATATTATTTTTATAATTAAACAACAAAACGATATATAAATATTTTCAAGTAACTTCAAAAAAAGGAAATTCTGAATTCGAATATTTTTAGATGATTTCATTTTGTTGCAAAGGAGATACCGCAAAGATGATCCCGTTTTAATTTTATTGTCATTGTACCTTCGACTTGGATGATACACCGGGGAACTTCTCAGAAACATTGAAGTTGAATTCCCTTTTTTGTTAGCTGTCCACCTCGTATGCTAAAATCTATCAGCCGTTTAAGCTACAGAGAACGTCAAAAAAATAGACACACATACATACGTTCGAAAAATATAACCATCCTTTTTCGCAGTCGGTTAAAAACAAAGAAATTCCTGGACCATCATCAATCTCATGCCGATCTGTAGATATTACAATGAAACTTGCTATTACATACAGGTCATTCAAGAAACCAGTCGCATTATTAATTTTAACGTAACAAGGCATTTAAACACACAAAACATGCCATTCACTATATGATGCTCGCTCGGCAATTCTTTTGTAAATCTTAAAACAAGCGTACTCTAAATGGGACCCCCCTAATACGAGCGGTCAACAGAGAGACTCTTTATTTGGACAAAATAAATAAACACTATTGTTATCCGGTCGGATAGAGGTCCCCGGGGAGCCTCGGGGGCCGGCTTAGGATAATTCTCAAGGTAGTGTGCCCAAGAAAAAGGTTCCAATAACGTCGGATAATATCACTGTCATCTCGTTCTATTAAACCTCAAAGTAAAGCAATACTTGTGTGTTTAACTAACTTTATTGTTATTTCAGTATTAAGTATTACGTATATATTTTTTTAATTCTTTACCATACTTTGCGGGTGGGAATAATAGGTCTTTATCTATGAAATTGCCGTTCTGCAGTACTGGCCATTTCAAATCAAAATAATTTTAGTTTGGCTAAGAATTCTAATATCAAATTAATTTTATTTTAAAAACATGGAATTCTTTTTCCAAGAGTAGTCATTTGTTTATTGATTAGTGTTACATTTTCATCGCATTTCAATCTTTTTTGTCATCATGGATACGTTAAAAATTCGAGTAATTATGGAATATGAGTACCGTCGTGGCAGCAACGCGGCACAAGCGGCACGCAACATCAACGACGTTTACGGAGCTAACACTACAAACCAACGCATCACCTGTTATTGGTTTGCTCACTTCCGTTCTGGGAATTTCGAGCTGAAAAATGAACCTCGCGGTCGTCCGAAAACTTTGGTTGACAATGTCGAATTAAAGGCGATTGTGGAAGCTGATGATACACAATCTACGGCTGAATTAGCAGCAGCTTTCGACGTTAGTGTTAAAACAATATTGGTCCATTTGCGTCAAATTGGCAAGGTAAAAAGCTTGACAAATGGGTGCCCCACGAACTCAATGATCGCCAGCGCGAAGTACGCGTCGAGACGTGCCTTGCACTGCTCAACATACACACAAATGAAGGAATTTTGAACCGCATTGTTACCTGCGATGAAAAATGGATTCTGTTTGATAACCGCAAGCGCTCAGCAAGTTGGTTGGATCCTGGTTCAGCACCTAAACAATGCCCTAAACGAAAATTTACCCCTAGAAAAGTGATGGTCACTGTTTGGTGGTCTAGCGCCGGTGTGATTCATCACAGATTCTTACCAAACGGGGTGAGCATTACTGCAGATGTGTACTGTGAAGAACTGAACACAATGATGGAGTAGCTGGCACATCTCCAACCAGCATTGGTCAATCGCTCGTCTCCGCTGCTCCTGACCGACAACGCGCGACCTCATACTGCACAGCAGACGGTCTCCAAGTTGCAAGAACTGGGGATGGAAGTTCTCCGTCATCCGCCCTACTCACCAGACATTGCGCCTACAGACTACTACTTTTTCCAGAATTTGGATAACTCCTTGGCGGGGAAAAAATTCAATATCCGAGAGGCAGTAGAAAATGCCTTTGAAGAATTTGTTGCCTCCCGTCCAGCTGATTTCTTTAAGAAGGGCATCAATAAACTGCCACTGCACTGGCAAAGATGCATTGATTGCATGGGTGATTACTTCGATTAATACAAATAAAAAATACATGATAAAAATTCGTTTAAATTTTTTCATACAAAACGGAAATTTCATAAGTAAGGACCTAATATTATATCAACGTTGGTATTTTGAAATTGTGTAATCTCCGGTCAAAGGTAGGTAATAGATAATTATGATTGTTTGTAGACTGTACCGTACATCACATCAGGCACTGTTCAGTCATTTTGCTGACTTAGTATTTATAAATAAAAAAGAGTCAGATAAAGTCTTCTTTGTTGTACTTTCCAACAAACAATTTGTTGAAGTAAACAGTGTATTTTATAAAATATAAAGCACAATGGCTAAACCGTGAACAAAGCTCACGGTGACGCGGTCTCATTCCGTAGCGCCATTCTAAAAATAAATCGCCGCCCTCTCTGTTATCGAAGATCTGGCACTCTTTCCTCGACAATGTTTTGTTATACGTCGTCTTCACAAGCGTAGTCAGCTGTTGCTATTACATTGTGGCTTGTACCCTTTGTGACAATTCGGACTCCAGGCACGTAATCAGAGAAACTGATATTTTCAATTGAGCATTTCTGATCTATTTCTAAATTTTACACTTATTTAGTTACATGACGACGGAACAGCGCCGTAGGCATTAAATTCTTGTATTTCTGAATTTCATGTAAATTTTAATTTATATAAATAAGAGTGCTTGTAGATAGATGCTTCATTTAATAAATATAAATTTAAGAAAGTGGTTACTGCAATCCCTAAAAATACAATATATATTATGTATTAAGTACTTAGTATATATATATTATATTACAGATAAATGAGATTCAAAACTTTCTCAAAACTGGTTCAATTTTTCTATTACACAGCATAATTATTATGTTCTTGTCTTACACTTATCATTCACACTCATAGAGCTCACGGTAGAGCTAAAGTGATTTCTAAATATTGTGAGACACATCATGGTTCCTAAATTTTGCAGTATTATGTTATATATTTAGTAAAGTTGTATTCATATCTTCTTCTTTCTTTTTCTCTTATAAATAAACATCGTTCTTTGTACGTATTTTCCCTATGGATTCCAAAGCACCACAGTAACGCGTGTCCGGGTTTGCTTGTGTTAGCATAAATGAAAAAAGTCCTTTTAAAATTAACTACTTATTACATCCCTGTGAGGTCAGCCCGCAAGGACGAATTCACTAATCTAAATAAATCAGTATCAAATCTATCTAACAATACTATTTACTTATATTAAGTTGATTCTATACCTAGGTAACCGAAATATTTTGTTGATAGAAAATTTATTTTAGCTGGGATGGGTGAAGGCGTTGGTACCCTCAGTTGATGCCTATGAAATCTGCATATTTTCATTTGTCTTTTAATAATGATATAAATCATGGTTTAAAAATCGAGTTCGTATGATAATTTTGACAATACTTTGAACGGATTTATAAAACTGGAAAATACTGGTAGAAGTAATTTATAGTAGAAGCAATTATATTGATGCTTTTATTTTTCATACTATGCTCACATGAGGGAATTATGTTGATGAAATTTTCATTAATATTAATAACGTAACAACAAAGCTGGAAACGACTTCGCAACAATATGTAAGAATCAAACACTTATAAAGGTGATAGCAGTGAATGGAGCTCGTGGCACAAAGGGGCCGCCACAAATTTTTACGATGGTTCCGCTCTCGATGCCGACGACAAAAGCCGCAATTAACGTTTTATCACTTTCAACGGCGGCAGTAAAGTTATTTTGTTGAGAATTTTTCGTGTAACGTAATATTTTGCGGATATATCTACAATTGCTCCTTGCCCCTTCATCGCTCGGCTTGTTGTCATAGTTGGAAGCTGTTGAATGTAAAAGAAAACTCTTCTCTGATGGGATTTTCCATTAAATTCAAAGCGAATAACTCTTTATAGTACAATGCTGAAGCAATTGTCTTTAAATTTTAGCCAGTCTTGTCTATTAACTAATATCTTTCACTTTTGTATTAGCACACCATCGTAATAGTTAATGCTTATGTATTTACATCTCTCAAGGGTTATCATTTTTACTTTTGCTGAGAAAGTATATAAATCATGTTTTCTTTATAAAATAGATAAGTATTTTAAAGTGAGTTTTATAACTATAGATATATCGTTAGTCTACGTCACTTCACGGCCATACTGGAAATTTAATAGTAATACTCCATTTAATTAAATTTAAATATCTATATCTATACGTATAATAAAAACGTAACTGATCGATGTCTGTACATAGAAGATATACGAGAAAAACTATTATTGGGGGTCTCTATAAACGCAGGAGAACCCAAAACTATGATTGTTAGAATTTTTGTCTGTTTGCCTGTTTGTCTGTTTGCCAACATTTGTGCGCGCTAATCTCAGAAACGGCATAACCGATTTGGAAACGGTTTTCACTAATATATTCTGTTAAGGTTCACTTAACATTTAGTGTTTGTTTTACTTCAATAAGTTCATAAATAAAAAAGTTATATCAATTTTAAAAATCACGTCGAACATTTTTTTGATAAAAATGCTATAAAATAGCTCTTTAGTTGAATTAACTGAAATTTTACCTATCTGTATATTATGGTTTGTATAACGATGATGATCGAAACCTTTCATAAAGTTAAAAAATGAAGAGTTTAATAAAATGACTTTCCAATATACGTTGACCTCAGATCTATGTGTTAAATCATATTAAAAGGGGGTCTGCATAGGCTGGATATAGGCAGTTGAATATAGCTGCGCCGCTGCTAGGGATGGCAATTCATTTCGAAAAAGATTGATTCGAATCGAACTCTTATGAATCGATTCCCAAAAAAATCGATGTCTAAGATCGATCACTCAAAAAGTGATCTTTTTTCGATTCACTTTCGCATTTGTATTAACAATATAAAAATCCCGAAAATAGAAAATTAAAAGGGAACCACAACAGTCGATCTTTTGTAATTTTTACCTTACTAAAGTATCAGTTATTATAGAGAAACATAGAAAGGTATAGAGAGAGAGAATTTATTACAGGTATATAGTGAAAGAGAATTCATTTCAAAAATTAATTATTATAAACTGTTTTCGTTAATTTTGTGTTGGGTAATAATTTACTGTTAGTATTTTAATTGGTAAATGACACTATAGAAAATGACTACATAATGAATTGAATAATCCATACCTACTAATATTATAAATGCGAAAGTAATTCTTTCTGTCACGTCTGTTGCATTTTCAAGCCTAGACCGCTGAACCAATTTGGAAGAACTTTGGTTGAGAAAGGTCATTGGCTACTTTTGGAAATAAAATTAGAAAGGGTGAAATGGGGGGGGGGGGGGAGGTGAAAGTTCGTATAAAGAACCTACTTTTGATGAAATTTGATATAGAGATATGTAGGAATTTGGAGGAAGACTTTGGCTACCTTATGTGGTGAAAATAAAACTTTAATGGGTGAAATAGGGGATGAAGGTTTGTACGAAGAACCAGTTAAACCAATTTTGATGAATAGAGATATATTGGACGTTGGAGACGGACATAGGGTACCTTATGGCGCAAAGATAAAACATGAAGGGGTCAAATAGGGGATGAAAAATTGTATGAAGAACCCACTATTTCTCAATTTAGGGATATGAAAATTCATATTTATGATTTTAGAAAGAAATAAAAGGGTTTCGCGTTTTTGAAAAATGAATCGGCAGGGTGGTACAATAAGGGATGATTACAATACCCTACACATGGAGTGATAAATCCATCTATGATTTTCTATTGCTTTGTCGTGTTTAGAGATCAGTCTGTGTTTATGCAATAATATAGAGGGGTGGTAGGTATCGCGACCACCATACAAATAGCGATAAACCCAACTATGAGTTTCTTTTGGTTCATCGTGTTCAGAGATCAGTCGGTGTATATGCAATAATATAGTGGGGTGGTAGGGATCGCGACCACCATATCTACATCTATCTATACATATAATAAAAACGTAACTGATCGATGTCTGTACATAGAAGATATATGAGAAAAACTATTATTGGGGGTCTCTATCAACGCAGGAGAACCCAAAACAATGATTGTTAGAATTTTTGTGTTTGTCTGTTTGTCAACGTTTGTGCGCGCTAATCTCAGAAACGGCTTAACTGATTTGGAAACGGTTTCAACTAATATATTTTGGTAAGGTTGACTTAACATTTAGTGTGGTTTTACTTCAATGAGTTCATAAATAAAAAAGTTATATCAATTTTAAAAATCACGTCGAACATTTGTTCGATAAAAATGCTATAAAATAGCTCTTCAGTTGTATTGGCTGAAACTTTGAAACTGGTTTGTAAAATGATGATTATTTAAAGTTTACATAAAGTTAAAAAATTTACAGTTTCAGAGAATTTGGAACTTTCCAATATGAGTTGACCACACATCTATATAATAAATCATATTAATAAGTGGTCACCCTAGGTTGGATATAATCACGCAAGCAAGTCGAGTGCCGCATCGCTGCTAGGCAATTCATTCCGAAAAAGATCGATTCGAATCTAACTCTGATGTATCGATTCACAATAAATCGAGGTCTAAAAGGCCGCTCTCTCCAAAAAATTGACCGTCTTTTATTCACTTTTTAGAGTTGTGTTAACAATATAAAAATCTCTATTATAGAAAACAAAAAGGACACCACAACAATCGATCTTTTGCTATTTTTACCATGCTAAAGTATCAGTTAAAGAGAAACAAAGAAAGGTGTAGAGAGAGAGAGAGAGAATTAATTTCAAAAATTTATTATTATAAACTGTTGTCGTTATTCTGCTATTGGGTAATTTACTGACACCATAGAGAACGACGGCATAATGAAGTGAATAATCTATACTAATATTATTATAAATGCGAAAGTAACTCTGTCTGTCCTGTCTGTTGCATTTCACGCCCTGAAATAGATGATGAAGGTTTGAACGAAGAACGCATGAAACCAAATTTGATGAATTTTGATATAGAGATATATTGGACCTTAAAGAAAGACATTGGCTTACCTTATGTCGTGAAAATAAAACTTTAAGAGGTGAAATAGGGGATGAAAGATTGTATGAAGAACAAACTATTTCTAAATTTAGGGATATGAAAATTCATATTTATGCTTTTAGGAAGAAATAACAGTGTTTCGTGTTTTAAAAAATAAGGGTGATTTACAATACACATAGACTCCAACCCTTGATACTAAGAAAAATGTTCCTGAGACATAAGCTTACATTATACAAGACATATGTCCGTCCTATCATGACATATAAGCTGCGCTACATTCGCTCATACGTCAAAGATCAACATTAATAAATTCCAAATCCTCTAAACCCGATTCTTACGTAAAATTAACAAAGCTCCTTGGTACGATGGTCGAATCGTAAATTGAATATCTTACGCGATCGTACTTCGACACTGCTTCGAATCACGTGAATCTGTTGGTGAAAGCTGCCGCGACTTAAACCCCAAAACCGAACATCCCCCGCGAACAACTCCGGCCGCGAATATCTTTACCGATCCCGTTTATAAGATCGAGGAAATAAACAAATACTACTCCACCGTCTCTCCAAACAAAGCGTGCTCGCGCCCACGCCCGCGAAACCACCGTTCCCTCCACAGGTGATGGGCGGCTAATTTCGCTTCCGAAAACCCGTCACGTCCTCCCTCTCTTACGTCAACTCTCTTAGGTCAACGGACCTAGGTCCGTTCCCTCGGTGTAGGACCCTTGAGTCATGCTGCCACTCGCGCGATACTGGTGACACTGCACTTGCAATCACGTAGCTACCCACACACATCATTACACACAATATGTACATACATACGTGCACACCACTTAAGTACATAGATCCTGTAAGGGACCTTTTTTTCTTCTTTTTTACGATAGTTACTTTCGATCATGTTTCCAGGATACTAAACACATATACACATGTTCATTTTTTTCTCCTAGAGGCAGGGACATGTTATATGTATGTGTTAGTTTAGCTCAAATTTTCTACAGATAGGGAATTAGTCAGTTCGCGACCTTTTCACAATCGCGGTAACAGCCCAAGCCGACGTCCGGCCACTTTGGCACCTTTGTGCGCATGTTGCTCACGCTTTCACGGCTGAATGCCTTAAGCGTTCGCCCCCAAGCCTGGTGAAGCTGTCAAAGCCATCAGTGGCTCTATTTCTTTAGGGCCCCTTAGGCTAACAGTATAGTCACTGAGAAAGAAAAAAAAACAACTATAATTTTCTTTTGGTTTATCGTGTTCAGAGATTAGTCAGTGTATATACAGTAATATAGCGGGGTGGTAGGGATCGCGACCACCATACATAGTGTTAAACACATGTATGATTTTCTTTTGGTTTGTCGTGTTCCGAGGTCAGTCCGTGTATATCTATACTATTAATAATTTAGTAAAGCGGACGAGTTTTTTTATTTGTTTGTTTAAACATGGTAATCTCTGGACAACGGGTAGCAGCAAAAATAGTATAGGCTATCTGAAACTAAGCTAAACCTCTCAGCTAGCCTTAAATATTGATTTTTTTTAAGTAAGTCGAAGTGAAAGTGTTCCCGAACTGCTTTATCCGCATGCGCTGGCGTAATGGTTAGTGATACGTAAATATAATATTCTACAAAAATATTGTTCTTTAGTATATCTAACAAAAGTCTCCGGTAACATATGCCTATGTCTTAATAGCATAAGCCACAATAAGGTATTTTGCGTGTTTTTGTGTTGAAGATTAAAAATTGATTTTGAGCTTTATTTTTAGGCTTATTATATTAATCCTTACGAACCAAAGTTATTTCATAATAAAGACAATTTCAATTTTTCTTTTTATAGTATGTAATATGAGAAAATGAAAAATTAAAATACATAATTTGTACTTGCGAGAAGTGATAACAATTATGATTACACGGGTCCTTCGCGTTGGCGGCGCGGTATTTGTTGGATAAAAGCTCGGGGGAAACCGAGGGGCACAGCTAGTTATTAAGTAAATACGTATTATTTTCCAAAAAAGGATTATTAATGGAATATGGATACGCAGTTTCCTTAACGTTAAATAGTCATTTTTATTTATATCAAACCTCGATTACTCGAAACGATTAATTTTAATACTAAATAAAGTAATCAATTCAAAGTTAAAGTAGGTATCATTTAAATGTTTATTTCCAAGTCGTAATGTTGTTACTTTGAGTCGAAACCGAAGTGAGACATTTTCGGAAATTCAATCAAAGCGAGGCAAAGCTTTATTCCCTGAACACATTTTATAAGGGAAATCTCATTCTAAAGATGTAATAGGATTAGCCATCAGCTTTCGGAGCTCAGTTTTATCACTTGCAGAGGGTACTTCACATAGTATTCTAAGTTAGCTCTATTCATTTCGTAGCAAGAATCAAATGAATGCAAACGTTCAAAACTTCGACACGCACTACGGAGAAATAAATTATTCTAAGATTTAATTCGTTAGACCAGATAGTTTTATTTTCAAACTATAAAATTGCTACAACGGTCAGGGTTTTGATAACTATTGTGTTTTGATACTACGTCAGCGAGACGTTTAAGAAGAAATTACCTGATATAATATGACGATAAACTTTTTTCGTAACACACTAAAAACAACGGCGATCACCAACAGATTGGCAATCGATCAACTGTCGTCCCTCATATGACAAGCCTCTCGGCATTTGGATGTCACTGGTGGATACTGAAACGAGTCTACAAGCTAAAACCGTTGGTACAAACGAATATGTTTCAAATAACGTGTTTGCAATCATTCGCATTTTATTAGTCAGTAATTGTGACCAGAGATCATTTAATGATAATGAAACTTGTGCGATTTGCTTCCAGCGGTTTACACTAACTAATATTATGCATCTCATACAAATGGTATTGCTGTAAAGTTTTTTTCGGTAGCTCTTTATTGCAAATAGCTGTGACCGTGGCTTCGCTCACGTGGACTACAGAATGCCCGCGGGAATCTTGCTCCCCCGCTCCCGGCTATTTTAAAGATATAAATGCTTATGATGGGTGTTCCTTAGAAGATTGATGACTTTTACCAGACATTTTGTAGGTCTTTTTAATGCCTATAATTATATCCTACATTAATTGGCTTTATCTCTTATAGTTTACTCAGCGTAAGCCATTTAATCGCCCGAATTGATTCATCATGACCAATTTTTGTTTCATTTTTGTGGAACTCTTATTATTTCATTCACTCCCTATAAAATCAGCTATCTACCAGTGAAAGTCCCGTCAAAATCGATCCAACCGTTTCGGAAATTACCCGGAACAAACAGACAGACAGACAGACAAAAATAAAAATAAATGGGTGTTTTATTACAGGTATCATATATACTTTGATATGCATTTAGTAAAAAGCTGTTATTTTAACATTACAAACAGACACTTCAATTTTATTAATTGTATAGATTAAACAAGTTTTATTATTACAAATTAAACATTTTTACTAATACAGGTGATATGCATCACAGTTGTTTTTTATTCCATACTATACGAGTACGTTTGAATTTATATATTATCCCGGTAAATTGTCTGTTTTTTTCCCTATTAACGTGAATAGGTATGATCGGTTTTTTTACTCCAGCCTCACATGAGGGATTTCTAAATGGAAAATTATTTGGATTTTTCTTGTTATATTCGCTGATTATTTTTAGGCTTAAAGAATAACTTGGCAATATTGGGAATATTATAATTGTTCCAAACAGTCAAGGTGTAGTTTAAGCTACTTTTATATACAAATGTGGAGTTTTATTCTTTTTTTTTGGTTCAGTTTGACCATAGCAATGACAATTATAATAATAAAAAGGAAACAGCGATATCATTTCCATTAACTCGGACCATTTTTTTATTAATTTTCATCCAAAATGTATTATGCAGCTAATGCAGTTATTAACTTTCTTTAGGGGATGTTGTATTATCAAAATGTAAATGACGTTTAATAATAACTTACACATTTTCGGATTAAATTAGTTGCCAGAAAGCAAAACAATTTTGAACAAAAAGAAAACCAACTCCAAAGATTTTGAGGAATTCCCCGGTGTAACTTCGAAGTCGAAGGTCCAGTATCATTGAAATTAAAATGGGACCAACTATTATATATGCCCTTTCCAGCAAAAGAATAATAGAAATCGGCTCATAAACAAAGAACATAAGGCTAAACTCCATTAAAAAAACATTCGAATTGAAAAGCTCCTCCTTTTTTTATGTCGGTTATTAAAAAATATTGTGCGCGCCTTCACGAGAGATTCTATGACATTTGTTTTAACTCATAATATATATTGTAATATAAATTACTCAAAACTTAAGTAATAATAAATAAAGTATATATAATCTATGGTATTATTAGTCTGTAAGTAATCTGTATGAGAAAGATTGTAATATTGTCTATGGGAGAATTAATAAAACGTGTATACAGCTTTTACATGGTTTATCATTTCTAACGGAGTACTAAAGTGTTTAACCCAATATAAATACGAATAATACAACGTATTTCTTTATACATAAGAAATACAGTTTTGGAATAGTTGACATAATAATTCTTTATAATGTATTATAAATATTTGAATAATGACTGATTAGAAATCAGTCGCCATGGAAACAGTTCAACCATCGAAACGAGCACGTCGTATAATGCGAACTGATATTTCCACACGCTACAACACTGTATCTCTGTATTAGTTGTAAACTGTGCATTTCAACGGATTGTGTGTCCAAACGAAAACTAGTTTTTTTTAAATCGTTGTGATATGTCCATAATCTCATCTAATGTTAAGTGACGATGAGGTTCAAGAAGATGATACGCTAAGCCTAGTGGAAGACAGACTGGGTCTCAAGTACAGCTGTCGGGACAAACCTTTTGGTGTTTGGTGACAGATTTTCAATTTGAAAGTGGTGGCTGGCCAGACGGGCATTGGAAAAACCCTAGCACCATTCTATGGTTTCATCACAATGTTTTCCTTCATCGGGATTTCAACTCACGTCAATCGAAGTCATGTCTGTACAGAGTACACACTACCACTAACATATCATTGCTTCGAACGATATTAAACGATATTTAATATTATAGCTGTTACACTTCATCACGCTGACGTCACTCAATGCAATCAAATAAACCATAATGGCGCCTAAAGAAGTTTCAATTCAAAAAGTTTAATAATTATCATCAATTATCCTTCACTCTCCATTGTATCCGATACTAGAATTAAACAAATTATTTTTATGTGTACATTCGTAGATAACACAATTTTATCTTATACGACGTAAGCCGCACTACCAACGACTTGATTTCCTTTACTCCGTGACTATACAAATAAATAAATATAAGACATTGCAAACATCGCTTCAATTTTTATTTAATTTACATAATGACAATAAGTTCTTCTTTTGGTCGTACTAGTTTTATTTAAACTAATAATATTATTCTAAGAATTATGATAATAATATTCTTTTAATTCAAATGTACACAAAATATTAATCATGTTTGCCGTATAACCGATGATTTTGAATAAAAGAAAGAAGTTTGTAATAATAGAGAACAGTGTTACTCCGTTCTTTTTACCCATCCAAATAGAGACATGACGTAATGACGGAGTTTTTGGCGGGATCTTGAATTGACATGTTGTGGTTTTTATGTTTAATTCATTTATTAGGTTTTGGACCCTATATTATGTAATACTTGTGGCGTTTTGCGTGATATAGTTTGGTTTTTGTGCATAAGTGAGGTGGATTATAAATATAAGCTGAAAGCATTCATTCCGAGACCCCACAAAAACTTCCTAGAAAGTTCTAACAAGGGAGCCACCAACTTGTTAGGATACAGAATCGTCATAACACATGACAATATAATTCACTCAATAATGGCTGTAATGGTCTTCATTAAACAGGACCGGTTGCCAAGTTAGGAAGAAGAAGAAGAAGAAGACGTAATGATGCATTCGCCCTTCATTTCTTTCATTTTAAAATGTTTTAATCACAAATACCTAACAATGTAATAATTTCACGTTACCTCTTCGCAGTCTACCCTCATTAGTAAAATCATTTTATACAGCTCATGTCCCATCCACAGTCTATTAAAATAATGGAAACTCACCCTGGAAGCCATAATAAAGGTACAACCCTTAATTTGAAGGAATAATGGTACCAAAACATAACACCCCCGGGATATTTAGAAATACCTACACCCATAGTATAATATATATATTAATAGTATGAAAGTAATATTAATTATATTATACTAGCTAACCCGCGCAACTTCGTCTGCGTAACTTAAGAGAGAGAGAGAGAGAGTGAGTCGTAGTCACCAATACAATTCTAAAGCTGTTTTATCTAGGCACCATTTGAAGACCATTGAACAAAATTTGATAAAATTTGCTACAGTGCTAATTTAAAATCACGCAGACGAAACCACGAGATACATTATTTGTATGTCTGTAATAGGTAATATTTATTGGTTAATTCGAAGATATATTGTTTTTTTTAAATTATGTACGTTAAGAGAGGAACTATATTAAAAAATGTCACTTGAACAGGAATAATAAAGGAACTTTGGGTAACTTAAGTAACACTACTGGGGTCTTTTAAAGATAAAATGTAAGTATTTGATCATTATTTTTCTACAGAGTTATCTTATAACTGTGATATCTCCTAAGATACTTATTTTATTGAATAGAATTGATGTAAAAGGAAATTTTGTTTCAAAATTAAATACTTGTGATGAATAACGTATTTATTTCGATAAGGATTAATACCATGTTTATAAAAACAACTTGGCAAACAATGCATTATTTTAGATCAAATTTTATTACCATAAAAAGTTTATATTAAGTCAACCATAAAAGATAGACATATGCTATCGCAGACTTTTTTTAGATCTTTTTAAAGGAAACACTTTTACTATTGTTCATGGTAAGTTTAACCATTTACGCAGTGAACGCAATGTAAGCTCTCAAAAGAAATAAAATTTGCCCGTTATTGGAACATTTTTAATTGATGCTCAGCTTCTAGTGGTCGTAGCTTGATGTTATATAGCCTTCCTCGACAAGTGAGCTATCCAACACTAATATAATTTTTTCCATTCGAACCAATACTTCTTGAGATCATCGCGTTCAACCAATCAAACAAACAAAATTCAGCTTTAAAATATTAGTACCTATAGATGAATAATTATATAGTACTAGCGGTGTGCCCGCGGCTTCGCACGCGTTTATAGTTACGCAGTAGTTAGTTGACAATTCATATGCCGTATTAATTGAGGTATGGCGTGTATTTCCCGTGTATAATTTTCATCAAAGAATTATTTTTATTTCTTTTTTACCAAAAGCATAAATATGAATATCCCTAATTTGAGACATGACGGGTTCTTCATACAAACTTTTTAAAACCCAAGTTTTATTTTCACCATATGTAGAATAACACAATAAAATAATTCACTTTTAGCAAACCTGTATAATCCAGATAATTTACAATAGGTATATCGCTTACAATATATAAACTCCCGCGAGCCGCGATTGTCAGCGCACGTCATATTTCTATCATAAAATAAGACAGTAATTATGCCGTACCGCGTAGTTAAACAGTTTAAATCACTTCAGCCAATCTTAAGAAGAATACTGGACTATCATTTTATAGGTAATTATTAGATATACATTTCTTATTAAGTATAACAATGTCACTATAACAACAAACCAGATTGACAAGCAACAAACTGGTAGGTATGCGCATTTGGTGTTCCCATATTTTGTTTATAGAAACTTACATCCCCTGTTTTCTACCCTTATAGTTTTATTTTCGCTACAAAAAGTATCGTATGTCCTTTTCTAAGATCCAATCTATCTCTATACCAAAATTCATAAAAATTGTTTCAGCGGTCTAGGCGTGAAAACGTAACAGACAGACAGAGTTACTTTCGCATTTATAATACTAGTATGGATTACTGACAAAGTTGTTCTGGTGAATAGCCCATCAAATTATTGTCTTGCTGAGATATATACATTTTATTTGTCTTAACGAAGTATTCGCCGATTAATATTAAGATTGTTTGAGAATTTTCATGGAGTTTCATCTATCATTGAATCAGTACCTATTTACTTTGAACTGTAAATATTAGTTGAAAATGCTTTCAGTAAATAATATAAAATATTCGACGATGTGTTCCTCTCCACATTTTGCTACGTAATAGAAACCCTATTACACGTTTCTTTGTTACCTTTAATTGTTACTACATTAATTCTTGCAATAAATGCTATTAAACATCTTTTAGTATGCTGGATCTCATCCTTTTCAATATTTTTTGAAATACATGTAAGTAATACATATATTCAAAAATAATTATATACATGTTGTACGGAAATACATTTCCAGGATCAAATTAAGCTTAGTTTTTTATTATTATTGATATTCTGTATTGACATAAGTTTATTTGGAATATTTCAATATTATCGAACAAATCCAATTCGGATTCTAATCTTTTAACACTAAAAGCTACACTATAGTAAGAAAGGGCTTGGTGACACGATTTAAAGAGAATTCCCATAAACCAAGAACTTTTAGCGGATTAAAGATGGCTTCCATTGTTCGGTTGACAAAGACTCTTGCTTTACAATAGGATTTTGATAAAGGATCATGTGAAAATATCCAATGTAGTGTTCCTTGACATGTAATACGTAACTAGTTTTCTTCGCTTGCAAAGTGTAAATAGTGGCATGTATGTCAAAATGAAATACCTACTTACATATAAGTATATGAACATAAAAATATACATTGAAATTTATATTTTTATATTGATTTTTAGGAACTTTTAATTAAAAATTATTATTTATTACCAAGTAACGAATGCTTGTGGACTTATATTACTGATATGTAAGTAGTTATTTCCTTCCCGAATAAATTAAGGAGGTTGGAGATGAATATAGTGACAATGCATTTTTTAAAGGTTGTAACAATACTGTAAACTCAATTATGAATGAATTTTAATCATGAAATTATTCCAGTAATTTTATATTAATCCATTTTCAAATTTCTCGGTGTCTTCATTACAATGCACCTACACTGAAAAACATCTTCAGTTAAATTCTACGCGGCTGTTAACTGGAATTGATTAACGAAGGAACTTTCTTAGAGAGATCTAATTAAAATACATCTATTTTGTCTAGCAAGAATTAGGTCCGTCGGATTAAGCTAATACGATGTATTCGTCAGCGGTACGCCAGCAAACGTCACTGGTGTTGTGGTTCCATATAATATGTATATAATATGTTCATATGGGTAGATATAAGTTAATTAGTTTTAGAGCAACGCCAGCTTGTTGTTTACTTCAACTGGATTCTCCTCTTTTGACTCTCACCATTGTGAATTGACAGTAATACATCTATATATTAATAGGTGAATGAAAAGGTTTTGGTATCTTTTTAAGCGTATTGCGTGCACGGAAGGCTCTGAGAATTGGCATAGTTGAAGTTTATATGGAGAAGGAATGCAGAAAGCTAAAATTTATCTATAATATCTGTTACTAACATATTAAATAAAATAAATTAATACTATGAATCCTAAACCGACCCATGCCATTGAACTTAGACCCTTCAAAATATTGACATTGTCACTCAATGAAAAGTGACAGCAAGTGACGTAGTTAATACTCATTGTTTATGAATACTGTAAATGTCAAACAGAAAATAGTCTATGATCAAAAAGTCGCAGCTCGAATTTCGACCTTAGGGCGATCGCTAGTTTATTTAAATGCTTGGCTTTGGAATCAGATTTCTGTGAGCCATTTGGCCCAAATCAATTAATAGTTCACGCGAACACAACCGTTCATTTTCCTAATAACAGAAGAAATAGGCAACTGCCACTGTGTAGTAGTTAAACAGTGAATCAACTCTGTTCCTGAGCACTTAACTGGGGGTATGAATTTTGACTGATTTCAAATACGATAAAATGTTTCCTTGTTTATGCCTCGTTAGCCTAGTGGTCGTAAGCGCGACTGCTATGATCGAGGTCCTGGGATCGATTTCCAGGTCGAACAAAGTTTTATTGTTTTTTTTTCTATGAAATTCTCAGTAGCAGCTCGGAGTTTGGCTTCGTAGCCGATTTATGGCAATAGGCTCACCCCCTATTACATGGGACCTAAAAACATACACGGCGAACTGTGGGTGTACATTGGTACCTACACCTCTGCCTAACCCTTCGAGGAATACAAAATAAAAAAAAATGTTTAATCATAATCGAAAACTGTCAAAACTCTTGCTAGTGGTGAGTAACGAACTTTAACTATAAACACTTTAGCAACTTTAGCATAAAAGTTTACACTATCTTTATAATTGTACATAAAACAAGCAAGAAACACGAGAGCTTTATGTACTTATTAAAATCACCTACGAAACAAATACAAGTTGATTATTAATCAGTTGTTAACACTTTATATGTACATATAAGTTTCTTGAATTGTCACGAGTTATTGGGAAATACTCCGATCATTCTCATTTCCCCCCAATCACTGACTAAAAAAGAAGAGAATGAATTTGAACCACTGCGCTTTCTACTGCGGTTCAATTATATACTAATTGGCAAGGAGTATCTATCGAACCACAATGACGGCTCCTCTCCAGATAATGGAGACGATTGAAAGCGTTCTCGGTCATTACTCGCCTAGATAAATTTCTATATAAATTTCTTACGGATAGCGGTAAAGTAGTTTCTGAATTCTTATTGACAATGAAATTTCATACTTTGTTGAGAAATGTATTATTGTTTGTATCAAAAGCTCATAATTCAGTTTTTCGATCAACTTTTTTGTTACATCTTATTACTTTGACCCCACTATGTGACTATGTGTTTTTGATATTTATTTTAAAATGTTCCATAATTATTTCACGATAAAAAAATTATATATATATTGTTTTTATACTGCTCGACGCTTACCCCAGTCACACCTAAAAGAAAGTAGAGATATGCGATCGCTTAATAAAAACTGATTCACTCTTCTTTCAAATACTTGTCACTAAGAGAATTTTCTTTGGAGATTTCCCTCTACTTGAGGTAGCCACGCCAGTGACACACCTCCACCCTACAGAAGATCGCAGTCAAATAATCTTGTGTTGTGTTCCTGCGGATTCAAGAGCTCCTTGGAGTAGGGGATTCAAGGACGGTAACGCACTAGTGACACCTGGTATTACGAGCGTCTAAAGGCAACGGTAGCCACTTACCGTAAGGTGGACCGAGTAGTGAGTTCCAATCATTTGCGGTTCGCATAATGAGCGTAGATGCAAAGCATTTTATGCGGATAAAAGGAACTACTGCGTATGGATGGAGACTCATACGGCGTCTGGTAGTCTTATGATGCCAACAATTGCCGTTCATCTAAATTTCCGAGAGTATATTATGATGTTTCAATCTTTTATTTCAAGATGGATTTATTAATTTTAAAAGTTGTTATCAAAATGAAAGTTTTAATGATTTCATAACAAACACAATCCATCACTTCTCTTAAATTGTAACAGTCAAAAACATAGACCCTTGATTAATTACGCTCGATTAAATAAATTCATGTCTATAAATTATGATTTTAAAATGGATAACTTCCCGGCTATTTCCGATAACGATAGAAATCAGTAACAAATTAACTTCTATATCGTTTCTATTAAATTAGTTTTGTAATTACTCATTATAAATATTCATAAAGTTAATTATTAATTTCACTAGTTATTAACAAAATCAGATAACTATGTTAATGGGGTGAATTTAAATACATCGGTGGTAAAAGTGTTACAAATAACAATTTCGACATCAATATCGGTGGCAACAATTATAATGCAGGGTTTACAGTGGAGTTTATGGCGGGATCTTGATTTGTCATTTAGTTTTTTATTTATTTTTCTATTTGACCCAATATTTTGATATAACTTGGTAACTTCGTACACGTGATGTGTAAAATATACTTCCTCTCCGGTTCTTATAAGGGAGCCATGTTTAGAGTGATATTTCAAAATTAGAAAAATATCACGAAGTCAGGGTTAAAGGACGCGTTTTCAGTGGCCTTAACAATAAAAAATTAGTAACGATGGATAATCTGAATCTGTCATTAATGTCATTACAGATATCAGATAGTGTTTATATCTGACTTGAACAAAGTTTACTCAATTCGAATGTTTTTTTTTTTAATGAACTTCTTTGTTTATGGACTAATTAGGATGATTCTTTTTATGATGGATAGGAGATGATACCTCAAGGGTGGTTCCATTTTAATTTAATTGGCATTAGAAATTCAACTTCGAAGATAAACGAGGAAACTCTCCAAAATCGTTGAAGTTCGTTTAGTTTTTTGTTAAAAATTGTCTTGTAACTAAACGCAATGATATGATATAAGTATTTATAATAAGTAGTTAAATTTGTTGCTGTTAGAGTATATTTAGTTCGACTTTCTTAATGTAAGCTATAGAATTCAGAAAACGTTTAAAACAAGATTGGACTCTAAACCAAACCACCGGATAATTGATAACGAATGAATTGTTAACAGAAATACGAACAGTTTCATAGAAATAAACGTCAAGGTGTGTAGACGTTTAGAAAGAGGGAAGGGTTTGCGAACGCGTTTTATGACTCTTGTTTAAACTGCCACCCTTTAGAGTTACATTTCTGTGCACGCGATCTCTACGCGACGTTTCATGTGCTTTAATATCATAATATTCATGACTGTTAAATTTTTATACTATGACCATCGTCGATATCTAAATTACGCGTTCTCTTGTAAGATAGATTTGTTCATGTTTCAGAAAAAAAAATCTTAAAATATTTAAATTATTTCTAACCAGCGGTGTGCCCGCGGCTCCGCACGCGTTTATAGTTACGCAATAGTTATTTACATGCCGTAATTTTATTTTAAACCATATTATTGACAATTCATATGCCGTATCAATTGAGGAATGGGGTGTATTTCCCGTGTACAATTTTCATCAAATAATTCTCTTTATTTCTTTCTTACCAAAAGCATAAACATGAATATCCCTAATTTGAGACATGGCGGGTTCTTCATACAAACTTTCACCCAAGATTTATTTTTACCATAAGTGGAATAACACAATGAAATAATTCACTTGTAGCAAAACTGTATGATCCAGATAATTTACAATAGGTATATCGCTTAGAATTATAAACTCCCGCAAATCGCGATAAACGAGCATGTCATATTTCTATCTATACAATTAATAAAATTGAAGTGTCTGTTTGTAATGTCAAAATAACAGTTTTTTACTAAATGCATATGTAAGTATATACGATAACTATAACAAAAAGCCCAAATTTAAAATTTTTGTTTGTCTGTCTGTCTATTTGTTCCGGGTAATCTCCGAAACGGTTGGACTGATTTTGACGGGACTTTCACTGATAGATAAATATAATATAGGGAGTAACTTAGGCTACTTTTATTTTAGGAAAATAATAAGGGTTACGCACAAATAAAAAAGTAGTCATGGTGAATCCATTCGGGTTCTTAAATGGATTATGCTGAGTATTCCATAAGAGATATAACAAATTAACGTACTACATAATCATAGGCATTAAAAAGACCTACAAAAAGTCTTGGAGAGTATACATCTATCTCCTCAGGAATACCCACAAAAAGCAATTTTGCCTTTAAAATAGCAGGAAGCGGGGGAGCAAGATTCACATGGGTATTCTGTAGTCCACGTAAGTGAAGTCACGGGTACAACTAGTCATAAAATAAAACAATAATTATGCCGTACTACGTAGATAAAGAGTTTAAAAATACTTGAGCCAATCTTAAAAAGAATACTGGACTATCATTTCATAGGTAAGTATTAGAAATACAATACATTGTTTATTAATAATAACAATGTCAATAAATTAACAAACCGGTTGGCATGGCAGCCGATATTACCATGCATGCGCTTTGGTGTTTCCATATTTTCTTCCTACAAACTTCCATCCCCTATTTTCTACCCTTAAAGTGTTATTTCCCGCTACAAAAAGTCCTATGTCCTATGTCCTTCCTCAAGATCCAGTCTATCTCTATACCAAAATACATCAAAATTGGTTTAGCGATTTAGGAGTGAAAACTTAACAGACATACAGACAGAGTTACTTTCGCATTTATAATATTAGTATGAATTACATAGCATCAATCAAGAAATGAATTACATTAAAAGGTACTAAGAGATTAATGACAAGCATAGATGTGAACATACCATCATAACATAACATCACGCCTGTATTCCCCGAAGGATTAGGCAGAGATGTACTAACAATACACCCACAGTTCGCCGAGTATGTTTTTAGGTCTCATGTAATAGGGGGCGAGCCTATTGCCATTAATCGGGCACGAAACCAAACTCCGAGCTGCTACTGAGAATGACATATGAAAAACCCAATAACACTTTGCTCGACCTGGGATTCGAACCCAGGACCTCGATCATAGCAGTCACGCTAACGAGCACTAGGCTAACTAGGCAGTCATAGGCAGGAATAATGTTCCCAGGTAGAACATATATGTAGTGGTGTTGCATTCCTAGTTTAACATAAGCAAATAAATTAGGCAGAAACTAGAGATCTGTCTGTAAGTATACTTATATTACTCGAAGCCGTAATGTTAATTATTTTTATCGTTAGGGGTTTAGCTTTATGGTTACCGTCTTGCCTAATCTTTATTGACGATGTCGCCGAAGCTACGCTATGCCTAGTGGAAAACTAATATATTTGTTATAGCAAGACGCTTGTTCATAGCTATGTTAGGAACCGATAGGTGGCGCTATAGTCGTACCATTAATATAGGCAGAATAACGTCTGCCGGGGCAGCTAGTTTGTTAATAAATTGAAGCCACGAGAACCAGAGTGGGCTGACTATTTTTTGTTTCGATAAATTCACATATTCATAATCTAAAATGTGCTTTTACAACATTACAGTAGCCTAAAGTTATTTTCATTAGCAGATAAAATTCATATAATAACTTTTGATAGTTTGATAGATGAATTTATCGAAAAGAGCAGATAGAACACTCTGAATTTCGGGCCCTCAATTGTAACAGATCCAATAAAATTTGTATGAGTGCGTATCAAATAAATTATTCGTTATATGGCTTTTCACTTTACGGCCAACTTTTCCGTAACGTATCCGGGCCGTAAAGTAAGCGCCACGAAACCTTACCAATGTTGCAGAGATATATTACCGAGTACTCATTTACTTTATGATACGATCTTCCAGAAACTAAAACATTTATTTCCAGCGTACGAGCGATATGGGAAAACTACTTTTTTGATTTCTCTATCCCGTTATACTTCATCTAAAGCCTTGGGCAGACTTCATTTACGTGAGAAAATCCGATGAGAGCGAAAATTTAAAAGCCCAACATCTGCAAGATAGGAGAGTCGGCTAGGGATGGTGATTAAATCTGAAGTATTACGATTATGAAATCGATTCAAATGGAACCCTGATGAATCGATACACAAAAAAAAAAATTGCGGTCTAAATCATTTCTCAAAAATTTTTCATTTTTAAATTTGCCTTTCAAGTTTGCATTTACAAGTTAAATATAAATTCCTTTTATAGAAAACAAAAAGGATACCATGATAATTGATTTTTTATCATTTTAAACTAATGAAAGTTATTTTTACAACCATTCTATAAAGTATTAGTTATATAAATAAAAAGACAGAAAAGTATTGAGAAAGAGAATTTATTTCACAAATTTATTACTATACAGGGTATTAGTAGACCGCTCCCGAAAATGTAGACAGACGATAGTACTAATGACACCTTTGATGATGGGATGGAAAAAAAATTGATCCTGATTAAAAAAAATCATATTATTTAAACTTTTTATTAGCATTATTTACGCTCCATCGTGTTAGTACAGCTAAATGAAACGATAATTTCATAAAAAATACATTACTTTACTAAAAAAAAAAACAGAATTGAAACACAAAATCAAAAACAGCTGATGCTCGGATCAACGAACGCCCGGGCGCAGCGTCAATCTTGCGCTGCACGCAACTAACCTACTAGATGTGACGTACCTACCTGTTTTCAAATTAAAGTATTGGCCGGACTAAAAACAGAAAGTCTGTTAACATAAAGTACAAGAATTCTATTTTAAATTCATTCTGATAGATTAATTAATTGTCGATCATAATTGCAAATAGTTTCTTCAACTATTACATTATTCTGTACCATTTCATTTTTAATTTCTTGTACAAAATTGTAAATTTTTTAATTGTGTACGTGATAATCCAATTAGGTTAATTTAATATTCTAATATCATTTTTGTAGTAGCGAGCTTCTTGTTACGTCAGGGTACAATTGATTGTACAAATGTATTAAAAAAAATTGAATTATAACTTCTAAATTCCATATGAAGACTAGTCAGTAGGGATAACTAAACTTATGAAATAATAGTCGTGAATGTAGGTATAACGGTTTATCGATCTGCGGAAAAGATCAAAGTGCCGCTTTCGACGCTAACGAGGGGTTACTGCAAGGAGGCGGCCCGCGGCGCTTTATTTCTTTTGGCGGGGTTGATTATTAAGTTTAGTATTTTTAGTTCTTGAGACAGTTACACTTTGACTTTCATTTCATGTGCGCGTGCGTGGGCGACAGATATTCGTTCAATCGTATTGTTAACTAAGTTCTTGTCATTATTTTATTGTTACGTTTTTTGTTTCTTTTTAAGATTGTGTTGATTTTATGAGAGTTTTGTTTTAATAATGCCTAACGCATACGTTTATAGTGTTCGTGAATACGGTAGCATGTTAATGAATAATGTGCCTTGGAGAAGCTCGCGGGAATGCTTCGCGTGCATTACGAATTTACCGAGAGAGATTCCCGACAGCTGGACATCCGACTGACTCTCGCCTGATAATAGCAGCTATTCAGCGAGTGTTGGAAAATCGGCCCACTGCCCCAGTAGCGACAGGAGGTGGAAGTCAAGTGGCTATTCAGTTCGAGGAGAGCATTTTTGATGTCGTTCGTTGAAATCCGAACTTAGTTAAACGAGGTATTGCTAAATTGTTAAGGCTTCGAGATGTAACAAGTGTGTTATACTGGACAGTTTCCAAGGTGTTAAAGCGTAAACGAATGTGCCCATAAAAAGTGCACAAAGTGCAATCTCGGTATCCGGTGAAAACGATCACTGGCGAATTTTTTACAGATTACAGATACGATTACAGACCCGCAACAACGTGTGCCTGGTTTCATTGAACACGTGATCTGGACGGACGAGTATACATTTACAGGAAACGGGCTGTGGAACCGAAGAAATACACACGTTTATTCCGAGGTGAACCCGCACGCTGTTCTACAAACCAGGCTCCAAACCCGATGGTCGGTTAACGTATGGGCAGGTTTATTTAAGGATCGCATACTAGAACCAATAATTCTGCCACAGCAACTTGACGGACAGCGATATTTAAACCTCATAAATGAACAGTCGGAGGACATTTTAGACGATTTATCATTAGCTAAATATCGCCGAAAATGGTTTTAGCATGATGGTGCACCCCCACATCCTCAGATTCGTCCGTGAGCGCCTCACTGAGCTATTTGATGATCGCTGGATCGGCAGACTAGGACCACACTCTTGGCCACCTCTGTCACCCGATCTGACCCCGTTAGTCTTCTTTCTGTAGGGGTATGTGAGAGAATGTGCTTTTAATCGTAAGTGTGTTAGAGCCAACGAAATGCACCAAAGGACCGTGGATGTTTTCGACAAACTACGTGCGGACTGGGTCGAGGACTCCACGATGATGCCTGCATGAGGATACGTAACGCCGAGCCCAAATCTGCCTCGAAATGAATGGGGTACAATTTGAGCCGCATCTCATAAGACCACGGAAGCTTTAGATTGGTAAGCTGTTTCATACCTACATTTTTTATAAATAACTTAGTACTGAACTGATATGAATAGGTACATAACTGAATACATCAGAATAATAAACATTCTTACACGATGGATTAAAAAACATGGCTCAATGCTTGTTAAAATTTTATTTAAGTATTTTTTTCGTTCGCGGGGAATCGAACCCGTTACTTTTTTAATTCAACCGGAGAATTCGAATGAAAGTGGCCAGGTAGACACTAGCACAGTGGCAAAGTAGATAAGTTAGGTATTTAGACAATATTGTAAATAAGTATTTGTGCGATCGCCAGCTGCGGGCCGCGCGAGAATGACACCGCGCCGCGCTCGCGCTGGACTGGCGCCGCGACGCGCCGCGCCTGCGCGTTATTTGACCCTAGCAATCAGCTGTATTTAATTTGGTGTTCATTGCTGGTTTTATTTTAGTTAAGTATTGTATTTTTTGTAAAATTCTCGTTTCATTAAGTTGTACTAACATGATGGAGCGTAAATAATGCTAATAAAAAGTTTAAATAATATGATTTTTTTTAACCAGGATCAATTTTTTTTCCATCCCATCATCAAAGGTGTCATTAGTACTATCGTCTGTCTTCATTTTCGGGAGCGGTCTACTAATACCCTGTATACTATTATCGTTATTTTTCTGTTGGATAATTTTGCTGTTATGTATCGTATTATAATAAGTGAATGACACAATAGGGCATACAACGATAATTAAATTAATAATGTTAATATAAAAAAGTGAACTTAATGCCGTGTACTCAAGGATTATAATTGTAAATTCGGAACATTAATTATTCGTATCGTAACTTGGAATGTGGACAAAGTGAAGTTTTCTCCCTTAGAAACCTGTTGATGGTTGCGATAACGCTGGCCGACTGGTCGATTATAATCGACAGCAGAATAATTATTATGTCTTCAATAATTTATTGTTCGTTGCGTAGGAATAAATATATTACATAATTCGTTGTTGTAATAATGACCACCTCTAAATTAGAATCTTAGCTTTTTTATTACTTCTTCTATCAATGAAAAAGAAGGAAAGTGATGACAAAGCCAATGCAGCTAACTGGCGAGTTTTTAGTAATTATGTGAAAATTTGTAATTTTTTACATGTATTTGGTATATTCAACTTATTTTAAATAATTTTATGGTTTTTATCAAAACAGAGAAAATCAAACCTCGATTTCCTAGGTTGAAATATGAGTCGTTGGATCGATTCACATCTGTGTATAGATGAATAAGATCGATTTTTGGCCAAAGAATCGACTTTTCAATTAATCAATCTTAAATTGCCATCCCTAGATTCGGTGCCCAGTAATCTGCCACAGATCTTCAGCTGTAAAAATAACGTTTCTTATAAATTAAAAGCCGGAGTTTTTTTACAGGACACGTAAAAATGGACTCTGCAATAAATCACAGTGAAGATTATTTTATCTCCAACACTTTACAGCCTCTATTCTTATCAGAGAGACAGAAAATTCTAAGGATTTTTTGATTCTATTCATAATTGAAGTTGCTATTAAGTTTCAAAAAATAAAATAATGTATAATATTATTAATAATACAGAAAAATATTTCGAAAATTTTTGGTTCGAAACTCTTAAATTATGTATAATATAACTCCAGGACAAAAATAATAAACGGGAAAATATATGATCCATATATAATTCGTTTAAATATTGTTGAGGAGCGAGTCAGGAAGCCTACCTTAGGATTGATCTGTCCTCCTTCGGGAACGTGTGATCGGCGTGGTCTTCTGTGGACGGACGCCCGGTGCTACGCGCCTAGGGCAGGTACTTCAATGGAATTTAGCGCGATACGCTGGGTGAATTGTGATTGCCGATGCCACTTCATTCGGATTTGTTTTGCTAAATAACGCGTCTGGATAAGAAGATCGTCAAGTGCAAATGACCCACACGCCCACAAGACCGGCATTCCGTATGACATCATCGGCACACATCGCAAAAGTTGCCTCTCGGAGCAACGGCGTCAGCATTGCCAATGAGCAGATTCGAGCGATCCGTACGAAAAACTACGATTCGTTTGATGTGGTGCGTCAGATGCTTACAATGCCGACATGTGGAAGCTTACGTAAAAGCGACAAATCGCGGAGTGCACTGCTCCATGGTACATTTATTTACTCGTAGTCATATTCTAATTGATAAATCCGTTCACGTGGAGTACAAAAATATTCAAGTACTTTCTAAAAATAATGCGTGGCCGTATTTAATACTAATGACAGAACAAATAAAACAACTAAAAGTGACAAAAAAAAATTATGTTTTAATTATAATCAGATTAAATTTTAATATTAGGTTTAAAGGGTTTCTTGAATTTGTTTTCATATACAGTTATTTTAAATTAGTATGTAGGAGATTTATATAGCCAAAAGGGAATATGGAATGAAAGAAAAATAAAATCTAATATAAATATAATTCCAGAACATTTACACGAATTAATTAATTTTATATCCTATAATAACAATTTTGATATTCCTTTACTATTAAAAAATGTAATACTATATTTATAAATACCGTATTTAAAGTGAACAGAAAATAATAGGTCTCTACCTATGAAATTGCCGTTCTGCAGTACTGGCTATTCAAATCAAAAAAAAATTTTGTTTGGCTAAGAATTCTAATTTCAAATTAATTTTATTTTAAAGACATGGAATTCTTTTTCCAAAAGTAGTCATTTGTTTATTGATTAGTGTTACATTTTCATCGCATTTCAATCTTTTTTGTCATCATGGATACGTTAAAAATTCGAGTAATTATGGAATATGAGTACCGTCGTGGCAGCAACGCGGCACAAGCGGCACGCAACATCAACGACGTTTACGGAGCTAACACTACAAACCAACGCACCACCTGTTATTGGTTTGCTCACTTCCGTTTTGGGAATTTCGACCTGAAAAATGAACCTCGCGGTCGTCCGAAGACTTTGGTCAACAATGACGAATTAAAGGCGATTGTGGAAGCTGATATTACACAATCTACGGCTGAATTAGCAGCAGCTTTCGACGTTAGCGTCAAAACAATATTGGTCCATTTGCGACAAATTGGCAAGGTAAAAAAGCTTGACAAATGGGTGCCCCACGAACTCAATGATCGCCAGCGCGAAGTAGGTGTCGAGATGTGCCTTGCACTGCTCAACAGACACACAAATGAAGGAATTTTGAACCGCATTGTTACCTGCGATGAAAAATGAATTCTGTTTGATAACCGCAAGCGCTCAGCAAGTTGGTTGAATCCTGGTTCAGCACCTAAACAATACCCTAAACGATAATTTACCCCTAGAAAAGTGATGGTCACTGTTTGGTGGTCTAGCGCCGGTGTGATTCATCACAACTTCTTACCAAACGGGGTGAGCATTACTGCAGATGTGTACTGTGAAGAACTGAACACAATGATGGAGAAGCTGAGACATCTCCAACCAGCATTGGTCAATCGCTCGTCTCTGCTGCTCCTGCACGACAACACGCGACCTCATACTGCACAGCAAACGGTCTACAAGTTGCAAGAACTGGGGTTGGAAGTTCTCCGTCATCCATCCTACTCACCAGACCTTGCGCCTACAGACTACTACTTTTTCCAGAATTTGGATAACTCCTTGGCGGGGAAAAATGTCAATATCCGAGAGGCAGTACAAAATGCCTTTGAAGAATTTGTTGCCTCCCGTCCAGCTGATTTTTTTAAGAAGGGCATCAATAAACTGCCACTGCGCTGGCAAAGATGCATTGAGTGCATGGGTGATTACTTCGATTAATACAAATAAAAAATACATGAAAAAAATTAGTTTAAATTTTTTCATACAATACGGCAATTTCATAGTAAAGACCTAATATAGTCCATAACAGGTCTCCTGAATTGGGTTTCGGTGGAACGACTCAGTGCAGACTCGAAGCAAGAACCGTCGCCTGTAGCAGCCGCCTCACCATAATAACCTTGACCATCGAGATTTTCGTCATTATGAAATGGAAATAGTAGAATATTAATACAAAATTTTGATATGAGGTTTTTCCAGTAATTTTAGTTCAGTCTTCAGTTTATTTCGATAATTTACATTGGATATTTTTATGCCAGTCTTATATTAAACATTAAATTCAACTGGGGTCTTACAATTTTTTTTTTTTAAATATTTATAAAAACAAATCTTTACTATTCCATAGTCTATTGTATAATGTCAATCGTTTTTTCTATCATTATCAAATACCGCATACATTATTTTAAATTTTAAAAAACAATTTCAGACATTTTATTTGATCAAATAGAACCTTGATAGAAAAACATTATCTTTAACTCCTAACAGCGCATGCCTTAAAATTATCAGACGTAACAGAAATTGAAAAATAAACAACAATGTATTATAATTAAATATGATAAAATTATATAAAACATTAAACTAAACGGATCGTATTATACATTATATCTGAACGAACGAATACAATTAACCTAACCGATGCCCTGGAAATTAAACAATTACATAATATACACGAAAATAATACAGTATTAAGATAAATAGAAGCGGACTACATAGACCTAATATAACAAATTGTTAATGATAAGTTTGATCAATAGGCAGTTATACCTTCACGATGATTACGAGTCTATAACTGAACGGTTTGCAATTAGGTAAATGCTGCCATTTAAATACAAGGTGTCCAGAAAGGGTATCGGGTATTTATTTTCGCGCCATATTCGAAACGGGGCGTCTAAAGGGTGCTGGGAGGGGTTCGTGGCGTCCGCCATTTTGTGGAGTTTTAGTCACGATGGAACAGTACTCGGGGACGCATCGCGCATTTTGCGTACGAGCGTATTATCGTAATGGTGATTCAATAGTGACTGCTCAACGTCTCTATCGTGCGGAATATCGTACACGCCACGCGCCAAGTGACGATAGCATTAGGAAATGGATCAGGATGTTCGAGAATACAGGTGCGACAGTTAAAATTCAAAACTCTGGTCGTCCTCGTTCAGTTCGCGATGAAGAAACAATTGAAGAAGTTGAGGCGTCGGTTCGTCAAAATCCGTCTTTATCCATCCGAAAGCGAAGCCAAGCGTTGAACATCAAAAAATCGTCTTTACATTCGATTTTAAAGAAAGACTTACATCTAAAAGCCTATAAAATTCAATTGGTTCAAGAATTGAAGGATACGGACTATGCTAATCGACTGAATTTTGCGAACGAAATGCTGCAGCGATTTAACAACTTTAACAACATACTGTTCAGTGACGAAGCAAATTTTCACCTGAATGGTCATGTTAATAAGCAGAATTGTCGGTACTGGGCAGTGGAGAATCCGAGACGAAAGCATGAACGACCCCTGCATAGCCCAAAGGTCGTTGTTTGGGCCTCTATGTCTGCTAAAGGCATAATTGGTCCTTATTTTCATGAAGATCAACGAGGCCGAGCAATTAATGTGAATAGTGACCGTTATTGCGATATGTTGCGAAATTTTTTGGTCCCAGTGTTGCAGGAGTTTGCAGGTTTCACACGCAGAAGTTACAATCCGCAACTAATTATTCTATTTGATAACAGTTCTATCATGGTATTAATACTTCATGAGAATTATTTATTACTTAAAAAATTGCAAATATACAGTATGTTTAACTGACTTCAGAAAAAGCAGGTTTTCAATTCGAATGTATAATATTTTTTTATGGATGTTCAGCCATAACTTCTTTGTTTATGAACCGATTTAGACGATTCTTTTTTCGTTGGAAAGAGGACACCTCAAGGGTGGTCCCATTTTAATTTCATTGGTATTGGACCTTCGACTTCGAAGATACACCAGGGAACTCTTCAAAATCATTGATGTAGTTTCCTTTTTTTTTTGTTTAAAAATTGTTTTATTAATAATTTAATAAAAGCAATCGGTCTTCCGTTCAATTTTTTGAATCACTATTAATTAAAGGAAAAACCAAATACATCCCAAGAACAGTAAAACTGGAATCAATCCCCTTAGGGCAGATTAAATGGTTTGAATTCGTTTTTGTGCCCTTTAAGCTTTGTTTATAGCGGTCCCTAATATAAATTAATTATGTAGGGCACAGCAGCGCCGCCTGTGCCGCTCGTGCCGTCACCGAGAACATATCGCCGCGTGAATGCGAATAGGCCCGGAGATAATTAGGGATACCATTTAAAAGCTTTGAATAAAAGTAAATAAGGACTTTTCTGTAATTGGATATACGTGAGGCTGAATGAAATGGGATGAATTATTTAAATTATCGTAAAGCATTAACGAAGTTCAAAGCTAATATTGACTAGCAAAGCATATCACGATATTGAAAATCTAGAAAACAATCTTCTAAATTTCTCTAAATTTTATAATTACGAAGGTCTAATTAATAACACCATACAGTAAATGCTTTACCTCATTGCTCGTACTATTGACTTTACTATTTACTAGACGTTTTAAAAGGCGGTCGACAGCTAGTTAAAAATATTTTCACTTATATCGTCAGATACAAAAGGAAATAACACATAAAGAGAGTTAGGACATAGAAAAATTTCTTGGGAAATTTCTCTCTATTTGGGGCAGCCTGAGACTATTGGAATACCTACATCCGACGCCGTTAAATAACTTTGTGTTGTGATCTTGCGGTAAGTAGGGTTTCAAGAGGTCCTTGTGGTAGGCGATTGTAAGGTCGGCAACGCACTAAATACCTATGGTATTTGGTTATCGGACTTGTAAAGCGTCTACACTCTACACTGTTAGCCTTAAGGGCCTTAGAACCATTACAGGCTTTGACAGCTTCACCAGGCTTGGGTGTATATCAACATATATATTTTATTGAATCTTGATATTTACCGACAATTACTACGCCGCGATACTACAGCTCTGTGGATTTTATTATGAACTAGCTATTATCCGCATGGTTCACTGGGTAATAAAAAAAATTGCATGTCCACGACATAATCGACTTCTATACAAATTCCATTTGAATTCGTGAAACCGTATGAGCGCGATTGATTGGTATTTTTAAACGGATTGTTTTCTAAATGTAAAAATTTTATTTATTTGGAATGTTATTCCCAACTTTTGCTTTATAATACAAGTATAATTTAATTTCATATTACTGACTAAACAACCATGGGCAAAAAAATGTTAGCCGACACGAGATGCCCGGCAAGTGTGAAGAAACATTTTAGTGAAAAGTCAATTTAAAAAAAATACACCGGGTGATCCCGAAAAACGAGAATCCAAAAGAAAGCCATTGTGAATATGTTTATTTTATTACTATGTGTATGGTGGTCGTGACCCCTACCAACCACTTTTAATCTATGCATATTTTAACATGAAACTTAGAAATTATCCAGTCTGTTTATTACCACACCGCCAACGTTGTGACCAACGCGTCGCCACATCGACAGCCAATCTTGTTTCACATCAAAAGAGAAAGTACACAGAGTACACTAATACCATTTTATAATATATATATTTAATGAAACCCATCCCTGGTGGTTGGGCGGATAACGGATGACGTATTAAAGGCTCATTTGTGAACATTTTATTCAATAGATGAACAGTTACAAAAGAGCTTGTGGATTCAATAGCTCCTAATAGACCGAATACGGTTTTGTTCGTGCTCCGTTTGTTCGTCCTCCCTTTTAATATTAAATACCAGGCTTTATACTATTTTATCAGCGAGTAGATGAAAATCTTTCAACTGAAAACATGAAAGAGTAAAGAGTCATCATATCTTACATTTTACAAGAAACGTATAAATAGCATGCTCTATTCAAATACATAAGACCCGTCCTTTTTTTAGTTTGAAATGTAAGCAAATATCTCATCTCTTAGTAGCAAAATAACATCACTGAAAAACAATTTATTTTCTATTATATAACAAATTAAACTCAGTTCCTTAATTAAGTATTTAAAAGTATTCTCGTTCTCCAAGTTAGGTTGAATAATCCGAAGGCAGGTCGAGCGGAGTTGTTGATCGCTGTCTTACAAAGCGCTTGTAAAGTTTTCTCATTAATGCCGCATACATACTGCGTACTCAGTTGTTGCCTGAGGCTCATTACTGTTGCGCTTCTGATCTCCTCTACTTGGGATTAATTAGCTTCAATGTTACATTTCTATTTGACTTAAGTTATATATAACTACATAGTGTTTATGCAACTGTGTCCTTACGAAATAGAACAGACATAGAATACAGATGCAAGTATAGACGCATATTCTTATAAAATTTATGTAACATTTAATACTAGCTGTGACCCACGGTTTTACCCGTGTAGGCAATTTTTATATTTTATGTAAAACTATCAACATTTTTATGAGGAATAAAATAATTTTTCAAATTATAATATAGTCTATGTTACTCGCTGATACTGTAGCTTTATATTGGTGTAAGAATATTAAAAATCGGTCCAGTAGTTTTTTATTTTCTCCATTACAAACAAACAAACAAAAAATCAATTCTTTCCTCTTTATTATGTTGGTATAGATTGTTTGTAATCCTAAGCATAGCTGCTCAATGCATACCTAGTCGTTGTCGGAACATTTCGTCACTTTTCATTTTTAAAACTTAACAAACAATTTTCCAGCTTCTTATATTTAATATTCGATAGCTAATGCATAATTAAAGCTGAAATTATGTTTTCAAGTTGCAAACGATCGTTCATTAATTTTGATTTTCACTAAAGCCGACCAATTAATCTAAAGTTTACTCGGTTAGGGCTCAATGAATAGGTCTCCTGATAATTAACCTTTTATCATCTTCTAGTACATGATAGAGCGTGGGTAAACTCTTTTCAAAATACAAAGATTTTGTATTAAAATTTAAACAAGTATTTTGATTAAAAAGACTATAATTATTTATAGGACCTCCGGTGGTAAGTAATGTTAAATGCAGTATCATAAAAAAAAAAAAAACACTTAACTTTTTAAGGCAAATCACAACATGCACTGTTTAGATAAAAATACCTATATGAAAGAATACAAATAAAAAAAAAGTTGTAACAAGATTATTAGATATTATGTCAACTAACTATATACAAACAAATTGAATAAGAAAAAAAAACATCTATGTCAGCTATATATTTAAAAAAATGTAAATAACTAAACGTCAATATATAAAAAAGGAAAAAAAAAATTAAATTATCATTAATAAAATTAACATACAAGATTAAACTTTTGTTAGAATGCATTGCATGCAATTATAATGCTGTAACAGATTTTATTTTATAAATACGGTGCCACTGTAAATTAATTGTTTCTGTAACATGACATAAAATTGTCTAGTTATTTACATTTTTTAATTCACAGAGTGAATAAAGCGTTCCCTCTGTATGCGGAAACAATTTTCAGAATGAAACAGTGAAACAAAAATTGTATGCCGCTTTGAATCCTAATAGGTTGGCGCATTATTTTATGGTAACCGTCCAACAAGCCTACGGTAAGTATATCAACATATTGATTCATATTCATTAATTGTATTCATCGTGATATTCATTGCTAAAGGTCAATCTATCTCCATTTTTAGAGAATTTTCAGTTTCCCACTTGGATTATCTGTTGGCAGTTTACATAAATATTGCTTAATATTAGATATTGTTATCTGTTTGTATTTAGACAATGTATGACAAAATTTATTAGCTTTTATGTGCCAATTTTACTATGTTAATAACTGATCCTAAGAACAGGGAAGATGGTGGTTGAATATGACGTTGATGACAGTTGATGTGGTTCGTATGGTGCTATACATTTTTGGACGCTGGTAACAATTTACTATACCAAGTTAGGATAAAAAACTGTAACATTTTCTTTATTCTTTCGAAATAATATTCACAAAACCACAATTCTCAGTCAAAATGTTGTATGTAAAGCATTTTAAAAAGTACACTAATTACATAAAAAATTTAACTGGCGGAAGTATAATGTTTGAATAAAAATACGTAAGAAGTCTTGGTTTTTGTCATTATAGGGATAGCGTTGTAGGTATATGAAAAATGAAATAGCAGTGGATGACAAACCTAACGTGAATTATTTAAACCAATTGGTCGCTTTGTTCCGGACGACGCGACGCGACGAGTCTCGTACGTGATACCACGCCTTGTAATCATTTGCTGAATTGGATTATGGTATTATCGCGTAACATGGGTAACATGCATGTGTTTTTGTATTTAGCTCTTCATTAAGTTTTATGAGTCAGTATATTGTAAAACTATCTTTTTGATCATATAGGTTTTAATTATCACCACCTGTTAAGAATTGTATACCGATTTGTTATAACAATATCTTTTTTATCAAGAATATGGCAATATTTAAAAAGTTTTTATTTAAATGATATAAAGATGGCAAACGGGCAGGTGGCGCATCTGATGGAAAGTGATCACCGCCGCCCACAAACATCCTTAACACCAGAGGGCTCGCAGATGCGTTGCCAGCCTTTTAGGGAAGAATAAGCTCTCTTCTTGAAGATCACCAGATCATAACTGCTCGGAAAGATCTCAGGCGACAGCTGGTTCCACAGAGTGGTTGTGCAAGGCAGAAAGTGCCTTAAGAAACGCTCAGTTGTTGGATCGCTTGATGTCCGTGATCGCCGATGTCCGATGGTGAAATTCAGCAGCCGGGATCAATTCAAACAATTCTTCGGAACACTCCCTATGATAAATGCGGTACAAGATACAGAGTGAATCAACAACTCTACGCAGAGCCAATGGATCAAGCCGATCGGAAAGAGCTTGATCGTCAATAACTCGAGCCGCCCTACGATGATTGTCAAAATAAATAATACTAATGAAAAGTTATTTTTAGACTTACACAACAATAATTTGAAATAAAATAAAATAACGAAACTATAAATCTTTCGCTTGTCATGTTCATGTTGGTCATGTTCCTTACGCAATTAAGAAAAACTATTGTGTTTGCGCGATAATGAGTGGACTGTATGGAATTATTAAAATTAAGCAGTAACGAAAAGATTTGAATGTACCTTACCAATGCTAAGTGAAATTCATATGTGAACCGATGCGATAATGGGGAACAAATATAGGTAGGATAGGAAAAAGAGGTACTCACAACTTTGAGTCACAAACTGTCCAGTCCGAAGATGGATCCTTTCTTCCAAATTACAAGGTTTTTGATATGTGCGCGTGGTCAGGCTCAACGGTACGATTTTGTCGGAGCGATACGGTTCGTTTTATGCTAAATCAACGAAGACACTGGCGTGTACGACGATAGTACTAGCCAACGGTAGGAAATTAGACGAAGCGGGGCGGGGGGCGGATTCAGGGATGGAACATTATAACATCGATTCACAATACGATAAAGAGGCGCAAACATATTGGATGTTCTATGTAAATTGAACCTCAAGCGAGAATGATATACGTTTTAAATTTGAACAATTTTGTTCTGTTTTATTTATTAGTGTACTTTTATTTCTGTGCCACTGGAGATGTGAAATTACTAATATTGAAACTTAATTTTTAGTAAATTTATTTGTAATATATTAATGAAAACTTTACATACATTTAAGGTATCTATAGATACCTATAAAAATATAGGTACCTATAGATTATCTGGAATTTACTAAAACATGTTGTGACCACAACCAAGACATTTAAACACACCTGCCGTCCCCTATTACATTAAAGTCACGTTCATTTCGTTTGTAAATGAATTCGCGGAGGCTTTCACGGCTACAGCGAAAATTAATTAATGTTTACGTTGGCCCAAACAATTACACTTGAGTTTCATTATAAAATGCTCTCTGACAAAAATGTTTTTTGTCGGGTATTGTTTTTGCAGTCACTCATTTTTTGAGTGTAAGCAGTGCCGAATAACATATGAGGTAGCCAACCCCTGAGCCAGCCTACAAAAAAGGGTGTACTTATGTACGCACGTAAAAAGTTATATATATATATATATATATCTTTAACGTAACAAAACAAAACTACAAAAAGAAATCCCGTTTGTCAAAACATGATAAAGCTAGCCACCAATTGTAATATTGTGAATTAATTTATAATAATTACACTAAGTCGGACTTTTACCAGTGTCAATGTGCCAGCAACCTTGGAACCAGTCGGTTTAATGCGTGACGATGGCAAAAGACCCGACGGTTCATGCCTTGGAAGATGGGCCGGCCCTTAGTTTGGGATGCCACGCGCGTAGATACTTTGACACCGTCCTATCTTCTAGCTACTTCTTCAAAGGCTGGCGCAGCAGCTGTCTCATCAGAGAACCTCAAGCAGCGCAAGTATGCAGCCCTTGGTAGGGGCTACATATTTGTACCTTTTGGAGTCGAAGCCCTAGGTCCATGGAGACCAAGACCACGCAGCCTCTTTAAAGAACTCGCAAGTCGACTAGTCGACACATCTCGACACCAGAGGGCTTGCCAATACCTTGGTCAAGTTAGTATTAGTAATCTTTGTTCTTATTAAAATTTCGTAATTATTTTTGCTCAATAATTGCATAACATGATTCATAAGTACACATTGTTTTAATTTGATTAAAAATCAGTAAAATTATTATATTTACATAATTATCAAAGATGGCTAACTTCATAATGTTAAATCATGCGTGCGCAGCTCATAACTATACCTTCTACTAAAGACGACAAAAGAAGTATGACTTCCACAATTTAGTTCATACCAGTCGTACCCAAATGGATCACGAATCACGACCAACATATGTGTATGATATGTAAAATTCTGTCTTGGCTATTCATTTCAGGTTGAACCCGTATATTTCACTCCTGCCATAGGTTTAAAGGCCATTTTGCCATTCTCAGGCTTATAAACTTCTCTCAGAAAAGGTTACTTGATGATTGCGCAGCTTTTGTCCTGATGGTATACGGTTACCGTAGCCTATAGATAATTGTAACATCATGGTATGATCTACAATGTTGCCAACCTTGACCCCCCCCCCCCCATCTTCAAAAGGCTCTGGAAACCATTTTTACCGCAGGAACACAATACAAGGTTAGTTGGCTGCGATCTTCTATAGGATGGAGCAACTCTCATAAACGTCAATTTATTGAGAAAAAGCTACATTATCCTCATTAGCCTAGTGGTCGTAAGCGCGACTGCTATAATCGAGGACCTGGTTTCGATTCCCAGGTCGAGCAAAGTGTTATTGGGTTTTTCCTATGAAATTCCCGGTAGAAGCTCGGAGTTTGGTTTCGTGCCCAATTAATGGCAATAGGATCGCCCCCTATTATATGGGACCTAAAACGTACTCGGTGAACTGTGGGTGTACATTAGTATACCTCTGTCTAACCCTTCGGGGATACAGGCGGAATGGTATATGTATAAGTTACATAATGTATTACTAATAATAATATAAAAGAATATGATATATGTGTTGTTAATAAATATAATAAAATCTTTATTGATAATCTTAATGGTTTTCTGAGACAACGTTCCAATGTATTATAAATAGACGCTAATTCAAACCAAATGCCTTAAATAGAAATCAAACCAGACCGTGGTTACGGTCAAGGATATTCCACAGCTGACAGATCTGGGGTAGGGAATTTTCCGATCTGCTCTGGTGAATATTAATCGCTGTGGAACAATCATAAGACTTAGACTTCTACTACGAGTTTTCATAGTAATACTTTCTTTAAAATTTATTAAATAAACCTCACAATGTGCCATTATTAGACAGATTTTTCTATTCTAGAAAATATATTTTTATATAGTTGATCAAATACATTGCATGTGATATATATTTGGAAAAAATTGTTCTATACATTTAACCTTTCGATTTCTGTTAAACTAAAATAGTTATATAAAAAAGCTGGATGCTTGTACATGCGTTAGAAATTATCTTCGCCACAATAAAACAAAGGGTTCTAGCAAGCTACTTCATAGTTGACTGTAGAATTTTTGTTACAGTGTGTTCGTGCATCGTAAAAATTCACTCTCATCGTTTTTTCATAAGATGTCTAACGAAATAAAAATTCAAATATATTAAAATTTAAAATTAAAAATCCAATAAATAGACAGATACTTTGTAATAATGAACTGTTGTAGTCAGCAGTCAGCACCGTGGTAGAGGGGGCGTCCGTGCTCGGTCCGCCGAGACACGATTTATATCAATTTATTACACGAACACATTAATTATAACTCCATGTAGCCGCACTCTATTATAAATTCATAACAAAATTATTTTATTTTCACTTGTCCTCGTCCCTTGTGGATAATAATAAAATATTGCCTTTTAAAGACATTAATTCAATATATATTGCTGTGTTTACAATTTTTCTTGTTGTATTTCCCCTCAGCTGACTGTGTTGTTCAAAAAATAGTACATGTACGTGAACCTATAATAATGGGTATTATAAAGCTGAAGAGTTTGTTTGTTTGGTTGAACGCGCTAATCTCAGGAAGTACAAGCTATAATTGAAAAAATATTTTAGTGTTGGATAGCTCATTTGTTGGGGAAGGCTATAGGCTATATAACACCACGCTACGACCAATAGGAGCGGAGAATCAATGAAAAATGTTGCAAAAACGGGGAATTTATCGAAATAAATACGTTATTAATAAATAACGTAATAACAAATATTTAATTTTGAACAAAATTGCCCTTTACATAATTTGATTTCAAAGAATATCTTAGGAGATATCACAGTTTTAAAAATAACTCCGCAGCAAAATAATGATCAAGTACCGTGCGTGCATTTTAGCCAAATGATATGGCAGGCGGACGGCACTTATAAATTGTATTGTAGGTGCCTACGACAATTATTGTTATTTGTCTCTGTCTACGTTCCACTCTCTCTTTTGTTACACAGAAGAAGTTGCGCGGGACAGCTAGTTTAAAAAAAAGCAGTAGTACATCCGATATATAAAAGTGGAGACAAAAGCATTGTCAACAATTATAGACCTATTTTTGTTTTATCAGTTTTGTCAAAATTGTTAGAAAAGATTTTGAATAGTAGACTAATCACATATCTTAATACTCAAAATTTTATCGCTGAAAAGCAATATGGTTTTCGTGCTGGTAAAAGTACTGAAAATGCCGTTTTATTATTAACTGAAGTTGTGAGTAAAAACCTTGATTATAGATTTAAAACTTTAGCTATCTTTTTGGACTTGTCCAAGGCATTCGACACTGTATCTGTTCCTATTCTACTAAATAAACTTGAAAGGATTGGCATAAGAGGTCAAGTTCTTGATATCTTTAAAAGCTATTTAAGTGATCGCTCACAGATCGTCAAAATTAATAACTTAATGAGTGAAGAGGCTTTTCTTACCTATGGAGTACCCCAAGGCAGTGTTCTAGGTTCTACCTTATTTTTAATTTATATAAATGACCTTTGTATGCTATCTCCTAATAATGCTAAAATCATAACTTATGCTGACGATACCGTAATTATTGTACGAGGAGAAAATTGGTCTGAAGCTCAAACACATGCTGAATATTCTTTAAATTTAGTTATGAAATGGCTGTCCGCTAACTTACTAACACTGAACCTAGACAAAACTAAATTTATTACATTTACTCCTAGAGTTACATCTCAGCCTACCTCCTGTTATAGTTTAACAGTTCATACATGTTCCTCATTAGACAATTTGACATGTAGCTGTCCTATAATTGAACGTATCCATACCATTAAATATCTTGGTCTTTTGATTGATAGCACTTTGACATGGGATAAACAAGTAGATTCATTTATATCTAGGGTCAGAAAACTAATATTTGTGTTTAAATCATGTACTTTGCCTTAGCTCATTCAATTTTAACCTACTGTATTACGGCTTGGGGTGGATCTAGAAAGAGCTTATTTCTTCGACTAGAGAGAGCCCAGAGGGCTGTATTAAAAGTAATGGCATATAAGCCAATATGTTTCCCTACGAATGAATTATATGCCCTGTGGCGAATTCCTACAGTTAGGCAATCTTTTCTTCTAAATGCTGTTCTCCGTCAACACTCTACCCTCACTTTTGATCTAAATACATATAAGCAGAAACGCAGAACTGACATAGTTTGTAAAATCGATCTTTCCAGTCTCGCTGTAGTTAGAAGACAATTTCATTTTCTGAGTCCAGTTTTATATAATAGAGTTAACAAAGAGTTAAAGATTTTCCTCCTAACCTATCATAAATGCAAAATGCGCATAGCTCATTGGCTTCTCACACTTAGCTATGAGGAAATCGAAGAAATTATTAAACCTTAAAATCAATTTCGTTTCAAACACCCACAACCACCCATTCAAGCAACAATTACCCGCCTACACACACACATACACACACATACGCACCCACACCCACACGCATGCACGCACAAATACAAAACATACACATAAATACACGTATACACTCTACAACTCTAAATATTGTTAGTTTAATTGAAAAATGTAAAAAATTGTTGTATTGTTTAGTTGTATTTACATTGTATTATGGAACGCAGAGCCCACTGTTGTATTGCCTGGAAGTGGGCGCTATTGGCTGCGACACAGTTTTCACTAATGTGGCTAATATCGTACATTTTTGTTATTTGTGAGATGATTTATGGTTCCAATAAATTATTATTATTATTATTATAGTTATAAATAAAGGACATGCCGAAGGGCGAACTAGAAGGCCTTGAGCCTATAAACCTGACAACTTGACCATCATGACTTTTATAAATTCTCAGAAGAATATTGCATCAAACACAATATTCCATGTTCTTGTATGCAAGCGCTAGCGGGAAAGTGAAGGAAATAAAATTGCTCTTAGAAATTGTATTGTAAAACAATAAATTTCCTACTTCTTATCTATTTTAGATAGTGCTGATAATAACAAAGGAAAATATAAAACCAAAGAAAGCTACTAACCTACATTTTAAAGCTTCTGTTAGAGCTCTAAAGGAAATAGTAATTCCGAATCCAAACCGGTTCAAGATTTCCTCTACTCCAACCAGCTGCATCCCTAATAAGTGTTGAAATCTGTGTTGCCATGTTCAACTTCCACAAAAGCAAATATAATGGAAAAAATAGCAACTTTTTTGATAGAAATATGTAATTAAATAGTTGTTAATGACGTTGACCGCCTACAGATACAGATATCACAAAAGAAAATGGTTGTTTGAATTGTAACTTGATAGAATATGGAATTTAGTTATAAAGAATTTCACTATCCTTTTGTAAAATAAAAAGTTTGTTGCACATAAACCATTGTTTATTATAATCTAGCAATGTTGCAATGTCTAATTTATAGGTTAACACTAGGTTAAGTATTTCTATGCACTGTAAAGCAAACTATTCAGAAATCTGTGATCGAACAAAGTGTAGGTGTTGGGTACGCGTCACTTCCCCTCTGCGTGAGTGAGGGGGGGGGGGGGTGACGTTTCCCGGTTTGGACGGGCGTTTTGTTGCGCCGGATGCCCGTCTCGTAGACGCCGTACGGATGCCAGTGGGCCACGATGTTAGTAGTGAGGGGGTCCGGGGGGTGCAATAATGCACGACCGCTTGAGGTGCCGGGTCTTCAATGAAAGTCGTATTCTTCAATATTGTTCGCAGGACGACCAAAGCTTTCTTCTTGTTGTTACTTGTACTCGTTGAATTGCACCGTGCCCCATACGGCCCCTCTTCGAGCTTAAGTAGTTCGGAGAATGACCGTAAAGAGAGCCCCGCTTTATTTCATGTTTTAATTTTAGTTTTCGCTTTGGTTGCCCTGTTAATCTATCTATATTTCTTTCATTATATCTTTTATGTACACATGTTATATATAAAAATGTTCCTTATTGTATTACCTATCCATTACATATTCACATATAATATACATCAAGTATATATTCTGTACATAAGCCAAAAACAATGCAATTTACGGGCGGCATTACCGTTTTCTGTTCGTAAAGTTTCTATAACATTGTTTGTTCTTACTCTATTGACTTATTCTATGCTTTTATCTATTCTATATTAGTTCTATTCTCATATATGTAACACACAATACATAATCGTTTATATACATCTTAATATATAACATGCAACTTATAATGTAGCGTAGTCGCTAACATTTCTCTATAATATTGTCTGTATCAATCTATTTTATCGTAACACATAGTACATAAAACATAAACACAATAATATCACATAATAACCTAACACGAGACACGAAAATAACAGTTCTGTCGCCAACAGTAGGATTCTGTGATATTACTAATTTTAAAAATAACACATAAATCAAACACATTTCACGTGACAAAACCATTAAATATTATAGAAATTTCGCATAATTAAAATAACTTGGCAACACTATACCAAATATCCTGTCCCTACTGAATACAAATGTGGAGCAATTTTATACGAAGTGGAAAATCTAAAGATTTGCATAATTTTGCGTCCAAACAACTGTTTAGGAAATATTTTTTTAGGGTCTCCAAAATATTTACATAGATTCAATAACATTATGAATAGATTAAAAACTAAGCCAGCCTACTACAATCATTTATTACAGCCTAATAAATCTACTACAATTTGATTTCTCCAGGGCTTTAAGTTGTATATCCTTGACTTCTAAACGCTGAATTAAGTCAAAAAGTCCGTACAGAGTAAAAAAGTGATTAACGAAAAAAAAACGTGGAATCCAAAAGAAAAAAAAACAGCTTTCTCATCATATGTATGGGGGGTTTGCGAACGAGCCGAGCACAAGGGTAAAATATATCTATCCCGTTTTCACTCATCATTTTTATATTGTTTCTCAAGTATCGCTAAAGACATTAGGTATCATAACTATAACTCGAGAATGCATGTGTCACAGTCAATAACGTCTTTACTGTTCTAAGCTTTTAGGTCTCCGTTCGGGTGTAATCAATTCATAAATATACCGTTCTGCTCCGTGTCTAATATATCTGTACGACGGACCTCCGCTGCGCTGTATACTGCTCATATTTATGACCAACCCTTAGAAACTGTGGGTCAGCGACGCCGCTTATGAAACCTATAAATATCCAACTTGTAGAGAAGTTAAGACATTCTGTACCACATAAATAATAACATAAAACAAAATATTAAAAGCAATAATTTATTATAAAACTAACTATGCCGCGGCTTCGCACGCTTTTAGTACACAGTAATTTTTTCTTATTATTATTGACAATTCTTATAGCTAATCAATTGAAAAATTATATATTATACTATCTTTTTTCAAAATTTAATCTAATTTGGTTGAGAATTTATATTTTTTACACCAAAAATAGATAAAAATCGGTCAAACCGTTATTGAGTTAAATTTAAATATCTTTATATTAATACGTGAAGTAAATAAAAGCTTTCTACTCCTTTTTAAGAGTATTGCGTGCACGGAAGACTCTGAGATTTCGCAAGGTTAAACTTTATATGGAGAATGAGTGCTGAAAGCTAAAATTTATCTATTATATCTGTTACTATAATAATATATTAAATTAAATAAATTAATACTGCGAATACTAACCCAACAAGTGCCCCTGAACTTATTGCCCCAAAATATTGACATTGTCACTCAACGTAAAGTGACAGTAAGTGATGTTGATAATACTCATTGTTTAGGTTTAATGAATACTGCAAATTTTAAATAAAAAATAGTCGCAAAAAGTAGCTGGTCCGAATTTCGACCATAGGGCGATCGCTAGTATAAATAGAAATGCTTTATTCATGATCAGTGTCCTCTATAGTAAAAAATTATCAAATATTTTAGAAAAACCAATAACATGTACAGACTTAACTATAAGTTTATTGATCTAGATACATCGTCAAATATCTTGGTGGTTTTATGTAATAGAAATGAAATGAAATTCACTAGATGTTGCAAAACCAACTGGTATAAAGTTAACCTTAAACAGTAAGTATTATGATTCTATCTATATTAAGTTACATAATAAATTGTTAATTCAAAGAAGTGATGATAATGATTGTCCATGTTTGTCCTCACGACATCCTACTAACCAAAATATAGCAGTCAGTACAAGCATTATGTTTGCCGCAGATATTATGTACAGGTGGGTATTGCTTCCGAAGTTATCTTTGCAAGTTTTGTCACATATCTAAAGATATTAAACAATACTTACTAACTTCTTAACTAATAGTCATCGAGTCACTATTATGTAATCCATCCTATAAAATAAATTGTTCTGTTGTACTACAATATGTGACGATATTGAAAGTTATTTCATTGCAAAAATATTTATATTTTCAACGCATACTTGAGATTTTCGAAGAATAAATAATTCATACAAATACTTATTTCAAAAGGCGCTTCGTTAATAATAAAATTGTCCCAAAGTACGAAGACTTGGTTTATATCGTCGTTACATTCTTCTTATACTGATTTGTTACAGAGTGGAAAAATAATAAAAATGACATAACACATCGTACGGCTTTGTAATTGGCTATTTGAATTCAGACATCAGAAGCTGCGGATGGAAAATTATATTTTTATAGCAGGAATATATTTCTTTTCAGATATTGCGATACGGAAGAATATTAAAAGGAAGATTATTGAAACGGCGATACCTCTAAGGCAGATCACTCGAAAAGGGTGAGTTTGAATTCTATAATGAACCAGAAAGTACAAACACATAGTAGTTAATTAGTAAATTAATGAATATAATAATGCTCTAACTATGAAAATTCGATTAACCGTCCTAACATTACAAATTTTCATACAAAACTGCTTCATCTTTTATTCACTTTCAAAATTGATCAAGTAACATCAATATGAAACAATCGCACGAGTAATGTAACTGCCTGCGCGGGTATCTCCGGCGATAAATGTCGAAGCTCTTGCACTGATTTAGAGGCACAACCCGGCGCTATTAGCGGAATTAGCTGTCTGAGTTATAGTCGATTTGCGAGAGGCATTCGCAATGTTCCTGCAAATCTGCTTTCTCCTCGTTTTCGTTTAACATATTGAATGTCTTATTCTACTGTGAGATAATACTATCTTCATAAACGAATTATACAATCGCGAAAAGAAATAATAAAATATATTAAAAGTTAAAAAAAATGTCATACGTCAGATTCTATTGCTGGGCATAAGTCTCTCTCAAGGTTCGTTGTCGGATCCGATTTCCAGCTCTCCGCATCCAGTCTATTTCAGCAGCCTTCCGCAAGTTATAATAAGTTACCAAAGTAATCGATATACCTCAAAAAGTAAGCAAAGTAGTAGCGGGTCGGTTATTTCTGTCGAAAAATGGGAAACTGCAGTGAAAATCACTTCTTGGTAAATGTAGATGATGGAGGATAGTAACATGGAGAAGAAAACTTGTGAAAGGCTACTGGGAATGACCTAATGTGGAAAATTGGAGATCGGATTAAATGGCGAATATTGGAAAGGACCTATGTCTTTCTATATCTATATGTTCTTCTCAATGGCTGGGATGTTTTCCGAACCGGTGGTAGTGTTTTGACATTCATAAGTGCCTTCTTAGGGCCTAAATTGTTTAAAGACTTTTTTGATTTTTAATTTTGTTTAGCAATTGGCTGTTATTTAGTGCCGTTGATGATAAAGAAACTATTTTATTAATAAGTATTGTGGTCGAATGTCTATTCGATATGTATAGGTTTGAGCCTCGGTATGCATTTAATTATAATATATTTTTCATAGATTTTATCCATTTATTAATTTAAATCAAAATATCAAATATCATCTTACTTTGAGAAATATTCCCAAAGCAACATAGAAGTTTAAAAACTACAGATTTTACGACGTTTAAAATTACCTGAAGGCCATGTAAGTACATTGTAATTAAGCCCTCGCCTTCCTACGGAATGAGGTTTTTAATCAACAGAGGGACATTTACGGAGTAGGTACAGTGCTAAAGTAATAAAACTATTTCTCACTGTGACACGCAAAACCACGACTAAGTAATAGCGTCCATAATAATTCTTAAGGAATTCTAAAAGGTGTTAAGGTTATCTGCTTCATTTGCCTAGTGGTCCGAAGCGCGACTGCTATCAAGGTCCTGGGTTCGATTCCCAGGTCAAGCAAAGCGACATACTCAGTAGCAGCTCGGAGTTTGGCTTTATGCCCGATTAATGGCAATAGGCTCGCCATCTTAGTCATGGGATCTAAAAACATATCAGGCAGACTGTGTGTGTACGTTAGTACACCTCTGCCTAACTCTTCGGGGAATGTAGGCGTGATGGTATGATTATGTTATGCTAAGGTTTTAAATGGGCATCACTTTCATCGTCCACAGGCGGTGCTGACCCGCGCAGTACAATATCAATCATGTAAACAGTACGCGGGAACTTATATCATTTATTATTCACGTTTCGTTCGCTCACACTTTTTCTCGTCTCTAACGAAACATACCTTTATTATTTACTAGCGGCCCGCCCCGGCTACGCAAGAGTATTTAATAAAAATTTCAAAATTAAAAATTATAAAAAACATGAATAAACCCTTTTATTTGCGTCAGGTTACTAAAAAGAGAAAATTATAAAGAAAGTTTCAATTTTATTATTTTAATGAACTTTTATTTTTATTTTAATAACTTTTTTGTTATCATTTTTTTATATATTTTTTTGTTATATTTTAATAAGTGTTTAAATATGTTTTTCTAATTTTTGTAAAAAGGTCATTTAAACGAGACAAAAGCCATTCAATTTATTGAGTCAGAGCTTCCCTGTAAACGATATTTGACGTTGTTTTATTTTGCTGCTTTTTAACGTCAATTCATGTGGTGGCAGTACAGAACGGTTTAGACCAGTGGTCGGCAAACTTATTAGCCAAAGAGGCAAATATGAAGATTACAACAATTGAAGAATAAAATTGGGAGCCAAATCTGATTGTTTAGTAAACTTTTATTAAACTAAATAAGTAATAGTGCACTAAATTTCATACTTAATAAATATTTATTAATGCGAACAATGTGCTTCCATTTCCTTGGCCAGAGAGCCACACGCGGCTCTGGAGCCACACTTTGCCGATCACTGGTTTAGACAATTTGAAAGTTATTTCATTGCAAAAATATTTATATTTTCAACGCATACTTGAGATTTTCGAAGAATAAATAATTCATACAAATACTTATTTCAAAAGGCGCTTCGTTAATAATAAAATTGTCCCAAAGTACGAAGACTTGGTTTATATCGTCGTTACATTCTTCTTATACTGATTTGTTACAGAGTGGAAAAATAATAAAAATGACATAACACATCGTACGGCTTTGTAATTGGCTATTTGAATTCAGACATCAGAAGCTGCGGATGGAAAATTATATTTTTATAGCAGGAATATATTTCTTTTCAGATATTGCGATACGGAAGAATATTAAAAGGAAGATTATTGAAACGGCGATACCTCTAAGGCAGATCACTCGAAAAGGGTGAGTTTGAATTCTATAATGAACCAGAAAGTACAAACACATAGTAGTTAATTAGTAAATTAATGAATATAATAATGCTCTAACTATGAAAATTCGATTAACCGTCCTAACATTACAAATTTTCATACAAAACTGCTTCATCTTTTATTCACTTTCAAAATTGATCAAGTAACATCAATATGAAACAATCGCACGAGTAATGTAACTGCCTGCGCGGGTATCTCCGGCGATAAATGTCGAAGCTCTTGCACTGATTTAGAGGCACAACCCGGCGCTATTAGCGGAATTAGCTGTCTGAGTTATAGTCGATTTGCGAGAGGCATTCGCAATGTTCCTGCAAATCTGCTTTCTCCTCGTTTTCGTTTAACATATTGAATGTCTTATTCTACTGTGAGATAATACTATCTTCATAAACGAATTATACAATCGCGAAAAGAAATAATAAAATATATTAAAAGTTAAAAAAAATGTCATACGTCAGATTCTATTGCTGGGCATAAGTCTCTCTCAAGGTTCGTTGTCGGATCCGATTTCCAGCTCTCCGCATCCAGTCTATTTCAGCAGCCTTCCGCAAGTTATAATAAGTTACCAAAGTAATCGATATACCTCAAAAAGTAAGCAAAGTAGTAGCGGGTCGGTTATTTCTGTCGAAAAATGGGAAACTGCAGTGAAAATCACTTTTTGGTAAATGTAGATGATGGAGGATAGTAACATGGAGAAGAAAACTTGTGAAAGGCTACTGGGAATGACCTAATGTGGAAAATTGGAGATCGGATTAAATGGCGAATATTGGAAAGGACCTATGTCTTTCTATATCTATATGTTCTTCTCAATGGCTGGGATGTTTTCCGAACCGGTGGTAGTGTTTTGACATTCATAAGTGCCTTCTTAGGGCCTAAATTGTTTAAAGACTTTTTGATTTTTAATTTTGTTTAGCAATTGGCTGTTATTTAGTGCCGTTGATGATAAAGAAACTATTTTATTAGTAAGTATTGTGGTCGAATGTCTATTCGATATGTATAGGTTTGAGCCTCGGTATGCATTTAATTATAATATATTTTTCATAGATTTTATCCATTTATTAACTTAAATCAAAATATCAAATATCATCTTACTTTGAGAAATATTCCCAAAGCAACATAGAAGTTTAAAAACTACAGATTTTACGACGTTTAAAATTACCTGAAGGCCATGTAAGTACATTGTAATTAAGCCCTCGCCTTCCTACGGAATGAGGTTTTTAATCAACAGAGGGACATTTACGGAGTAGGTACAGTGCTAAAGTAATAAAACTATTTCTCACTGTGACACGCAAAACCACGACTAAGTAATAGCGTCCATAATAATTCTTAAGGAATTCTAAAAGGTGTTAAGGTTATCTGCTTCATTTGCCTAGTGGTCCGAAGCGCGACTGCTATCAAGGTCCTGGGTTCGATTCCCAGGTCAAGCAAAGCGACATACTCAGTAGCAGCTCGGAGTTTGGCTTTATGCCCGATTAATGGCAATAGGCTCGCCATCTTAGTCATGGGATCTAAAAACATATCAGGCAGACTGTGTGTGTACGTTAGTACACCTCTGCCTAACTCTTCGGGGAATGTAGGCGTGATGGTATGATTATGTTATGCTAAGGTTTTAAATGGGCATCACTTTCATCGTCCACAGGCGGTGCTGACCCGCGCAGTACAATATCAATCATGTAAACAGTACGCGGGAACTTATATCATTTATTATTCACGTTTCGTTCGCTCACACTTTTTCTCATCTCTAACGAAACATACCTTTATTATTTACTAGCGGCCCGCCCCGGCTACGCAAGAGTATTTAATAAAAATTTCAAAATTAAAAATTATAAAAAACATGAATAAACCCTTTTATTTGCGTCAGGTTACTAAAAAGAGAAAATTATAAAGAAAGTTTCAATTTTATTATTTTAATGAACTTTTATTTTTATTTTAATAACTTTTTTGTTATCATTTTTTTATATATTTTTTTGTTATATTTTAATAAGTGTTTAAATATGTTTTTCTAATTTTTGTAAAAAGGTCATTTAAACGAGACAAAAGCCATTCAATTTATTGAGTCAGAGCTTCCCTGTAAACGATATTTGACGTTGTTTTATTTTGCTGCTTTTTAACGTCAATTCATGTGGTGGCAGTACAGAACGGTTTAGACCAGTGGTCGGCAAACTTATTAGCCAAAGAGGCAAATATGAAGATTACAACAATTGAAGAATAAAATTGGGAGCCAAATCTGATTGTTTAGTAAACTTTTATTAAACTAAATAAGTAATAGTGCACTAAATTTCATACTTAATAAATATTTATTAATGCGAACAATGTGCTTCCATTTCCTTGGCCAGAGAGCCACACGCGGCTCTGGAGCCACACTTTGCCGATCACTGGTTTAGACAATTTGAAAATTCCTGTGGGTAATGGACTTCATCTTCGATATTAGTTACAGTGTCGATCGAATTGTAATTTTTTATTTCGCTGGGGACTTTTTGAATAATCCATTTTTTTTTATTTCGTTCACCGTATCATTTCTAGCTGTCGCTATTGCTCTAGAATACAACCAACTAAAGTCCTTTTCGTGCAAATTTTCAATGTCAGGGTGTACTACTTCTATTAAAATTTCTAAATTATGGACTATTTGGCCTAGAGACTCATCCAAAAGGATATCACGATTTCTGCTTAAATTTGGAGTGGCAAGCTGCTTGAAAGGTCTTCTTGAGAACTCCCTCCACGGTTTTTAAGTACTTGAATGAGGTTGAACCGCGAACGTGATGTAGCAACATCTTAAGATAAAAACACTCTGATTGAGAAGGATGTACACCGTAGACTCTTCCTAAAGCGGCATTGTTTTATGCCTGGATGGCCAACTACGTCCACACCACGCCTCATTCTTGTGAATTTATTATTGGTTCATGTTTAGTATTGCGTGACTTCGTAGTATAAAAGTGTCTTTGCGAATTTATATTCATTACAGAGCTCAAAGAAAGCCAGTAAAGTAGTTTTACGTGGGTTTTGGGCCATTTGTCCAACTGTTTCTGCGGTAAAATAAACCTAAGTGGACAGCTAACGCAAGACTGTAGGATGCCGCTTGTGGATCGGAAATTGGAATATTCGCCAGACAGCTTCGGATGTACTTATGTACCAGCCATTCACGTAGTTTCCATTTGGGTTTATAACGCTAAAAGTAGCTTGGTCAGATCCGTTATATATTTGTAAGTGTATTTGATGGTTTAAACTGAGTGGTAGTACTCCACATTTATGTACACTACACAATAGTGGAGAATAAGGGACAATCCATCTATTATCTATATTGAGCCTACTTCCTCTGATATCTATCGTTATGCACTGTCCTCCATTATCAGCGTCACGACGATTAATGATAAATAGCCCAGTCATATTAGGTAAAAAAAGGGGTCAACCTCGGAAAGAAAGATAATAAGCTGCAAATTGGTATGAACCTTTGTTTTGTCATTCTAAATGTTGTCTCAAAAGTCACAATCGTTATCGTGTCCGCGTCTCAAGATATTCAAGGTCAAAGGTCACAAAAATCGGTTTTTCGCGAATATCTGGCTTCCTATCGGTTAAATGAGATTTGAATTTATTATAAAAGTTGTAGGCTATAAAATTCCCTACAACTTTTGTTTAAACTTTTTTTTCATACAACCAACCGTTTTGAAGGTAGAGCGCGAAGAGTGCACATCGTACAGTCATATACGGCCTAATGCAAGGTCAAGCGTGAGTTATGGTTATCAGTACGTTATAAAGTCAATTATTTACTTGGAAATTATAATTATTAAACAATGCCTATTATTTATGTACTAACTATTAATTATTTATATTTAATTAAAGTAAGTAACTTGATTATTTATATATAATTATTCATATTTAACTATTTAAGTATAAAATATTATTAATTCTGGATTATATATTTTAGTTTTATTTTAAGTTAAAATGATAGTAAGAGTATATATTTTACACATATTTTTATTTATTATTAAATACGGCATAATATACATTTGTCAAAATGTGAGTTAAAATATCAAAAGTATCTTTGTTGATTTTAATTGTAATGAAATTGGAAATGGAATCTAATTATCTTCTTCTTCTTCGTCGTCTTCTTCTTCTTGTCGCTCAAAAATGTTCGATTCATTGTCATCATCCTCATTATCTGTCATGTTCAACTCCAAACCTTCCAGAATATCGGGATCATATGTATTTTCTTCATCGGGATTACTTGGATACAGTGAAGCGTTGAGGCAAGCTTGTCCGTTGCACTGGCCGCAAGCTAAAGAACATTGTAGCCCTGATTTTCTGCATCCACAGCGGGAACCACAACCATTTTTGCAATTGCAAAATATTACGTTTAGTAGTTCGGCTGGTGCTGGAGGTAATAACGTTCGTATGGGCTCCAGGATTTCATTTTCAAGCATCCAGCCCCATTCTTGAGGTTCTAAGTCCTTCCCTAACCACGTTTGAATCTGGTAGTAGACACGTTTTATGTGTTGATGAGCTGCTACACTTGTTGGTGGAAGTGTTGACAGTTGTACAGGTTTATTTAGTTTTGTAAATTTGATGAATTGCGTGTAGCGAAAATGATCAATGTTGTCCTCAGATTTTGGAGCATTATATAATGCCAACAAGATGCGCACTCCATTTTCTAATAATGTTTGTTTTGGGCAGTTTTCTTGTTGAAATACTTCCACCAGTTTATCTAAATCAGGATTTTTTTCCAATGCTCTAGTAACAGTAAATATAAATAATTAATAGTTAGTACATAAATAATAGGCATTGTTTAATAATTATAATTTCCAAGTAAATAATTGACTTTATAACGTACTGATAACCATAACTCACGCTTGACCTTGCATTAGGCCGTATATGACTGTACGATGTGCACTCTTCGCGCTCTACCTTCAAAACGGTTGGTTGTATGAAAAAAAAGTTTAAACAAAAGTTGTAGGGAATTTTATAGCCTACAACTTTTATAATAAATGCAAATCTCATTTAACCGATAGGAAGCCAGATATTCGCGAAAAACCGATTTTTGTGACCTTTGACCTTGAATATCTTGAGACGCGGACACGATAACGATTGTGACTTTTGAGACAACATTTAGAATGACAAAACAAAGGTTCATACCAATTTGCAGCTTATTATCTTTCATTCCGAGGTGAAAGCCCTAATATGACTGGGCTAAAACTGGATGTCCGTCCTCTCCGGTTTGGATATCGTTGACGAAACGTCGAGGGTACTTTTTTGTACAGATACCGTTTTTCATACATGGTGCTGTTAAATTATGCTCTCCGCATGGTCCGTGCACCATATTTTTTGTTACGATATCGTACAATATCGGATCATTTTGTCAATGATGTGTTCTGCAAAGTCGTAGTACATTATTTTATTCTATCGTCAATAGTTTTCGCAGCGCACGCCATGTAAAGAATATTTTAGGTAATTTTTTTACACCTTGGGTTGCATTATTGGAGTTTTAGTAAGGATCTCTATTTTTTTTTTCAATTTAATATAGCCTATGTCACTCTGGGATAGTGCAGCTTCTCAACAGTGACAGAATTTTTCAAATCGGTTCAGTAATTTCGGAGCCTATTTAATGCAAACAAACAAACAATGAAATCTTTCCTCTTTATAATATTAGTATAGATATAGATGGAAACAACGGAAAACAATATTTTTGTTTTCTCTTATTTTTCACCAGTTGCAGTGTGTCTCTGTTCCTGTATATTAACGAAAACAACTTTAAAAACGAATTATTTGAAATTTCTAACAATATGCATGTTTTCATTAAGTACAAATACTCGGAACAACGCGTCTAATGCTACAAATCAGATTATTTATTTTAATTATATCAATATATAAGACAAAATTATAAATAATTTTGTATGAAAAAATATAAACCTTATTTAATATTGCCTGTAACATTCAATAAAGAGTATTAAGAGGCCAAAGGAAAATGTTTTATTAAAAGATGACTAAGCTTAAATAACATTAAATTTTTATGGCTCGGGGTAATTTTTTTCGGTCAACTTTACTTCCTCATTTTCAAGAAATGTTGGAATATAAGGTTCTCTGCCTATCGTATAAAATTGTTTTGTGGATACTTTAATCGATTACTTAACATTTAAAATTTCTTTACATAAATATAATTGATTTAAAGCCTACTACTAAATACCCAATTATTTTATTTATTTAAAATTTAAAAATTGTTAAAGTCGTTATTAAATCAAAGATTACTCTCAAAGAAGGAGAATTTATAATCTGGTATTTAATCAATAACAGTTTATATAATATTAAGATTAGCATTACTAAACGTTTATGATAAAAACATATTAACATCGTGCGAATTGGAACGGTGTTTCGAAATACGATGGTAATAATATTAAGTTTAAATTATGTTTAAAACGGTTCGATGTTTGCCCTCCCCCCTCCACTCCGCCCCAAGCGTAGTAACGTTTATATGGTATTTTCACTTTGAATTGCAAATCGTCTGTATTCAAATTTAAACGTAATTACCGATTCTCGTTTGTAAATATGTATTAGTTAGTCGAGGTATTTAAACTGATGAATTTCTAATTTTTCGATATGACGTCATAATATTTAAATGTTGGTAGCTTTACTTACTTACCGAGATGAAATAATATTTTATAAAATATTTAGATGTTGAGTCGTGACTTAAATTAATCCTAATGGTAACTGAAAGTAGCCTTAGAAAAGAATGCTTTAACTGAACCTTAGACGTATGATGGAACCAGCGCACACTAAGGTCAGGTCTTGGTGCTGGCGTCCCTCAGGGAGGTATACTTTCACCTCTTCTTTTTTCCCTCTTTATTAATCTTTTAACTCATGACTGCGATGTACGTATCATTTGTATGCTGATGACCTGCAATTATACACACAAGCCGCAGTAGATTCTCTATCAGATGCAATTTATACTATTAACCGGGATCTAAATGCCTTAAGGGATTGGTCTGAGAGATTTGGCTTATCAGTTAATCCTTCCAAATGTCAAGCAATTGTAATAGGGAGCTCTCGTATGATTACCAGAATAGACTTCAGCTTGCTGCCTCAGATTATTTTCAGTGATCTTGTCATACCGTTTAGTACGGAAGTAAAGGACCTTGGTTTACACATTGATGCCAAGTTGGATTGGAGAACTCATATTTCCAAGGTTAGTCAGAAAGTGATCGGTACTCTAAAGTCTTTTTATCGCCTGAAAAATTTTCTCCCAGTTAAAACGAAAACCATGCTAGTGCAATCTATAATATTTCCTATAATTGACTATGGTGATGTGTGCTTTTACGATCTGAACGCTGACCTTCTTAACAAACTTGACAGATTACTCAACAATTGCATTCGATTTGTTTTTAATTTTCGTAAGTATGACCATGTATCGAGCCATCGTTCAGAGCTTAATTGGTTGCCCATACGCCAGCGTCGGAGTTTGCGGGCTCTGACAACTCTGTATTCTATTCTATTTTCTCCCAACACTCCCTCTTACTTAACTCCACATTTTCAGTTTTTATACTCTAATCATGACCTTAACCTTCGCTCTTCTAATAATCTTATTCTTTGCTGTCCTGTCCATACTTCCGGTCTAGTACATTCATCTTTCTATATCCAATCTATTCTCCTATGGAATGCACTTCCTTATGAAATCAGGATGTCATCTAATCGTTTCAGTTTTAAAGTCAAGGTACGTCGGCTTTACCAGTGTCATTTAGCAGAATTATCTGGTTAATGCTGTATTTGGTACTTGATGTTGACTAATTATATTTTTATTTATTGTATTGATATTTATGTATGATGTTGTTATGTGTATGTATTGTATATGTGTAGTATATATGTATTATATATGTCTTATATATATTATGTTTTGGTGTTGATATTTTATTTATATATTGTGATTTTAAATTGGTTAAACATAATTTCAATAAACCCCCTTACTTTTTACACCTACCTATATTTATCACTGCATCACCTAATGGTTGACTGGCAGAGAATGCTTTAGGCATTAAGTCCGCCATTGCGTATTTAACGCATAGTGTGTAAATAAATAAACAAATAAATAAATATCTTACATAATTTTGCTTTAAGCCCTTCCCACTTTTATAGGCAATGTGTTAGTGCATGCGTACGTCCGTTTCTTTGTGTGTTATGTAAGCCCATGCTTCAGTTTTATCCTTCGACGATATATTTAAAACAACTTCCGAATTGTTTGTCAGGTTTCATATAGTAATTGGTAACTATGAATATTAACATGCCAAACCACTTGCACTCAGGGTAACTGAATGAAATTATTCAAATAATCGGACGATTTGAAAATAAATGTCAGTAAGTTAATCTAATAACCTTACGTTACTCGAAGGTGGTTTCATTTCACAGGTGATTTGGTTACTTTATATATAATTGAAAAACATATTTTGTCTAATTTCTTATCATGTTAATGACAAAAATTATAGAATGGTAATATAAATGAAAGATTAAAAGAAACGTCAGCTCTTTACAACCGTTCCATTGGTAATGACCGCCTGTCTTCGCGAAGACACCTTATACATGTCATTGACAAATTTCAATTCTACCCACAATATCTTAAACTACGTATACGAATTGAATTAAACTGCCTTGTTATTATTTATAAATATAATACGCTATATTTTATATGTGAGCGTTTTTACGTCTAAAATATAGAGAAACTACCCTCGCGAGTCTTCATTACAAGACATTAAGGCGATGACTCGACTTGATGAGCTGGTTTGTTCGTTACATCCCTCCCCACCCGCCTCCCTTGCCCCTATGCCACTGTACTACGGCCCAATCACACTGCCTCTTATATAACTCGTAACAACAAGATCTACTGAGTTTTTTATATAGCGTTGTATATTGATATAAGTTGTATAGTATACCTATGGTTATAGTGTAGTGGTAGTGCATGAGAACTGTGTCCGAGTGGATCGCGACCACCACACGACAGGTAGTAACATCCGCGATACAGGCACGCCTAGGTACGCTGCGTCAGCTGTTGAAATATTTGCAGGCAGGCATGACAGCAGCGACTGGCGATGGATTGCAGATCTCTCGTAATCGTGGTCCTTTTTGAATAGTACTGAAATCTATATAAATAAATCTGCAGTTCTGTTTGTCCAAATTTCCCGATAGGTATACTATACTATAAGAACGTTACTGAAAACGAATATTCAATTTTTTTTAAAATTGTCTGTCTGTCTGTCTGTTTCTATGTCCAGATTTAACTCAAAAACGGCTTGACCGATTTTTGTGAAATGTTGTACACGGGATTCTTATGTCATTGATCAATTTATAGGGTGTAATTGCGGTATCGGTATCGCTAGTTGAATATATTATTTATAAATAATGAAGAAAATCTAACTAAGCATCTATATAGCATGACTGTAGGGTTTTCCAGGCACCCCTCATTCAATATTATTTTCAAGTTTTAAATCTCATGATTAATTAGGTTTTGGATGATCCCTTCAATTCACATCAGATATACTACCCGGCACTAGCCGTTAAACTAATAACAATACAAGAGTCGAAAAAAAAAAATACCCAAGAATAAAAAGTATAAACAGAATTTCTGGTCAATGCTCGCTAGTCAATAAAAATATACGCATTGCAGATACCTAGGGCAATATTTACAAACAACTCGGCAACGCGCAACGTCGGACGACAAATAACTAATTATGTTAACAGGACCTTTTCCAATGTCAGCGTTAATATCTAATTAACTACATTCTTATTTAACAAGAAATGGTTAATACCCACATATTTATTCTTCTCTTTGGCTAGGTGCAATTTTTCCATAACCAAGTGTGAATTGAATATTCATTTAATTCAACTTTTTATTTGTGTAAATCAGTGTGTAAGACGCCAACGTGTACCTAATTATTATGTTTTATTTTACAGAGAGATTTAAAAAGCATTCTAAAGTGTAGTGTTAATATTTCTAATTCACCTTTGTACAAAATTCAACCTATATTATTTAAAATGCTATGAAAATAATAATATATTTATAAAGGGTAACAATATTGCAAATTTATGAATAACTCTTTTTTACACATTGATATAGTCATTTTAGTACCTAATGTTATTTATTTTTATTTGAATATTAATATAATTATCATAAAGGAAAATATTTTTTTAACTCTAGTTATTTTCTGTATATTGGTATTAACTATTTTTTTGAACAAAACCCAACTATTTTAAAAGCACTATTTGCAGAGAGGGAATATGGAACGTCCTTTGTATATCAGAAGCCAGCCGCGGCTGCAAACACGGCCGCCATTTTTCATAACGTGATCATTCAATTTCGCATTCGTTTTAAAAACATATTATTCAACCGCAGCGTGTATTAATATTATGCCAATATTTAAATAACATTTCTTTTGATATTTATTTCCATTGAACTTTTACGATAATTTAATTGTTTTAATTGCATCTGATGTTTTACGTGTATTTACAATCGGAGTAATGTAAATGTACAAATTAGAATAGTAAATGAGAACAAAAATTACAAGCACACACAAGTGTTAGTTGCGTGTAGTACTGTTTTTCTAACAGGTTTAATTGTCAGGTCACTCGATTTTTTTTATGTCGTGTACAGACAGATAAAAGGTAGATAGTATTGAAATTTCATTCAATGAAGTAACCTCTGTTGTTCGCTAATTATGTTGACGACAGTACTGGTAGAAACTGTGTTACAGTCGATAACGATTCATATACTAAATGGTAACATTACAAGATAATTAAAAAAAAAGGAAGAAACCCAGCTTCAATGATTTTCAAGGGTTCCCTTGTGTATCTTCGAAGTTGAAGGTCCAATGCCAATGAATCCCCTATCAAACAAAAGAAAAGTCATCCAAATTGGTTCATAAAAAAAAGAAGTTATAGCTGAACGTTCAAATTGAGCAATCTCCGCCTTTTTTCGATGTATGTTAAAGTGATTCACGAGTTGTGTAAACCAATAGTTCGGAAACAAAGTGATAGGAACAGAGTGATTCCGAATGATCGATCTAGTACGTTAAAACATTTATAAATATTGATTTTAGTCACTGTATATAAAGAGACACTAATATTGCACTTTATAGCTGATTTAGCCGACTTCATAAAAACAAGGAGGTTCTCAATTTGAATGTTCAGCCAAAACTTTTTTGTTTATGAACCGATTTGAATGATTCTTATTTCGTTGGAAAGGGGATACATCAAGCGTAGTCCAATTTTAATTTCATTAGCATTGGACCTTTAACTTTGAAGATAGACCAGGGGACTTCTCGAAATCACTGAAGTTGATTTTCTTTTTTGTTATAAATTGTCTTGTTATAGGTTTAGCGTTTGGCTACATGTTAAGTGACAATATGGTATCATGTTAAAAGTAGTGGAGGAACTGGATCTCAAGTGCAGCTGATAGAACACACCTATAAGTGCTTGGCATTATAAAATGTCCTACCACCATGCCATGGTTTCAAGACGTTTTCCTTCATCGAAAGCTTAGGCTCATTGCAGGGATTCGAACTCATATCCATTGGACACGATGTCCGTATATGCTATGACTGAGCTATTATTGCTTCAATTGCGATCGTTGCTTTTGGATCGTGACCATCACACACGCAATGAAAATAAACCAGCACAGTGTCTTAATTACACACATCAGGATTTGGTAACCGCAATACAATCTCATATTTCGACGGTCGCCACTGTTCATTTGATTTTTTGTAAAGTAAGTTGCTTACCAAAAGGCAAAGTACCTATAATAAGTTATTCAAGCCCGTAAAAGAAACTTCACCCTTATTATTTCAATATATATGTGGTGGAAGAAACTATTCAACTTTTCAACAAAAGGTGTGTTTAACTCAATATTATTGAATATATCAAAAGTTTACGTTCGCAACTGAACCGCACCGGCTCTGAGATAGAAATATAAAAACACAAAGGGACAACATTAAGGGCTTTATATAGAAGTTCTTTTTAGTAAAGGCACAATCCCTTGACAAACCATTAGTATAAAAACACAACTAAAATAATACTTATTATCTATGGGATTAGTTTGAAACATTTAGTAATTATGTAGGAAGACACTGGCTAGTTTACTATCATAAGTAATACGACAGTAAGCTAGTCCGTTTATCCCGCAGCTAACGGTCTCGTGGGCCACATTGTTAGATGAAGTCTGCCATCACCTGCCACGTATTAAACAACTGGGTCGAGGTACTGCCTTGGGTTCTCCTTAAAGTCCGCAGCGCGTGGAAATAAGAAGACGCAACTACTGCAGAACTTGTCTATGGTGAACCACTCCGTTTACCTGGACAGTACATAGCTCCAAGTACAAAGTAGAAGTAGATGTGAGCTACGTCATGACACCGCAACCGACATCTTGGCATGGTAGTTCAATTAGCAACTTCTAAATACCGAAAACCCTTGTCACTGCAACCCATGTCCTTGTTAGTCAAGGTCCTGAACGAAGACCTTTCCAAGCACCATACCTAGGTCCATATAAGGTGTTGTGCGATGACTAGAAGACATTCGATGTGAACATTCAGGGCAACCATCAACGTATCTCTATAATAGACTTATAACCTATATCGCCAGAGAAGTTCCGGCGACGAGCCACCAAAGGAATAGGTATTATTATAGGGTGACTGATTACGTGAATGATGGTGATGTCTGGATGTGATTCCCTCTCTGTACATCTACTGAAAATGATAATAACTGCATATAATGTAAAAACAATTAAAATATATATATAATAAGATGTTGATAAATCCGATCGAGTTTCTTGTTGGCTCTTCTCGATGGTTGTTTACCGAACCGGTGGTAGTGTTTTGACATTCATGAATGCCTTCTTGGAGCCTAAATTGAATAAAAAATATATTTTGATTTTGATTTTGAACCAAGATGGTGCAAGATTTTCTTTTCGAGAGGGTTCTTAGGAGCGGCCGTCTCGCCAGATTTCGTCCGTAGTATTGGTCTCGGCGGGGAAATGGTGTAGCGAGTCACTGGTTAGTCTACTATCATAAGTAATAGGATAATTGGCTAGACCATTCAAATACTTCTTCAAGAGATAAGAACTAATTACACCTCGTTATGGAACAATATGATGGTAAGACACGCCCGTTTAAAGATGGCCACACGTCTGCACCTATCACGGAGCCTATCGCGCCGCCATTGCACCTACTCCGGCGCATTATTATTATTAATTTGTAAATTATTATATAAGTCTATGTAATCTGACATGCAGAGAAACTCTCTGAAATAAATCGTTGAGTAAAATTATCTTTATTCGTTTATTTGGCGCGACAACAGAGTAACAACAAATGATACATGTTTATAATTTAGTTAAACGAACACATTTCAATAATTATGTAGTAGGTGGAGTGGAGACTCAGGCGAGCGAGCTTTAATATAAAGTAAATATAGTATATTAACAAAGTTGATAAAAATAATAATATTAATTAAAAGCTAACAATAATAATATAAAATAATATTAATAATATAAATATTTAATTATGTCATAATTGGTGAATTTCAAAGATATAAGATTTAAGAGAGGTCAAAGAACTGAAGAATATGTAAAGACTTTGTTCGTAAATTTCAGTAAATGTCTTAGATATGCGCCATACAGGAGACTGCATGCCTAAGTTTGTACGTATAAAGTTACAAGGGAAAGGAACATATGTGCAAGATCTAGAATTTAGACGTGGGGTACCTTAAGTGAAATTCTCTGTAAAATATCCGGACTGTCAACCAAATCATTTAATATTTTATATAAAAATAATATCTTTCTTCTATAACCTCAAATTTGAATTAAATTGAAAGTCAAAAAATATATTTTTCGGGTATTATTATACCATATCACAACCGAGTATCAGGAACATATGAAAATTTTAATATTATGAAATTATTTTCGTTCATTAAAAAAATTAAAGAGGAACACACATTTTCAATAACAGAAATACATAAAACCAAAATGTTTCAATTTATAAAAAGGTCATATAACATTGTTCAAAATACGTGACATTCAAAGAAATACATTTGTCGGTTTTAAAACCTTCATATTTCTGATTGTATAAACTGAAAAATCTCTACTAATCTCTAAAACAAAACTCCCCGAAAGTTATCTATTTCACTTATGTACCTTTACTTTTAAAATAAGTTGAAAAAACTTTTATATTCATTTTTCAAGTCGATTTTATAAATATTTACTATTAGTGCCGTTTTCAGGATGAAAATTCATGACGATCTCTCCACTTTGCTGATGAACACCTTCAACTCAGAATAATTCGATTTTATATCAATATTACCTGTTAGTTCAGGGGTCGTAATCAGGAAGAGGTTCTTTAGAAGGTACGTAGGTCCTTTTTTTGTTCTTACTTCGTAAAACAAATTTACTCGCCAGTAACTACGTAAAGCGCTGTCCAAAAACAGCTGTGTATATCGAAAGACCATAGACTATCGACAAGCATCACTCTTGATCTTAAAACATAGCGGTCAAGACTCAATTGTACATTCCATAAGTATTAACCCATTGTATTAATCGAACATAGTCATGTAATAAATAATCAGGTTTAATCCTAGATATAGGTATTTACTAATAATCTTCCTAGAAAAAACATTAATCAAACTTCAAACAACTTCATGAAAGTAAATGTTTAACTTAGTCACGTAATCCTTTAATATCTAAACCAAAGTAAGTGGTAATAACTAATATAAATGTAGACCTAGCCGTTGACCTTAGACCATCCAGAGACGCACTTAATGTAAATGAACTGTGATAATAACAATATTTATTAAGAAATTAAAAGGTATAATATATTCAACCCTGCGAAGTTGTACTCACAACTAATACACGACGGGCGAATCAGTCCAATTTTTTTTTTTGCAAGTTTTTAAAATAAAATAAGGTAATCATAAATGTAAGTTTTTCATTTGTAGATACCCGTCTAAATAGTAAATAGTAATATGATTTAAGCTGTATATATTTAATCTTAAAATTAATCTATTCTCATTTGTGTTTCAATCATTAGGTTATACAATATAAAAGATGTAAAATAGAAGGTATAAACAAAAATGAATAATGAGACGAGTATTTGAACCGATTAGCGCCTCGTCGTCATTCCACTTTAGATCTCTCCCATTTTAACCACTAATAACCATCAACGACTGAAGAGTTCTGCCCCGTCTCTAGCTAACCCTTGTATTTGAAGTCTCGAATTAATGGACTTGAAGCTCTAGGTAATCTACACTCAAAAAAAAAAATCTGAAGAGAGATCTTTTTACCTGACAGAAGATCTTAAAAAAAAACCTTTTGAATAAAACAAAACACGAAGTATATTATCACTGTTTGTGATTATATTTTCACACCAAGGTAATTTGAGGAGTAAATTCTAATAATTATAATGTATTTTCTTCTATTTTCAAATATTTGAATATCTTTTAGAAACGAATCCTATTAAATCACGATATAGAAAAAATAATTCGTCGATGAGTAAATGTGTTATTTTAATCTCGCGAAACACGGAGTTTAGGGAAATATGTAGTTCCCATTTGATCTGCATTGGATATTAAGATTATAAATACTGGCTTAGATGATAGTTGGCTTGGATTGTTTAGCGCGTATAAAATTACTATTTTAAAACGTGATTTTCTGAATACTTCTTTAATACATCCCTAAATCCCATTAAATGTTTACTGCTTGAATTTCACATGTTCATCGCAACTAGGGTAGAGATAGGATAGAGCTCTAGACTTTGGTTATTTAATATATTACGTGTGTTAAAAATTGTGTCTATAATCTAATCCACAGAGAGCGTCCTTTGTATATATATCTAGAAAAAAATAGTGAAAAGATGAAAAACTCAAATGTGAAAATAAATGAACTAAGAATAATATTTGTTAGAGATATATTTAGTTAAATATAGTAATACAGTAGTGTTAATAGATAAACGGATATTTGTGGAAACCACACGGACCACAAGTTCCACGTAGTAGAATCCTAAACTTACACAACACAGGAATCTGTCGGTAATCGCACACAACTAGGTGTCTGAAACAGGTTCAACAACTGTTTGGGATACCGCAAATTGTTATCTTTGCTCACAAATCGAAATTAACTGTCTAAACTCATTTGGAAATTTGTGAACTGTTTCTTAATTATTTTATTGTTTCCATTTGCACATCGGTTTTCAATTCTGAATTTATTATTTTAATTTAGGTGTTTTTGCAGAAGTCCATGTTACTTGTTGATAAATAATTATACACTAAATGAGATGATGTAAAACATATGATTGTTTGTGTTGCGGAATGTAAAAATGTATCTAACAAAATTGGTAAAAATACATATATAGGCAAAAATAGTCGCTCAACCACATGTGTTTTGAATTAAAATCTCTCCTGTTCTAGCTTGAAGACGAAAAATTATAACTTGAAGAATCCATTCATCGCATAATAAAAATAATAAGTAGACTAAACTATTGTCTTATACAAATCATAACACAACATTTGAAACTTGAAATCGATGTAAAAAAAAATGTATGATAGCCAAGTGATAGCTTGTTCAGACACGACGGTACGTTTGAGTTATAGTAAGGGCTTGCGCTTTCGTTGAAGGAAAACCTGATAAAACTATAGCATGGTAGAAAGGATTTTTCTAAAGTCTACCAAGATAGCTACCTCCCTTAAGTTGAAAATCTGCTGCCGAGCACCTTTTATAGGGCATACAATTTGCGGTCTTTATTAACATTTTATCAAAGTTATTCTAACAAAATATCAGAATATACCTACCATGTAAAGTTTTGTCATGAAATTACAAGGACTCCAAAGATAACTACTTGGATAAAACAAGATTTAAGTCCCAATGATAAAACTGTACCAACTCGTAGAGGTTCGTGATGAAGGTCACATATGTTTAGAGTAATAGGATCGATACCGGTGCTACACGCTATGAATATGTGAAACGAGGGTGGTAACTCTAAAGTGTTCGATATTTACTGTAATATATTTTGAGCCATGAAGCGTGGAAAGCCCGATCAGTTCACTTAAGAAAGTAACAGAAATGTACGTAAAATTAGCGAATTCACCAAGGGAGCTCAGGGATTAACTAATAACCTCATACTTGAATATCTGCCGCTAAGCTATAATCACTGTATTCTGACAGCTGCAGCTGACTTGTACGTCCTGACCACTCTCACATAATCTTATTTAAGGTTTAACAAGTGTAGCAGTTTATTTTACTTTAAAACATTGAACTAACTGTCTATCATGCAACGTGGTTTGTTATGTTTTCTCCATAATTCTGAGAATAAGTTTTATAAAACATGCCATGAACTCAACGTAAAAATAAATGCAATTTCCAACAGCCACTCGCTCAACACTATAAGACCAAGAAGACCTATAAATTTCAAATAAGCACAACACGAATGTTGAATTTGCCAAACAATATCCGCATCTTGACTCTAGCCATCATGCTACTAACATGCAGAGGAAATTATTAGAACAGTCTCACATGGAGGGAAATTGCCTCATTTAATTTAGAGACATGTTAGAGATAAGTGTCTTATTAGGCTAAGCTGGTCATAAACAAATCTATCTTGCATGCTTGTTAAAAATGCAAGAACGTGTTATGTACCTACGATAATAGATGGTAAAAAATAAATACAAGTAAAAGTAATCAAATCCAAAAATAATTTGAAGTATGTAGGCACTTTATTTATATTATGATAATGGAGTGTGATAAAATCTGTTTGTATTATTTGAAAAGCAAGCGATTTTATCTTGCGAAGATTACTGTCTCTGATATTTCTTTCTCATTAGGGCTGTTACATAATAAGTATTTTCAACATTATTAAGGCACTAGTCTCATCCCTTTCAATCAGTTATAAGACAACACTAAAATATCAATACATAGTGTTAAAAAAAGTCACTGTCAGCTTCTGTCTGTTTGTCTGCCCACAGTCAGTGAAGCCTGGCCGACTTTAGATCACGATCTTTTTTGCACGTTCTTGTCGTATGTGATCCACTTATTATCGCCAGTTATCAATCTCTTCAAAAACGACTCGGTTTCATTACGTCTCAATAATGAATCGCAAATAAGTGCACGGTTCATTAGGTTTCTTTCAGTGAGCTCGTGTGGCACCCAAATATCGAGCTTTTTGGTATAGCCAGCTTTCTTCAAATGGGTTAAAACTGTTTTGTGGTCAATTTTCAGTTCTTTAACTACATCGTAACTACTGATATACCGATCTTGCTCTACTTTATAAAAAATTGTTACCATTTTATTCGTAACAGGGTGACCAGAGCGAGGTGCATTTTTAACATCGAAATTTCCGGACTGAAAACGTTTGAACCAACTTTGTGCTACTCTTAGTGACACCGTATTAGGTCCATAGATATCACAAATTTTTTTCGCCGCTCGAGTTGCATTTTTACCGATTTTGTAATAATATTTTAAAATGTATCGAATTTCTTCATTAGATTCACTCATTTTTACACAAAGAAAAACAAAATGAAAAATAGTGGGAAACAACTTTTAATTTTTTTAAATTTTTAATGTAACCTTTTTAATTTTACCAAATACCAGCCAGATACAAATAGTACAGCCAAAGAGATTTTATAACAAGTTTATACCTACGTTATGCGAAAACACTTTTTCCCCGATTATTTGATTATTTCCTAAGGTTGACTTAAAGTAACCATTTTTATTTTTTGAATATTACATTATTTGCGAAACTATTTTCTTCAATTCAGTATTAATCCTTATCTACATAAATATATTTATTTAACTTGGGCATTTATTATACATTAAAAGTGTCATTTACAGAATATCAATTTAAATTAATACCTTAAAAGTTATAACGAATTCAAAATTACGAGCGACCATAGAAATCACTCGCAGCGAAACGGTGGGCTGGCACTCCTATGATGAATTACGAAATATCAATTGTTTAGGCTAGAATTGTGCAAAGCGGCATCCTGTCCTTGAACGTGAATATTCTTGCCTTACTCTCCGTCCCCCTCCACCCACCACCCTGTGGTATGTACGACACTTCACTTCGTTGTGGGCATTGCGCGAGGCAACGAACGTCCGACCGACATCCGACATAAGTCATTCATTTATATTAATTAAAATACATTGATAATTACTTAAAGTGTTTAGAGAACTTGGTGTTGTGTACCAGTGGAGGAAGAGCGAGACAACAGGGAGCGCAGCCCAGGGTGAGTCCCATTTTTTCCGTCCTTTTCCAATGCTGCTTTGCACATGGTAGGTAGGTAAGTAAAAAATAATAATTTCATCAATAAAAAAGAACTAGCGTCTACATCAATACTAAATCAACTCTAAATCATGTCTGTTTAAACATTAAAAAATACCACTTTGTAAATTGCCCCCATGGGAGGCTGGGGCGGATCGCTAGTTATTAATAAAATATGTTTGGATTGTATAACGATGCTTCATGTGCAGGGTGCTATAAAACTAATAAATTATGTTAGCCCGATATTAGTAAATACACATCAAGCAATGAATATTACGAGAAAGCTAACAAAAGCAACTCACTTTACTTCCTCGTGTACAAGTATAGAACTACAGGTCTACAGAATATGTAGGTAATTATATTCGGAGATCGATATGATAACGGCAGTTCTCAATATGGATCCCTCTGATGTAATTGTCAGTATTTCAGTTGTCCTGTTCGTATTATCCAATAAAGTGTGGGTATTTTGCTGAATCAGTTTCATTTCAATTGGACCCATGCAAGTACTTGAAAATGATTTGCAATTTTTTTTTAAATACATACTTACTTACATTCATACAGACACTGCATATTAAATAAAAACTTGTAATAAATACATCTCGAGCACAGCCCTTCGATCATCAAAGAAGCTGTTCAAACAAGATACCATTGATAATAATTTTATCATATTTATAATATGAATAGATGAAATGTATAATTACATTTATTATTTATTTTGTTTGTGTACATATATGAATTCTAAAACGGACATTTTTATTGTTTGAGAAAAATGAAAAATCAAATTGATATTTGTCAGTCGAAAGGAAGTACCTACATGCAATGGCTGATCGGAATACTAGGTAAAACTTTTAATTGATTTCCATATTACATTAACTACTTTTTTACACTTTGGAACAAAATCTTCATTAGCTTAAACGTTGGCCTTATGTAATCGTATCTTCATCTACCACATTCTCACCTAACCATTTTATTATCATAGAAATTTTAACAAAATTGATTATTCCAGTAAATTCTACCTTCTTGACATACGGTCTTCAGAATGGTTGGATTTCGCCCACGACAAAAGTTCTTAAGTCAGATCAGTCTCCTGTTGGGAGACCGTTAACTGATGCTGAATTATCCTGGGTAGCCAGCATGCTGTCTCTAACAGCTACACTGACAGTTGCTGCTTATTCCATAATTGTTGATAAATATGGAAGAAAAGTTGCGATTATAATCATTACTGCGTTTCAGGCGGTAAGTACCGATGTAAAAGTCATTTAACATATTATATTAAACATTTACAAAGAAAAAAAGAAATATATTTAAAAAAATTAAAACTAAAAAACACGCTTTTATAGAAAATTCAACCAAAAAATTGAAAATGAATTTTAATAAATTTGAATTATGAATAGTGTAAAACATTAAAAAAAAAGTATTTTACTGTATAAAAAAAAAAAGCGTGGAATGCATGGTGTCAATAGTTACAAATATTTTATTGATAGATATGCGTAGAAGGATTTTATCATTTTTATAATTTCTTAATCGGTTTTTTACAGTAAAATACATTTTTTTTTTTTAATTTCTTACACTATTCTTAATTCAAATTTATTAAAATTCATTTTCTATTTTTTAGTTGGATTTTCTATAAAAACTTGTTTGTAGTTTTTTTTTAAACTATTATTTGTTTTTCATTTTTTACTTAGAATTTTTGCTAATCCTGAATTCCGTTACATACATACATACTTAACATACGTATGAAGCTAATAATAAAAGCATGTTAAAACATTCATCAAATTTATTACAGCTCTCATGGATAATAAAGTTATGCCCGTCGACAGCAACAAGTCTCATAATAGCAAGGATGTTTAGCGGAATCGGAGCCGGTGGTACTTATAGTGTAGTTCCTATATATGTGAAAGAAATTAGTCAAGATAATATCAGAGGAACGCTCGGTTTCCTTATGGCGTTAGCACAGAATATAGGAGTTCTAATAATGTATGCCATGGGAGCGTACCTTGGGTATTACACGATAATATGGATTTCACTTGCTGTTCCTGTTTTAAGTCTATTCTTAATGATCATGGCTCCTGAATCTCCAACTTATTTAGTTAAAGTTGGTAAATATGATGTAAGTTTAAAACATTTTTATATAAAAACCTCAAATAATATCACAAATCACTCATTAAGAGTTTCACTTTTTAATTACGTTTAATGATATAAACTTGGAGTTTCTCTGAGCGATATCTGATCATAAAAGAATCAAAGCCACTGACATAGCGTTAAGAATAGATAGACTTAAGTGGCAGTGGGTGGGGTACCGTAGCTCATAGAAAAGGTGGTAGATGGGACCTTGGAGTGGTCGAGTAGCGGTCACGTACCGGAAGGCGCAGCGTGAAGAGACCTGCCACAAGGTACTCCGATGACCTGGTAAAGGTTGCGGGAAGCCGCTGGATGTGGCTAGCACAGAACCGGTCGTTGTGGCGATCTTTGGGCATATGTCCGCCAGTGAACGTCTTTCGGCTGATATGATGATAATGAAGGATTTATATAAAACATTGTCATTTATTTTGTTTGGAAAGTAATATCAGTAAGACGTTTTATATTAGATTTGAAGCATTTATAACAAGTATTAGCAGCAAAAACACGAAATTCTTTAATAGCGTACCACACATTTATTTATTTGCTAGCTACGTGTTATATATGCTGTTTTATTCATCAACTAATAAATGCAAGAAAAAGGAATAACAGTGATCTCATATAAAATATGTATTTATGTAAACTAACGGTCGCCCAATGATCGAAATTCGACCAACGACTTTTTAATCATAGACTACTTTCTGTTTGACATTTGCAGTATGAACCTAAACAATGAATATTATATCACTTGCTTTAGTTCAATGGCACTGATCCGGTTAGGATTCGCAGTATTAATTTATTTAATTTAATGTATTAGTAACATATATTATAGATAAATTTTAGCTTTCTGCTCTCCTCCATATAAACTTTAACCATACCAAATCTAAAGTCTTCCGTGCACGCAATACGCTTAAAAAGGGGTAGAAAGTTTTTGCTTCACGAATTATTATGGCGATGATATGTATGTATAATTTCTGGATTTTTATAAGTCTATGATGCCCTTATACCAGATCTCATTGGTGGAAAATAAACATTAAATCCTTTATTTTTAGGAAGCTGCGTTGAATGTAGCCAAATTAAGAGGATTAGAAGTGTCTGATAAAGAGGTTCAAAACGAAATTGATTTATTAAAAAATGAGGATGATATATTTAAATCAATACCTAATATCTCGTTTTTGGGTATATGTAAGTAATTTTTTTATAATACTGTATTATAAATAACAGTTACACCGCGACATAAATTAAGTTAAATTATATATTGTTATATAAGCAAAAAAAAAAACCCAAAATAGCAGTTAAAAAGATTTAAGAAATATCTGCGGAAAGAAAATAGATTATAGAAGCGTAAAAATGCTCTACAATGTTGGTATTCCAATTCTAATTAAGTTCATTTTCATACAAAGTGTCTTCCTTTTTTGTTAGGTCTTTTCCATTCAAGGTGTGGAGTAAACAAGAAGTAGTAAAACGGAGTCATGGTACCGAACAACATATTGAACTTATACATATTTAATTAGCGACACTTTATTAAGTTAGTTTATTAAACCATGCAAATGTAACTATAACATATTTTGAAAAGTGTACTGTTCTGTAGAAGCAGCACGCTAATAACAATTATTATTGCCACAAGATAAATTTACTGGCGCTGCAGTTTTCTGGACCGAAGCATGTGGTTGGCAATACGCACTGGCACTTTAGACGATCCTCAAAAGCAGTGACTTATTATTGACAGTTCTCATTGAGGACAGCGGTCATTTTTGAAGACGGTTGTAAATAGCTGTAGGCTACAGTGTCAGCACTATAAACGACAAAGTTAAAATATGTGACACCTATAAAATACGGAACCACCAGCTTTTTGTATAACCTGATATATTTATATAAGTTCGGAAACCGAGGATCACGCAAAGTGGTGATAATAAGAAAAAGTCCAAGTACGACAATATACTCCTCCTATATACTCGACAGGTTTCCATTTACTCTATGCATGTTCCCCATAATTATCCTAGAAAGAGAATTAGTAAAATTTTCTCTCAACCACTCCGTAGAACGAATCTCGGATATAGCTCACCTGTCGCGAGAATGTGCAGAACATACAATGAATTTAATGGATTAATAGATAATTTTGAAATATTTGTACAGATAGTACCAAACATTATAACCAAGATTAAAAGTTTTTCACTTCAGGGACTTACTTTAATTTACAATAATCAATATTCATTATCACTGGTCTCTCTATTGTATTTTTTATTTTTCTTTGCCATTATTAATTAAAACACAGTAGTCCTTTCAATGAATTATTTTAATATTACAATATTAATTACATTAATTTTCTGTTATTAATGCATTAATTTAAATTATTATTTTATTAGTAGTAGTTATTATTTTTATGTTATCAATGTAGTGGGCGTCTGTAATAGGTTCGCATATCTGTATTGGATTTGGAATTAATAGTAAAAATGGATCAAGTATAATATGCGCGCTGTTGGCGCTTGTTTAATAAATAAATAAATGATTGAAATCTTCATTATCACCATTATAAACAGTTTTCATCCATCTCGTGGCTGGTTCATGCATCACTCCATTTGTTCTCTCTTGACAACTATTATGTCAGGTATCTACTACACTTGTCATTACTGCAGCTAGCTAAGTGGTTTGTCCAGCGCCTAGTAGTTATACGAACGTATTGTGTATTTCAATAACCTTGGCTAAATACAATCTAACTAAAACCTGGATAGAATCGGAAAAAAATCCTTTTCAACAATTTTTTTATTACTTTCAGTCAAAGTTCAAGTTTGGCGAAGAGGTTTTATTATAGTGGCGTTACTTATAACCATGCAGGGCTGCAACGGTTCATTTGCTGTTGTGAACTACGTTTCAACTATCTTCAAGTTATCTGAAGTCACTATCAGCCCTGAAGTGCAGGCCTTGAGCATTCCCGTCTTCATGATCATAGCTTCTATCTGTTCTATGTTTCTGGTTGATAAACTCGGACGTAAGGTGCGTTCATTAGTTTTATTAAACCTTTAGTATATTCGGAATATCTATACAGTCGCATATTTCCCGGCCTAATATAATCAGGTATGCGATAGAACTCATTAATAATGAGATTAAAGATTCCACAGCTAATAAACTAATACTGTAAAGAAAAAAATATTTGAGATTAAAATATTAAAACACCTAGGTAGTTGTAAAGAAACATTTAAAACAGATGTGGTCCGTTTCATGTGAATGTTCAACTATAAATCTCACTCTCTATGATAAAATGTTCAGAAATTATATGAAATCACTTAAATTCTAGATACATTGACTTATTAATATTGTTTGTAACAGCCATATTAGTGACGACATTTATCCTGTCTGCGATATCGTTTGCTGGCCTTGCTTCCATACTTCTGGTACTGCAGTGCGGTGGAACAGTACCCGAATGGTCTCCAGTTTTATGCATTGTAGTAGCTATGTGTTGTTACACAGCTGGAGTTATGCCCCTGCCATTCGTCATAATGTCTGAAACATTTAATTTTCAAGTAAGTCAAAACAAAATTTATTCCTAGCTGTAGTTTTATAATCATTAAAACCAATGGAATATATATTCAATGGGCATAATTTTAAGCATTTCTATTCTACACGTATTAAATAATGTTTCGGATTTTACGTATGTCAACTAATTTGATTTTAATTATTATCAGTATTGACTGACAGTGAAAGAAAACCTCATAAGGGAACCTACATTCTTGAAAGCCCTCTCTAATAAAGAAACAAAATAAATAATGATTTTCCGAAAATGTAAACATCTAATTCAGCAAGGAATAACGTTAAGATTAAGCTTGTGCCTTCCCTCAGACTGAGACTCAGCATTGGGCATTCTGGCTGGTATTCTAATTATGTGAAATTATAATTTACATATTATTTCTTGTTATTTCAGATAAAAGCTAAACTAGCCGGTTGCATAGGCATCCTTGCTTGGTGTTCTGCATTTGCTCAATTGTATTTGTATGCTCTCGTAAGCAATGCGTATGGTGCACACATCTCTTTCTCCTTCTTTGCTGTTGTTAACTTGATAGGAGCTGTTGCAACTTTGGTTGTTGTGCCTGAGACTAAAGGGAAGAATGTGGAACAAATAGAAGAAGCACTGAAAAGGAAGTAATTTACATATTTTGCTTATTTTAGTAAAATATCACTGACCATTAGAACATTTCAATGATATTATTTCGACACAAATGTAATATAGACAAATTTGGAAATATAAATACATGTATATTTATACAACAAAATTTCTATTACTCATATGAAAAACTTGTTCATTATTAATTTTTTGAATATTAAAAATCTTTAATTAACATTTAAAAAGCGGTATAATTACAGTTTTAGACAGTGCAGACAAGAACTTTAGTGCCAAATGTGAATATATCACAATAAATATTTAATATATTTAGTACTAGTCTAAATCCCCACTTTATTTTGCCCCTAGGCTTAATATCAAAATTACATTTTTGATTTACTATCCTATTTGGGATTTAGGTTTCGATATATATAAACTATTATTTCATTTAAATTATTTTTATAATAAATCACCTATTTATATGTAACCTACACCAACCTCTTTATTGTTGAAGATTATTAAACGAGATAGTAATCCACTAAGTAGTAGATAATAGTCCTTACGTAGGTGTTTTTTTAATGTGACCTGGAAAGATAGGTCAATGTAAGGTGTTATCGACCGTCGAATGTATGTTGCTTGAACATATGCCGCATTTACACCTAAACCTTCGATTAAAGTAGTGTATCTAAATGTCATTATATTAATAGTATCAATACGTGAGAAGAAAACTTCGGACACCTTTTAAGGTGTATTGCGTGCACGGAAGTCTGTGGATTAGGCACGGTTAAAATTTATATGGAGAAGGAGGGCAGAAACCTAAAATGTTATCTATAATATATAAAAAAGCGTTTAAGTCTTTAGGTTTTATAATCAGAAGTGGTAAGGAATTCTGCAAGCCCCAAACTAAAATATTACTTTACAATGATATTGTGCGCAGCATATTAGAATATTGTAGTGTAGTGTGGAGACCACACTATGCCACGCACTCTCTTAGGATTGAACGTATACAGAAAAGTTTTTATACCACTTGATGTACTCCGTAGGCAAAGCAAATTAAAATAAATCATATATAGATAGAATGAAAGAATTTAAAATTGTAGCACTCTCTAAACGTAGAGATATTTTAGATCTTATATTTTTATATAAACTTGTAAGAAACAAAATTGATTGTCCGGAAATCCTTCAAATTGTTAATTATAGAGTGCCTATTAGATATCCTCGTCACATAATAACACCTTTAGTTCCGCCTCTGCGTAGGACAGTGCTTGGAAATAACTCGCCCATTCCTAGAATGTGTAAATTATACAACAGTGTGAGTTTAACAGCAGATATTCATGTGGACACTTTATCGAAATATCGAAAATGTATCACTGCTTATTCTAAGTAATGTTTTAGACATCATTGGTTTTTTGTTTGGTTAGTTTGTTTTATTATATTGTTTATGACATAATTAGCTAATATAATTTTGCATGCTGTGTTAGCCTATAATTAGTTAGTACTTTTAAGAATATTTTCATAAACTGTATGTTAATTAAAGAAATATTGTATAACTGTTGGTTAACCAAAAAAAGAGAAAAAAAAAAACTGCGAATCCTAACACGTCAATTTCCATTGAACTAGACCCCCCAAAATATTGACATTGTCACTCAACGAAAAGTAACAGCAAGTGTTTTAAATGAGAAGCCTAGGGGTACTTATGGTTAGATTTTATGTTTTTGGAATTTTCAATTTCCATTCTTTTTCCAAAATTAAGTAGATTTACTTACTAAGATAGTTGAGTTTAGGCGACCGCTAGTATATTTTAATTGGTTTGCTTATCACCTCAAAACAGGAGGGCTTGCGGACTTATGGAACTCATGCTTGTTGTTTTTTTTTTAAATTAGCTTTACGCTGCAGCTGGAAATACCTCTATCATGGGTCGAATTTTTTTCCGTATTCGCTTGCTTCTATTAAATCTATAGAAGTAGAAAACTACACGTAATTAACATTACCTAATTAGTCGTATCCAACAATAGCCTATGATGAAAAAATAAGAATATAGCTTGCTTTCCCTTATAGGGCAGCCCATGTCTAGTTGCGGGATAAGTAAAAAAATGATTTCTCGTGTCTTTGTCACAAAAATGACCAAAAAATTCAGAATTAGGTACTGAAGAAAATACACTTTAAAATGAAACATTTCATAATTCAAAGAATCCTCATTGTGTTGCTAAATTAAACAATTTTACACGAATATAACCGTTATAGATAATTTAATACAACAATACAACAAAAGGGCCGACGCGACAGTGAGGGCATTGAGCAATGATGTAAAATTTGTCCGCGAAATATTCACGGGTAAAAATATTACCTCGTGAAAAATGTCTGACTCTGGACCTTGCCGGTTTAGCTGTGATAAATAATTTGAGAGATCTTTGTGTCAAGTCGTGTTCCGTAATATGACACGGTGGTTGTCATCCCTCTCAGAGGTAAGGGTGACAAATTCATTTTTAACTTAGTTATCACAATAACTTTTTGTAAGTTTTCCGTTAGTCGTAATTAACTACTGGTTTTTGTTCTTGGACTCACTCTATATATGAAATCTTCATCAGGTACAGTATAACGATATTTTAAAAAAGACTACAATCCTGGAAACCTTTCATGCACTTTTTTTTTTTTTTTTTTTAGAACAGTCTACACTGTTAGCCTTAGGGGCCCTATCGTCAAACAGAGCCGCTGCGGCTTTTACAGCTTCACCGGACTTGGGGGCGAGCGCTTAGGGCACCCAGCCGCGAAAGTTTGTGACGACCCGCACGAGGGTGCCAGAGTGGCCGAACCTCGGCTCGGGCGGTCGTCGCGAATGCGAAAAAGTCGCGATCTAACTAATTCCCTAATCCTAAGAGAATTCGAACTAACTAGTATATACTCATATGCACGTTCCCCTCCTCCTGGGAGGAAGGAGTGGACCATGCGTATGTGTATTTAATAATCGGAATGGTTTTTCTACACTAACTAGCGCATTAGTCTAACTAGCGCAAAAAAAGAAAAAAAAGGTCCGTTACAGAACCTATGTACCTGTGTGGTGTGCACGTGTGTGTGTTCATACGTGCGTAATGTTGTGTGTGGGTAACTAAGTGTTGCACGTATAGTGTCACTTTGTATCGCGCGGGCGGCTGCCTGACCCAAGGGTTTCACACCGAGGAACGGACCTAGGCTTGGGTTGCCGCTAGAGAGGGTGGACGTGACGGGTGTGCGGGAGCGAAGTTAACCGCCCGTCCTCTGCGGAGAGAACGGTGGTTACGCGGGCATGGGCGGTGGCACGCTCTGTTTGGAAAGACGGTGGCGTAGAACGCGTTAGAATTTCGGTTTGGTCGGGCGGGTCAGTGAATATATTACGCGGCCGGCGTTTTCTCCGGCAGGCGTTGGGGTCGGGAACATATGAAGCTGCCGCTTTTATTAGGGGATTCGCGTGGTTCGATGCAGTGTCGAAGTAGGAGCGAGAAAGGTGTTTGACATAGGCATGTATCGAAGGAAGGTCCATTTCTCTATGGAGATCCTCCATACGAACATACCAAGGGGCGCCGGTAAGGCGGTGAAGAAACCTATTCTGGATGGCTTGTAAGCTTTTCCAGTTATATCTTGACATATGTGCGAACACAACGCAGCTATATGTCATAATCGGTCGGATACACACCTTGTAGAGCGTAAGCTTGTGTCTCGTGGACATTTTGCTTGCAGCACATAACAGAGGATGCAATCGGGCGAGGGTCCAGGCGGCCCTTTTCCTAACCAGAGTGGTGTGGCGTATAAAGGAGAGTCTACTATCTAGGGTTACACCTAGATATTTTGTCTCCTTTACCCAGGGGATCGGATTACCGAAGAGTTCAAGGGGATGATCCTTGTGATTTTTCGGTATCTGTGAGGCGGTTTGATCGAAGAGCACCGCTGCGCTCTTCGTAAGGTTTATGGCTATTCGCCATTTGTTAAACCACTTCCCGAGAGTGGTCACGGCTCTTTGGATTCTACATTTGAGGTTTCTCGTTTGCCTTTGAGAGGAGTATATGACTGTATCGTCAGCGTATAAGCCTACCTCAACTTTCTCATGAAGTTACGGTAGGTCACTGACGTACAGATTGAAGAGGCTAGGAGCCAGGATGGAACCTTGGGGGACGCCTGAGCGTATGGGATGGGGTGTCGATAGTTCACCTTCCACTCTGTAGCGAAAGGTGCGGTCTTTGAGGTAATCGCGGATGATTTTAACTAATCTATCGGGGACTTCGCGGGAGTACAGCTTATAGACTAATCCTTCGTGCCAGACCTTATCAAAAGCCTTGGCTACGTCGAAAAAGACTGCCAGTGTACGACGGGGTTTATATAGCTCGGAAAAGTTAAACAAAATGTGCTCCGTGATATCATGCACATGATGCTCACGGATAGAGGTTTTTCTCCTCTATTACGGATTTGAGATGGTTCAGAAGGATCCGCTCATAGATTTTACCTAGGGTATTTAGAAGACTGATAGGGCGGTAGCTGTCGGGAAGCGACGTGCTCTTGCCGGGCTTGTGAATACCTATGACAATGGCCGTTTTCCAGACGGCTGGAAAATGGCAGTTGGCTATGGCTACATTGAAGATGCAGACCAATAGAGCTATGAGGTGATCGGGAAGAAGTTTGAGTACTTCGTTCCTGATCCCGTCGGGACCTGGTGACTTTCTAAGCTTAAGGCTTTTGAGAATGGCAGAGATTTCCTCAGAAGTGACTGGGGACAGGGATTCTGATGCCGGGAGCTTATTCAGCTCCCCCACGCGGGCTTCGATATCTCTGACTCGGTCGGTGTTTCCTTTGACGCTGTTCGGGGAGCACTGGCTCTCCAAACAAGCGGCAAGGCACTCCGCCTTGTCGATGGTATCGAACGCGGGTGTAGTGCCGGGACCCCTTTCGAGGGGGGGGCATACGAGGGTGGGGTTCTATTTTAAGAGCGTGGGCTACTTTCCAGTAAGTCAGATGTGACGGCCTTAGCCCTTAGACTAAGGTGTCCCATCTGTGACTTTTGAGCTCGGTTATACGGGCTTTAACCGCTCTCTGGAGTGCGCGTAATCGTGCGCGGTTTGCTTCGGTCGGATAAGAGTCATGCGCACGAGTCGCAGCGTTCTTCTCCGTCATCAACACTCGCACGTCGGCAGGGAGTACAAAGCGGCGATCGTTCGCCGCTTCGACCTCTCTCGAGGCCTCTCCGATGCTGACTTGGAGGTGGTCGACTAGGGAGTCGATCGCGAGATCTACGTGCGCAACTGACTCCAATACGTCCGGGACCCTAACGAGACTGGGCGAGGACTGCCTATCTGCGAGGTAGTGTTTTAATTTGGCATAGTCAACCGTTGTGACTGAAGGAGGACTGGAGTCATATAGTTGTCCTAGCTGTAAGATGACCGGGCGATGGTCAGAATCGAGTTCGTGTACGACCCGAATGAGTCGTACCTGAAGCGCGATATTTTTCAGGAGGGCTATGTCAAGCACTGTCGGTGTACAGTGATCTTGAAAGTGGGTGGGAGTGGGAGGCGCTATGACGTCAAAGTTTAACTCGTCCGACAACCCTTCCAGAAGAACCCCATTGCTGGAGTCTCTCCAATTGTTGAAGGACGTGTGTCCACTGTTGAGGTCACCTGCGATAATGACCGATGTGCCGAGCGAGAGTAGCTTCTCTAGGTCAGACCTGACAGGTACTTTCGTCGATGAGAGGTACACGGATACGATCTTTATGGACGGGTGATCGGTCATTTCTAGTCTACACACGGATACTTCCATATTGGTAAGTATCGGATGATCTACCGGCATGCAATACAACGAGCGCTTGTAGTAAATGAGAGTGCCGCCCCCTCGGCCGTCACGGTCATTTCTAACAATGTTGTAGTTTGCGATACTCGGATTGCGTTTACCACGCTTTAAGAGCGTTTCCTGTAATAAGAGAACGTCTATTTGGTGATCTTTAAGATAAGTCGCGACGAGATCACGCTGCGGATATAAGTTCCGCGCATTAAAAAAAGAGATGTTTAAACCTCTCAGCTGGAGCCTAGCCATTGAGAGGCCTGAGGTTGGCGGCTTCACGATCGAGACGCTGTAGCGACTCTACGAGCCGGGGAAAGGCAGCTATGGTTTCGACGAAACCGTACTGCTCCATATGGGCCTTGTATGCGAGGACCTCGCGTATCTCATGCTCACGAATGCGCGATAGCATGAGGTCATCCATTGTGGTGGCGCGGGACTTAGGAGCGCGGGGCGCTGGAGCGCGGGGCGCGGGGATGTCCATAGCCATGAGGGGCTGTGGTTTGGGGGCCCATGCGTTCTGAGTCGAACGCACGGGTTTGGGCTGCACCTGGGGTGCGGGGGGGCCTACGGTCGCCTGAGTGCGGCGGGGGGCAGGGAGGGATGGAAACACCTCTGGATTGAGCAGAGGTTGTGCCCGGAACCCTGAGGCAGGGGGTGCCCTCTGAGGGGCAGCCTGCCAAGGGCGGCGAGGGTGCGTGGTGCGCGGGGCCTTGGGGCATCCGCGATAGTTCGCGGGATATCCCTCCTCCCTGCATAGTACGCAGCTCGGGGGGTGGTAGAGTCACGCTGACGCGTGCACTCCCTAGTTGGGTGGTCCTCAAGGCACTTAACGCACCTCGGACGAAGAAAACAGTTGCGGGCGGAGTGCCCGTACAACTGACAGTTGTGGCATTGGGAGGGCTTCGAATTTTTATATGGAGGCTCTACGGATATGCCGGAGAGCTCGCATACTTTTTCTAAGTTGAATATTTTTTTGCCCTCAGGCGTCTTGTCAAGAATTAATACGAGCATTTGAAGGGCTCGTTTGTCTTTATTATACATCCGATGTACTTCTCGGATGGGGAATTTTTGGTCTTCGAGGGAGGCGAAGACTTCCTCGGGTGCGATTTCGACGGGGATACGTCTAAGCACAACCCGCAGAACTCGCTCCTCTTCGAGGGCGTAAGTGTAGTATGGTATATTCCTACTACGGAGGAGGGTGGTCAGTTTGCGATGGCAGTTTGGCGTGCTCATCGTCAAGGAGATACCGGTCGCAATATTACGCGCCTTGTCGTATCCTATTTTGAGCGATTTAAGCTCATTTGTCAACTTTGTCCAGACAGTTTTGTCGTGGATAATAATCGGAGGGGGTTTTGCTTTTTACCGACGACCGGTTCGTCTGTATTTGAGGAGGGTGCGGGGGCGGCGGAGCCGTTTGCCATTTTGGCAATCTTTGCCGCGTTTTGCTCAACGAGGCTGTCACGGGGCGCGCGTTTGCGGGATTTGACGACCGTGAAGTCGTCATTGTCCGCGGCAGCTTCGGTCGGGATTATGACCGGTTCTCGGAAGTGGAGCGAGAATTGCATTTCTGAGGAGGGGGTTGGGCTTACTGGGGCGTCCATGTCTGTTTCGACTGGAAGGGCTGAAAAAGAGTTGGACAGGGATGTTGATGTTGTTGCCGCGGGGGCAACGGGTTTAGCGGGGCGGCCATAGGGACCGGGGGTAAAAGATCGCTGTTGCGATTTCGCTCGGGACTTAATAGGGGCGTGGCTCGCGCTTGCGAGGTTAGTGGGGTGGGGGTACTCAGTCACAGGTACCGAGGCGGGTCGCGTGAAACCGGGTGGCGCGGCGGCGGGTGAGATCGCGGCGGAGGTGGAGTGGATGGCGTGCGCGGCATCCGCGCTCTGATTGGTCGATGGCGAACGTAGCGAGTCCGCCATCTGTGCCCTGCTGACATAGTCGTTGCTTAGCGCGGGCATATGCAACGACATGTAATTAATTAGGCGCTGGTGTTCGGCTTCCAGCTGCCTAAATTTAACTTCTAATTCCGCGAATTTTAATTCGGCCATCGCGGTGGCGTTTGGAGGACGGGGGAGTGAATTTATTCACCTCCCTGCCTGGAGGGCAGGGGGGTACGCCGAATGAGTTTAACGGGCTATCCGAGCCCGGAGCAATGAGACCTGTGTGTCACGGTGTAATGAAACACAGGAAAAGGACCTATCGTTTCCCTAGGGAAGTCCCTAGCAGTCTCGTGGCAGAGGACGCAGGCCGGTATAAACCGTGGCTCCGCCCAAACAACCACGAGGATGGATGGTAAGGATAGGAAGGGTTGGGTAGGAGACACCTGGGGCTTAACTATGCAAAAAGGCAAAGGCTAAGTTTCCCAGGCCCGTCCGAGTTATCGTTTACCTCAGAAGGAGGTAACCGGAGAGCGCTCGGGTCACGCCCCGTTCGTCTTCGTTAACACCGCTAGGTATCCGACGAACGACCACTAAACCGTGGATTTGCGTGTCTTTGAAACAAGATTCGCGCTGAAAAGCGCGTTTGTTGTCGTACTGAGAAGTACGGTTTTTTCGTGTGCACCGAAGTGCTACACGAAATGTGCGAGCGAGACGGCGCTATGCGCGCAACGAGTACCTAGATACTCGCTGCACAACAATAACACCGACCTCACTATAACACGCGGTATGAAAAGCTTAAAAAACTAGCTTAAAACTGTGTACTCTGAACCTGCAGGCCTAGGACCAGGTCCGTGGATCAGAGTAAACAAGTTCGTACACTAGTTCAAGCAGAGCGCGATAATTCAGAAAGCGATCGAGAGCGCGAGCGGACACGTCCGTTCACGTCAGCGGTCGAAATCGGAATCCTAGCATCTCCCTTTCAGGCACTCAGTCTTCCATATTATAATACAAAAAAATAGAACGCCATCTCTTAGTGGTAGGCATCGTATATTAAAATATTATATGTCAGTGTTATTACTGCTGGCCTCCGATTCGTAGATATTTCCATCTCTCGCCTAAAAAGAAGCTTGCGAACCCGTAGGCGCAATAACCCTTGCTCTCGTTGATATATCGGCGAGGTATCTTCTGTAGAGCCGGTGGGAGATCGACCTTCACCGATCTGATAACCATATGAGACGTATTTTTTATCAAATATATTTTATGAACAAATATTCCTATAATTACTTGCCTATCCAAAAGTGCTCAAGGCTACTTTTAATTAAATTAACTTTAATCGATTTTTTTTCATCACTTTCATTCTCTTGATAACCAAATGAATTTTATTTTACTGATAGTTTTTAATACACAGAATATGCCTAGGTAGGCTTGCCTACTCATTTCTGTGTATGAATACCTGGCAAGCAGATGTGAACAGGTAAGTCAATATAGGTGACTCCATCGATCTGCTAACTTATCGAAAGTTATATCAAATTTTAGATTATTTTATTACAAAATATTACTACACTACACTACTATTAGTATTGTACACACACACACACACATATACATATGTATATTTATTTATTTTTAAATTTACAGTTACAAATATGTTCCAGTGAACTTATTAGAATTTTAATGTATTACTGAAAAAAAATTAAATATATTTTGTATTTAATCGTATCTCATAAAGACTATGATGATATATAATTAATTACCAGTATGTATTTTTTGTATATCGGTAATAATATTACCACATATAAAAGTACAGCAACATTAAGTAAAATAGTAACTTTACAATTTTTTTAAAGTAATGATTGCTTTTTCCAATCAATGTGCGTTTAAATTATATTTGCTCCGTCAGCGTATTCTTTAATACGGTATAAAATCATTCATAAAATTATTTCTGCCAATGTCTCGAGTAGGCATGTCAAACCTAATCGATATGAGTATATCAAAGCGTTCCAAAGAAATATCAAAGTATTTATTTTCCCTTTCATAATTATTTAGGGAATGAAGGTTTTCTCTATAAGTAACATATTTATTTTTGTACATAATTGTATGTATGTAGGCTAATTTACAATCAAAACTACACGCAAAATTTAAAACACGAAATAAAAGTTCTAAATTGTGTTAATATATCATTCTTTCACGAAAATCGCAGAATTAATCCATATTAAATGACCGAGGCTTAATATAATACAATAAATGAGCGTCTCTCGGATAAACGGCTCGTAGAATGACGTCACAAATGGCGCTATATCGAAAATTAAACGCGCCGGCCGCCGCAAATTGTCAAATAACATGGTTCGATCGAGTTTTATTATTGCTTTATTGTGAGATATAAATATTTATAGGCATGTCGGGCATGGGACATTTTTATAGTCCGAGGTTGAACGTATCTGATACGTGAATCGGTTTGAATGGCGCCCCCTTAGGGCGTCATTTTAATAAATAAAATTTAATTTTCTGGATTGGAACTATTTAGATTAAATAAAAAAAAGTCTATATTATACATAGTATGAAGTATATCACCAAAACTTATCACTTGAAACTTATTAAAAAGTGAACATTAAAGCTGTCTATAAATTAAATGATAATTTTCCTTAAATAAAGGTAAAGGAAAGAAAAAGGTCTTCTGTTATGAATCAGGACCACGACTATATTACTATTGCAGTATAGACAAGATTATAACATTTTTATTTTATTTAATATGAGTTTTAATTATTGTGATACTTTAATTTTTATATTTCTTTACTAATAACTTTTGCCAAGCCTTTAGAAATTGAGACAGTTTTAGTTTCAAGTCTTGTAAGTCTATTGCACCAAGCATAATAACTTTATACGATTGAATGTTGTTTTAATTCTTCATGATTTAGTTGAAATAACTCCATATAGGATTTCTTCGACTTTTTGCATGTATTTTCGCCGTACTCAGAGGAGTTAACAAGCATCGCAAAATAACATTCGGGGATGTGCTGTTTTGTCCCTAAACGTGACACCCTGAGGAAATGCTGTCATATGCGCCATTACTCTTGATCAATATCAGTGCTATATAACTTACAATTATATAAACGATCATTTATAATTATAATTCTTTCCACTGCACGTGAAAAACGAATTGCAAACTAACAAGTCATTAAGTGAAAAACGGAATGCAATTTCCTTTGCAGAGAGAAGGATTTTAACTATTTCTGAGACAAGCACTTTGTAACTTTATTAATTAAGACGAGTCTACAGGTCCTGAGAAAAAAGTATATAATAAGAACTAACAAAACTATATATTTACTTTAATTATTGTACAATAACTGGTTAGAGTTTGAACTTTTATTATAACTAGCGATCGCCCTAAGGTCGAAATTCGAGTAGCGTCTTTTTGATCATAGACTATTTTCTATTTGACATTTACAGTATTCATAAACAATGAGCATTACCTACATCACTTGATGTCACTTTTCGTTGAGTGACAATGTCAATATTTTGGGGGGTCTTAAGTTGAATGGCACTGGTCAGTTTAGGATTCCCAGTATTAATTTATTTAATTTAATATATTAGTAACACACATTATAGATACATTTTAGCTTTCTGCACTCCTTCTTCATATAAACTTGAACCGTGCCAAATCTCACAGTTTTCCTTGCACGCAATATGCTTAAAAAGGTAACGAAAGCTTTTGCTTTACGTATTAATATTAAATAGATTAATCAATAATATAATATGTACCTTATTACCTTTTTCTTACGTTATTCGTTTTTGTTGCTTGATTTCGTGCGTATAATTATCTTATTCTATCTTATTTTACTAGCTATGCCCGTGGCTGCTCTCGCGTGGTCTACAGAATACCGTCGATCGGGCACACGCGCGATGAATGCTACCCACGCTCTCGGTTATGTTAAAGATAAAAATGCTTAATGTGGGTAATACTCAGAAGATAGACATATGCTCTCGCTAACTTTTTTAGAAGCCTTTTTAAGATTTACAGTTATGTACATTAATTTGATATCAGAAGTCAATTATAAAAAAAGTAGGTACCATCGTTTCTATTTTTAGAATAAGTTGCAAAATTATATACTTACTTCAGGTATGGACTTGTTTAAGGTAGTATGATGATGTCGTCATTTTTATTACAATTTAAGTTACCTAGTTTTAAAAATGAAACAAGTAAGTATTTAAGTTAAAAAAGACGTTTAATTATAAATGAAGTCAACTTTTCGCGTTACAACAAGGTGGTCAATTAATTAGAAACCAAAGAACACAGCTCCAACATGAAATTAATTTTAAAAAACTTCGTCACAGGACGCCTGGCAGATGTGAAACTTCGAAGGCGGAGTCCCAACAATTTCCTTAGGGTGGACCCTTGGGGGGTCCCGTGGGGGGTTAGTGATGGGAGCTCAGGGGCTCCCGAGGGTGTCCCGACAATTTCTCTGTGGGGTCAGTGTGGGTCAGTAGGGGTAGTGGGGTCAGTAAGGGTAGTGGGGGTAGTCGGGGTAGTGGGGGTCAGTGGTGGTCAGTGGGGTTGCAGTGATTATTTTCATAATTTCTAGTACATACATAATATTCCAACATATAACGTGGCGATACGTCGCTTCGGCCTGTATCATAACGCCAACAATCATGTTTATTAACAATTAGGCGAACAGATGTTTCACATTAAAAACTTAAAATAATATGATCACAATATTCTTAAATACGTCAGTCGTAAGCATCACATAACCCTAGTATTATGTTGGGTAACCCCTGTTTTCAATAAAAGCTTTACAACGACGCGGGATTGGTTCTATTAATTTTTGCAATTTATCCAGAGAAATAGAACTCCACGCATCGACAAGCGCGTCATAAAGTTCTTTTTGCTTACTGAAGCGTTTATCCGATAACATTTTTTTCACTCTACACTACAAATTTTTAACTGGATTCAAATCCGGACTATTTGCAGGCAACTCTAAAACCGATACCGAATTTACTTTAAATTCTTTAACATTATTTGCCGTATGTTTCGGAACGTTGTCTTATTGAAATACCCACGTCACAGGTTATTGCCCATCAACCTATTGAATCATTATCTCCTCCAATGTAATTTTCTACTAGTATTGATCCAATAATCCTTCAATTTTTCTTACCCCATTATTTGATATTTCCACTGCCGATTTTAACTATGATTTTTGTATATTTCTTCTTTAATACCTTGTTAATAGGACGCCACACGTATCATTTGCCATTGGAATTAATTATATTTATTTTGGTCTCGTCGGAAAATAGAACTTTCTTCCATTGTTACACTGTCCAACTGGATAAATGATTTACCCTATGTTGTTTGCTAAGAAGCGGCACTTTTCGAGCAGCCTTGAGGTACAATTTTGCTTCAAATAAACGCCTGCGAACTAAGTCTTGCTGATACGTTTCGAAAGTCATTAAAGACTAAAAACATCCATTCAGATTTAATTCGAGCCTTTAGAAGGGTCCTTCTTAGCAATATGAGTTATAAGCATAACCTCACGGGGAGTGGTCTTCATCGCTCGATTTTTTTCTAGGTATCTTATTAATTATCCCTTATGATTTATAATGTTTAATAGCGTTAAACACCTTCTTCGCGGAACATTCCAAATGGCTTTTCAGATTAAACAATTTTGATTAAAATGTAAATTCATTATTACACTTCTCGTAGACGCATCGCAACTCTTGTTTTACCGAGTCTCAACAATTAACACAATAATATAGTACACTAAAATGATAAAAATGAAATTCCCAAGAATCACAAAAAAGGTACACGTATTTTTCTTTTCAATATAAAGCGTAAACAAAGTTTTGTTTCTAATTAGGTGTATAGTGACCAGTATGAAATAAATCGATGGCAATTTTTATTATTGAAGGAAAACATTCGAATATATTCACTAATATTATATTAAAATGAAGTATTATAAAGCAGATTATGTTAGACTTAATATTATTTGAACTCTTATAACTTTACATAAATGCTGTTAATTAGGTAAGAATAAATGTAGAGTACTCGTTGTTTTTAATTAGTTGACCACCACTATATATCCTATGGTTCAGTCAGCGTATACCATTTAAAGGCCCAAATTGATTCACTACGATCAGTTTTTTAATTATCATGGAACCCTAATAATTTTTTTAAAATAAAAGTAGCATAAGATACTCATTATAACATCAGCTATCTATCAGTGAAAACCCTGTCAAAATCGGTCCAACCGTTTCGTAGATAGTGTAATTAGTTCTTTCTCTTTTCTTTCTGATCAAATACCTATTCTGCAACCTTAATGCGTCGCATATAGAAAGTTGCACTAAAATTCAACCTTAAGATATGGCACCCAAAAGAATAATTTGTAGTGAAATAATAAATCTAATGACTAAAAAACACAAAAAACAATATTCGGCGACATGTCCACCTATTTTCATTTTCCTGAGATGAGGTGTGAAGGGACTGACTGCAAACGTTATTAAGAAATTGCAAGCACAGAGAGTCAACTGTTTGGAGCTTCTTTCAGGCTGAGCTGGGATTGTTTGCATAGCCGCGGTGCCAAGTCTTAAACTAAAGAGACTTTGTTATTTTTATTAAAGGGTAACATCATAATTTTGCTCAACTTTTAATGACCATATGGTCAAGATGTCAATACTCTAAACAGTTTAAACACATGAATTGTGTTAGTATCCAAGTGTAGCTGGTAAAATATGGGTTTTTGACGATATATTTTTAATTTGAAAACGCTAACTTCCTAAAAGAGAGTTAATGAACATCCCACTACTATCATTAAAAAGGTTTTCCTTTACAGAAAGTTCAAGCTTATTAATGGATCCAAAGCCACATTGTTGGGTTCGATGTCCTCAGCATGCTACCGTTTAATTGTCATTAACCCAACAATAATTCCTTCTATAATTTATAGAGGAAAGTAAGTAGGACTTTGGGTTCATCCATTTTAGGTTCAATGGTTACTCATTGGAGTGATTGTTATTTATGGTAAAATTTTCAACTTCATAACTTAGGTAACATATAACAGTACCGTGTTTAGAGCCTCTCTTAGGATGGAATGCGTTTAAACACGTATTATGTGACATCATAGCAAAAGATTATTTTGTAAAAGAAGGCATAATTAGTAAATTTAATTTTTAAATTAAACTATTTCTTATAGAGTCTTTAACATAGAATATTCAATAACTCTGCACCAAACAATATTTCATTTCACAAAATACACTGAGTGTATCTAAATTATGTGTACTGAAGTGGGACATTGGAAATGCCCTAATGGAGCTTCAAACTCCAAAACTAAAGTTATGTGGCTGCATAACAAGTTCAATGGTTACTCAAACTCATTGTGCATTAGCACAGCTACCTACAGCCAAACCTAAACAAAACATCCTTCGGAACATACCACAAGAACCCTGATAATTTTCGTATAGTAAAGACCTAAATGTAGATCATTACAGAGTTGCTGCTTGAGCTAACCAATTATTAGAAACCAAAACTTTATACATAACACCAATTTTGACTTTGAGTGTTCATCTGTGAAAGTACCTATAGTTTCTAATGATCTAGTAATTTTATGTCGCGACGCTATATTCTCATAAGTTGGGCCTGAAGTTAGTCCATTTGCTTAAGATGAGTTCTCGGTTCACGACGCTTTTAGCTTTAAAATAGATTCCTAGATTCTCCAAGGCTTCACACTCCTGCAGGCACTCTTATCATATTAACATACCGCTGCATGCCGTATACATTTTACAGTGTATATATATACTTGAGTTTTTTTTGCATTGAACTCGTATATTTTGTGGATAAAGTTAAGAAATTAATGAAAACTCCGTAGAACTTCTATTATTTTTAGCCTTAAATTTGTTCTGCTTTAAAGAAGCAGTGTATATGGTCCTGTATTCTTTAAATAAATAAAAATTAATAAAGTGCAGAGATTTACGTGAACGCAAAGCTATCGTTATATCAAAAGAGTGTAAAGGCTTGGTGTATGAAACTTCTACTCTGTTGTCAATTTACGCTGATACGCGAGATACTCAATAGCAATAACAATGATGGCTCAGTTGTAGATTGTACGGACTCCGTGTCGATCGACGTAAGTTCAAAACCCTGCAATTAATCTGAGCTCCCGGTGAAGGAAAACATCGTGATGAGGCCATAGCATATTCTAATGCCCGCCTGGCTAGCTACCACCCTCAAGTTGATGATATATCACCGAAATATGTTCCAGCAGCTGCACTTGAGAGCCAGTCTTCCACAAGGCTTAGCGCGCCAACATCTTGAGCCACATCGTCTTTTAAAATTAGGTGAGATTGTGGCCACAGCACTAAACCTATAAAAATAATTTAAAAAGGCATAAAATGTTATCTTATCTTACGCCTTTTTGTTTGAATTAGACATTGCAATAAATTAACTTGCCCGTGGTTTAAAATGAGAGCTCTCGTTCTCATCTCTGCTGCAGCTGTAGCATGCTATGAGTATCACTGCAGTCATATAGCTTTAATTTTGGATTTTGAAGCTCCATTTGAGTATTTCCAATGTCCCACTTCAGTACACATAACTTAGACACACTCAGTGTATTTTGTCAAATGAAATATTGATTGGTGCAGGGTTATTGAATATTCTATGTTAATGAGTCTATAAGAAATAGTTTAATTTAAAAATTAAATTTACGATATATGCCTGCTTTTACAAAATAATCTTTTGCTATGATGTCACATAATACGTGTTTAAACGTGTTCCATCCTAGGTGAGGTTCTATACACGGTACTGTTATAAGTTACCTAAGTAATGAAGTTGAAAATTTTACCATAAATAACTGTTGATATTAATACTGCCATGAATACTATTGTTACATTTCATATTTTTTAATGAAAATATCATTTTCCTTTTAAATTTCTTGCACGCTCTTTTCAAACCGGACATAATGGATTAAGTGAAGATTATAAATTATATTAACGTTGCCGTTCAAAATCTATTCGGACAATGTGATAACTTGACTTTAATTGAGAGGGTTTATTATCACAGTGGCAGATGGTAACTTCAGTATTTTTTATATCTCTGTATATATTTAGTACCTATCAAGGTAGTAATCAAAATGTTATGACTGTTTTTACATAAGTAATAGTTCTTGAGTAATAAAATTAGAAACATATCCGAAACACTAAAGTGGAGGATATCAGTATTCATTTATCTTAATTTAAATAACAATAGGCAGACCTCTTCGCCAGAGTTGGTGACAGCAGATGGAATATAGTCCTGACGGAATGGTAGCCGAGAGAGGACAAACGCAGTTTAGGTAGACCGCTGGCGAGATGGCTCGACGCATCACAAATCCTGTCGGGAAGACCTGGAAAAGACTGGCAAAGGACTACGATTAATAGCGTAAAAGTGAGTTGAAAAGCTGTTTCGGTTCGGTTATCGGTGACGATAAGTAAATTGTAGCTTTGACGTTCTTTTGGGCCTTAATTGAAAAAGGTAGACTGATTTTTCTTACATAGCTATCGTACTACCATCAAGTAAAAGATCTATCAATCATGTTTTCTTCCGTGTTACTTTCTGGAGGATAAAATTGTACGAATATATAATAAAATAATTAATATAATAATGTTTGACAAATTAGACACATTTGCATGTGAGGAATACAGTTGGAGTGCTCGCGGAGAGTTTGCACAGTGAAGTAAGTAAGTGAGTAAGTAGTGCTCCGGCACTCTCTGTACGCAAACTTCGTGTTAATTTGTCTTCATAAAGTCAGTCGCAGCCCGCAAACATTGCCGTCCGAGTTTAGCAAGTAAATTTCTACACAGAATATTGTGATTCACGGGTTCCATTTTTACTTTCCGTTTATGGGATTATATTTTGTTAAAACGTTTTTGTTTAAGTCTTTAAAATTGAATTATAATAAGTTTTATATTTTTTATAACGGATCCAAAAAAGGCAATTTCTTAAAATATGATTTTTTATATATCTAAGGTGGCAAACAGGCATACGGCCCGCATGATGGTAAACGTTTGCCGTAGCCTATGGACGCTTGTAATATAAGTATCACTAACGCACTACCGACGTTGAACTCTCCTTCCCCAAAGAGCTCTAGAAACACTGCTCGATGCAGTAACTCAACACAAAGGTTATTTAGCTGCCATCTACTGTAGGATGGAAATATTGCACCGTCTGAACTGCCCCTATTAGAGAGAGATCTTAAAATAAATTTCTCAGTGCCCAACCTCTCTTTAAACCTCCCCTTCCCCGAGGAACTCTGGAAAGTATACTCAATGCAGAAACACAACACAACGTTATTTAGCTGTCATCTACTGTAGGATGGAAGTATTCCATCAGTTCGACTGCCCCAAGTAAAGAGAAAATCATTGATTCTCTTGATTCGCTGGAGCCAGTCATTATAATCAAATTTTTATCACGTGACATATCGACCATTCGAGTCTCAAATGTAGTAAAAGCCAAAACACAACTTTAGGGAAAACGCAAAATAATCGAATAAATGGAAATAAACATGTTTACAGCTTTTTCTTTTTACAAATATTTTCATACAAAAAGATGTTATATATCTAAGCAATGTTCAAACACATAATTTACGTCAATTGACCAACGACTAGAATGTTAAGTACGACAACAAATAAAAGAAAAACTGAATTTGGTTGGTAAATAATCTGAGTAGGTAGTAAAAGATATTTTTATTGAGATATCAAAATGTGAAATATACAGAACGATAGAGCTCGTGCAAGTAAGTAAGACAGCGTTTAAAGTCGATTTTGGACAATATGACTTACTACATTTGAAACTCGAAGGGTCGATATATTATTAAATAATAAATTGATTATTATAGCGCGCATTGTTGCTTGCGAAAGCAATGCGGGTGCTTGGACGGTTCGAGAGCCGCCATTCTAAAACATTTTTATTGTTTGTTTTGATTACTTTTTGATAATAAAATTAGACAAACAAGGCAATTAGGTACCTCATCAACTTGCTTTAATACTAGTATGTAACGGGAAACTGCAGCTCGGCTAGTAACGTGCAGTTTAAATCGAATCGTAAGGATTAAGATGCGACGGCTGGAATCCATCTACATGAGTAGATACTGCAACCGAGTACGTAGTGCAACCCCTCAACGGAGTTTTAGTGTTTTTTTATACAAGTGTTATGCGCTGAATACTGGGTACGTACCTCTCGCACACTTGCCACGTCCACCCTCTCCTGCAGCAACTCAAGCCTTGATCCGTTCCCTCGGTGTGGAGCCCTTGAGTCTAGCAGCCGCTCACACACTGCACTTGCAATCACTAGCTACCAACAGACACCATTACACTGCATCCCACACTCGTGCATACCACACAACTAGATATATACTGGAAGGGACCTTTTTTTACTAGTTAGACAAAAATCACATATTCTTTCCTTCCTTACAGAAGGCAGGAACATGTAAGTATATAATGTGTATAAGTTAATTTAGCCCGAATTTCTACGGATAGAAAATTTGCCAGTTCGTGACTTAATTGCAACTACGACAACAGTCCAAGCCGAGGCTCGGCCACCACTGCCTAAAGCGCTCACCCTCAAGCCACGGCGAAGCTGTAAAAGCCGTCTGAGTCTCCAGGGCCCTTATGAATAACACAGTATAGCCAGATTAAAAAAAAACTTATAATGAGCGTATACCTGCTATTTTTGTGTCTTAAATTTATTCAACACAGTACATGGTATTTTAGTTACCCACCAATAATTTTATCACGTAGTTTCAATTTACCGCACAAATTTCAAAATACAGAAATATTGATATGAAACTGTACTGTTATCTCTTGATAAAGACCCGCTATTCATTGAGCTGTCCCAGTTATTCAGTTAATTTAATTTTAAACCAAAATACAGTACATCAGGACTTTGTAATGAATGACTCAGTTAAGACCATTGACCTATTTGTATTCACTAGACAAGCATTTTGTAAATCAAACATTGTTTCGAAGGGCTCAGCTGAAATGCGGGTCGCGGGGATGCGGTTTTCATTATGCACATAGAGTAATTGGCGGCATTTCTCACCATTCGTCTAGTACAGAATAAATGTACTAGGTTAAATTTTTTCTTCAAAATACGTAAATTAACCTTCAACTGTCAATTTCTTGTGTTGTTACTAAAAACTAAATTTTAATAACATTAAAAATATTATAGCTCAAATTGGGGTAGCATTTTGACAGCTTCAGCTTTGACTTTGACAGAAAACTCATAAAGAACATTGTTAAGGGTCAAGAGACCCTTACACGCAGAAATTACATACGGATAATTTTTTACATTGTTAGAGTTCTTATTCAGCAGGAAACAGCGTGTCTGGTGTAAAATAGAATTCATTAGCTAAGAGTTAATAACAGCAAGAATGATTATTAATATAAATGAATAAGCTCAGGTTCGTGCTGAATCAGATGATATTAAATATAGCGGAGGTAATCCCACGCGACGGGCGCTACGGGCGCGCCGCTGCCGGCCCCGTGGGATACCTTCGCTTTTGTTTTATTTAATGTGATAATGAATGTGACTTGTCCGATTTCAATGAAAAAAATATATTGCAAGTACTAATCATCATATTTTTTTAACTAGCTTTTTAAAATGACTGTGAAGTACCTTTATGTTAACTGGAACACAAATATAATTTCGTCGATATCATGTCTTCACGCCTTTTTTGAAATACCCAATATAATTGTAAGAAGGGAACACGTTGGTTTGGTTATTGGGATACATCTACACAGGACGGCAAAGGTAAGAACTAGCGAACTTCTTTGTTTGTGCCGTGATGGGCGCTACCGTGTAGGCGAGGTTCCGTGGACCAGTCCACGTGGTTATGTATGGAAGAGAGATGCGAATTCTTCAGAATATTCAGCGTCATACAGACGATAAAACATCTTTAGGGAGGTAAATTATCTTCACAGCTGAAGTGGTTCTAAATTAAAGTATTTCCAAAGGCCGCAAACCGTTTATAATCGGTTTCAAAAAAAGATGGAGGTTACTCAATTCGAATGTATATATTTTATGGATGTTCAGCCATAACTTCTTCGTTTATGTACCGATTTGGATGATTCTTTTTATATTGGTTTGGGGATACCTCAAAAGCGGTCCTTTTTTAATATCATTGGCATTGGACCTTCAACTTCAAAGACAAATCAAAATTAAAATCAAAACTATTTTATTCAATTTAGGCACTTATGAATGTCAAAACACTGCCACCGATTCGGAAAACATCCCAGTCATTGAGAAGAACCGTCAAGAAACTCGATCGGGAATATCAACGTCTTATTTTTTTTTTTTATTAGTTTTTACAGTATTTAATTATATACAGTTATCACATCCAGACATCACCATCATTCACGTAATCAGGCACCCTATAACACTCTTTCGACAATAAAACTTGCTGAACATGATTCTTCAAGTTATCATCCGGCAAATCGGTAATGTGCTTAGGAAGTTTATTATAGAACCTAACACAATTACATAAAAAACTTTTATTTGTTTTACTAAGTGTAAAAGATGGAATGACTATTTTATATTTATTTACCTAGTTGTGAAATTGTGCGTGTTAGTTACAGGTTGAAAATTATCTTCATTTTTCCGAACATTCATTATATTTTCCAAGATTTATTGGGAAGGCAAACTTAGTCCTTAATGATTCGTGTGGTCCCATATCATAAATTTTCTTTTCCGTTATAAATTGATTTGTTGTATGAAATTGGAAACAACTATTTATAACTATGCTGAAATAGGACCACTGTCCTGAGGTTATCCATTAATAGGTTGGTACTTCTGAGGACTGAGCTGGAGTGACTCGTCTGTTATTGCATGTTGCCAACCACACCGTTCAAACCGGAACACAGCATTGTGAGCAATTCTTCTATGTGGTTAGAATACTTTGTTGGTGATGCTTCTACAGTAAAGTGTACTTTTCAAGAGATGTCATCTGCGTTTGTATTTATTAAGAACTCACCTTTGAAGTCTGAAGTTCGGACTGTCGCTAAAAATATGGGAATAAAAACATGGGAATACGGTTTTATTTTTTTTACAAACAAGGGTATGACGCTACCGTCTTGGGCCACATCGTCACTTAAGATCCGAAGATATTGTGGTCACAACGCTAAGCCTATAAAGAAAAAAAAAAACACAATACGTTATCTAATATTCTCATATCGAAAATTATAATTATAGTTTTAAAATGTATTTCTTTGCTGTTCAGTTTAAAAGGTATTATAAATTTCCCGCTATATGTAAGTAGGTGAGGATAAGCGAGTGCGAGGTAAACGCGAGGTAATTTTATGAATATTTAGGTCTTGTTTTAAATTACATACAATTTGCATCGCACTGCAAAATATATTGTTATGAGCTAATAACGCGGTTTAACTGGTTCGATTCTGTGCTGCGTGATTTGTTCATATCATTATTATGTTACGTGGGTAAATATTCATTTTATAGTTATTATTAATCATAGCCACTTGACTCATATCAAATTTGGCGCAATAAATAAATATTTTCTGTAGTATTTGACTGAAACCGATATTTATTGATTTCAGATATTAAACTGTAAGATGGCTACCAAATTGCCAAATTAAAAATTGTTTTTTTTTTAACTCTCATATGAGTCTAATCAAATTTTATTTCGGATCTTATACGAGTGAAATTCGCTATGTATTCTGTGATGAAACATTGGAATTTATGACATAAAAAATATCGAGATTCTTACAATTAATTACGTTTCAAAAATGTCAAATGTTTTTTTTCGACCCGTATTATGTCACAGCAGAGATACATAATATATAGACTAATATAGCTGACAGCGTTTTTGTCTGTTTACATAAAATAAACTGTTAAAATAAAAATTTGCGGTTTCCTAGGTCCTAAAGAATATGGTAATATTTTTTCCTCTAATCGGACAATAAGTAATCATTTAAGACCTACTTTAAAAAAGAGTTAACTAACGAATTACATTTTGAGCTCCAAATTATTTCTTAACCCTGATAGACTACAATAACATTTTTATAATGATACCAATCTGTAAATGTACCATTGTTGGGTAAAGGCTTCTTTATGGGAAAATACTACGCTACTTACAACTTTTGTTTGGTCCTAAATACTGAGAAGTTTTTGTAACAATTCTCAAATGGCTAATTTTCTTCGCGAGGTAATAAACATTTACACAAATTTCGAAAAATGACTTGGAAACTCCGAGGCTCTCACCGTCAGGCATCTCATCTATATTTCACCATTTGTAACTACTCGTTCACCACGACTTAGTGCCGCCTAAGGCATAGTGATCTTGTATATTTTTGTATTTAAATTTTATTACTTTCCTAATTGTATATTTTTGTGTTTGCTCACGTTTATTTTATTTTTAAATTTAATTACCTATTGCACTACCAACAATAATAATTTTTTCCTACATTACCCCTTTATAGCATTAATCTCGCCAGTATACGAATTAAAAGTGCAATAAACATTTTATTAAAACTAGCGATCGCCCTAAGCTCGAAATTCGACCAGCGACATTTTGATCATAGACTATTTTCTGTTTGACGTTTACAGTATTCATGAAACAAAACAATGAGTATTATCTACATCACTTGCTGTCACTTTTCATTGAGTGACAGTGTCAATATTTTGGGGGGTCTAAGTTCAATGGCACTGGTCCGGTTAGGATTCGCAGTATTAATTTATTAAATTTAATATATTAGTAACAGATATTATAGATAAATTTAAACTTTCTGCACTCCTTCTCCTTATAAATTTTAACCATGCCAAATCTCACAGACTTCCTTGTACGCAACACGCTTAAAAAGGGGGCATAAAACTTTTGCTTCACGTATTAATATATAAATTTATTAAAATTATTACATAGCCCATTGAAAGTTCTAAAAACTTAAATATCAAATTATATAAATCTCAACCCGGTTTCGAATTATAAAAGGCGTTCTAAAATTTTGTATTCATTTTATGTTTCAAAGAACTTAGGCAGATGTCATTTCATTATAGAATCTCACCACGCATCTGTGTCTCTTTAGTCCTTTGAATTTTATTATTTTAATTCTATTTCCAGCAAACCGCTGTCGTATTAACGACACTTACATCAGTAATCCGACGCTTCCAATGACGTACGAGAGTAATGTTTTCTTCGCCGTTTACAAATCTACTTGAACATCCATTTCGTATCTTATCCCAAAGTCACAAGGTTTATCTTACAAAATCATTTAACCAATAAAAATATTGTCAAAATTTACGACGTCCCAAGTTACATATGTCTTGCGAATTGACGTCATAAAAAGCCTACACAGAGTGAGGCGAGGATTTATAATAAATGTGTGGATTTACTGGGAATTCCAATGGGGGGATTAAATTAACTGGATCCCGTTGTGGAATTGAGCTGTAAACCGAGAAATTTTGGGTTCCCTCTTTGTGGGAATCATATTGTGAGTTTAAGGGTCTTTTAACAAGGCTAGTTCGAAATTCACTCGCTCTAATGATTTTTTCTCAAATGTCGATTGTATAGGTTCCTTATTTAAGACCTTACTATTTTAAAACCAAGTTTGTCCAAGTTTGGACTCACCACCTCCAGGCTCATCGTTCCATTATCCACACTACATCTTTGGGAAATATTTTCATTTTTTTAAATGTTTATTAAACTTTTATTCATACTTTTGACTATAATCAAATAATAATTCAGCTAACTCAACCAATTCGCTACGGCCTACTAAGTATTACCTACATTAACAATACATACATAATTTGATTTATTAGACGTCGACTATAATAATAATATATTGGTTTCGATCTTAGACTTGTATAATATTTTCAAAAGTTGTACCTTAATAAAGATTTCAAAGGTGAATATTATTTCATGTTAACATCTTAGTTACCATATACAGAATAAAGAAAATTTATTCATTTTATCAAGCAAACAAATTTAATGAAAATAAACATAATTATGTGCAGTTCACACGTGCTTGAAATGGAACCTTCAGAAACCATAAAAATATATTTTTTTTTAATTCTAAATCAGCGGGACTAGTTCTATTCACCACGCTTATTATACATAAAACAGTGCGTACAAGTCTAACCATCACACCACTAGGTCAATTCAATAACGATCATAGTTGTAAAAAGACCTTTACAACATTTAGCTCGATGCGCCTCTGGAAAAGATGTATACCAACAGCACATGCTACCACAGGAAATTCTAAATTTAGGGTAAAAGGAACAAATTTAAAAATACAATAGGTTCCATCACACATTCAATTGTATTGTAATTAGGAAGCTGACCATTTAGCAAGAGAGACTATTTCAAATGGATCAAATGCTATAATTTACCCGGATCATACAGAAATTTTGTCAAAATTTAAATGTAAATGTTATACTTATGAATTGGAAAAAATATTTTGATTTACAGAGTATGTTCCGGACATACGCCTCTTAACAAGTTTGCTTTCCTTATGATAAAAGTAAATTCACCAAATTGCGAGACCTGTGGATCAATTGAAGACGTGCAACATGTGTTGACAGAATGTGGTCGGAACAATCATCAACGGAAATATCATATAATTCAGTTTAACTTGTATATAAAGGACCAAGACATCTTTCACAAAATACTGGCTACATCTGCAAACGAGGAAGCCAAAATTGTGTGGAAGTTTGTAATTAGTGGAATTATAAATTATTATTATTATTATTGTAAAGAAAATATATTTCTTTATTTCTAATTTAAGTTTGTAGGTTTAATAGGTTTAGTAGTGTAGGTTGTATATAGTTATCTATTATTAAAAATAATATTGTGTCATACAAAAGGTGACAGATGTGTCGAATATTAAAATGAATTGTAAAACTAAAGAAAGGACATGTAACTAGGAAATATAAACTTTTAATGTCGTTTCTTTGTTTACATGTTGGTTAATTAACATGATATTATTATTTAGTGTATATTAGTATAAAATATGAATTAATTATTAAATTTAATGAAATAAAACTTTGTTTACAGAGCAACGCTTACAGTTTATTTTACATGCCAAAGTAAATGACTATAGTCGTCTTATATAGGTAGATGTGTAAATGCCATGTTTAGGTTATGATGGAACCGTTCTTTTTGAACTCAAGTCTCTTAATTAAAAATATATATACTCTATCTCGTTCTCTCGCACACTAAATCCTATAGATGTCTCTTTTTCGTTTCATCGAGTTTCAAATCACAACGGTGCTGTAAAATTTTTCACTTCAAAATTGTATTTTAACCTTTAAAATAAACAACAGTGACGAAAATACCTAAAAATATATTAATGAAGTGGTCAAGCTGTTACCTATAGGTACTCGACAGCATTATAGTGAAGGATCGTAAAAGCTGGGTATTTCCAGGCTTCGATGATAATTATCATTCATGGATCCTAGCATTTTACTATACATATAATTTTTTTTTTGGAGATATCTCTGTACTTGGTGCAGCCTGACTGGTGGAATACCACCACCCTACATAAAATGACAGCTAATTAACTTTGTGTTGTGTTCCTGCGGTGAGTAAGTTTCCAGAGCTTGGGGTTAAAAGGATTCAAAGTCGGCAAGGCACTAATATACCTATGGTATTACAAGCATCCATACGCAATGGCAGCCGCTTATCATCAGGCAGGCTGTATGCTTGTTTGTAACCTTTGTAGTTTAAATGAGAATATTTTACACATGTTTATTTTCCAATTTCACTTGATATTTTAGCATAAATGAAATAATTAAATAAATTATACGATATATGTTTACTAATTCATTCAAATTCAATTAATTACAGTTAAAAAAACACTCACACTTCTTAATTGGGTTACGTTATTTGAATATATTGAGAACCTAATTTAATTAAATTGGGATGTAGAAACAACTTTGAAAGAACAAACACTGTGAATTTAAAATAAGAAATTAGTAATGTGAAAGTATATTATTATCTAACATAGTAATTTTTTTTATCTTAACAAGACGGGGTGGTCGAGTGATTATACAAGTGAAATATCGCTACGAATTCTGCCGGTTCGAACACTGATCCCGTTGCGGAAATAAATTATACTACAAACTATCTCTTTACTGACAAATCATCACCCAGACATAATTAATAAGGATGTAAATTTTTTTTTTTTTTTTTTTTTTTTTTTTTTTTTTTTTTTTTTTTTTTTTTTTTTTTTAGAACTGACTACACTGTTAGCCTTAGGGGCCCTAAAGCCGCTGCGGCTTTTACAGCTTCACCGGACTTGGGGGCGAGCGCAGAGGGCACTCAGCCGCGAAAGTTTTGTGGACGACTCGCACGAGGGTGCCAAAGTGGCCGGACCTCGGCTCGGGCGGTCGTCGCGTTCGCAAATGGTCGCGATCTATTCGAATCCCTACACCTACGATTCGAGCTAACTAAATATACACATAGGCACGTTCCCTTCCTCCTGGGAGGAAGGAAGGAACCGTGCGTATGTGTATTCAATAATCGGAATGTTTCTACACTAACTAGCGCTAACTAACTAGCGTAAAAAAAGAAAAAAAAAGGTCCCTCACAGAACCTATGTACCTGTGTGGTGTGCACGTGTGTATGTTCATACGTGTGTAGTGTTGTATGTAGGTAGCTAAGTGATGCACGTACAGTGTCACTTGTATCGCGCGGGCGGTTGCCTGACCCAAGGGTTTCACACCGAGGAACGGACCTAGGCTTGGGTTACCGCTAGAGAGGGTGGACGTGACGGGTGTGCTGGAGCGAAATTGACCGCCCGCCCTCTGCGGAGAGAACGGTGGTTACGCGGGCGTGGGCGCTGGCACGCTCTGTTTGGAGAGACGGATGTGTAATATTTATTCGAATTTTCGATGTGATCGTCGGGATCAATAAAAATATTGCGCGGCCGGCGTTTGCACCGGATGTCCGTGGGTGCCGGAACATAAGTGGCGGCTGTTTTTATTAACGGATTCGCGTGGTTCGACGCGGTGTCGAAATACGAACGGGAGAGCTGTTTAACGTAGGCATGTATCGAAGGAAGCTCCATATCTCTATGGAGATCTACGCTTCGAACATACCACGGGGCCCCGGTGAGACGATAGAGGAACCTATTCTGTATCGATTGTAACCGTTTGAAACTCGACTCGGACATATGTGCGAACACGGCGCAACTGTATGTCAAAATTGGTCGAATACACGTCTTGTAGAGCGTGAGCTTATGTCGCGTGGACATTTTACTCACCGAACACAACAGAGGATGCAACCGGCCCAGGACCCACGCGGCCCTGTTCCTAACCTTACGGATGTGGGGTCTAAAAGAGAGCCTACTATCTAGGGTTACCCCTAGATATTTGGTCTCTCTTACATACGGAATCGGATTATCGTAGAGCTTAACAGGTTTAAGCTTCCACGGTATCTGTGACGAATCCGCATCGAAGAGCATCGCGGCGCTCTTCGAGGGATTAACGGCTATACGCCACTCGTTAAACCACTTCCCGAGAGTGGTCACGGAGCGTTGGACTTTGTGTCTGAGGTGGGATCTATTCCTATCTGAGGCATATAAGACTGTATCGTCAGCGTATAGCCCTACCTCAACCTCCGGGAGTCGAGGTAGGTCACTGACGTAGAGGTTAAATAGGCTAGGAGCCAGGATCGATCCTTGGGGAACGCCTGAGCGTATTGGACGGGGCGTGGACAATTCACCTTCCACTCTATAGCGGAAGGTGCGATCTGTTAGATAGTCGCGAATTATTTTAATTAGCCTATCGGGGACTTGAAAGCGGTACAACTTGTAAACCAATCCCTCGTGCCAGACCTTGTCAAAGGCCTTGGCCACGTCGAAAAAGACCGCAAGTGTACGGCGGGGTTTATATAATTCAGCAAAATTAAATGCAACGTGCTCCGTGAGGCGGTGCACTTGATGAGTGCAAGAATATCTAGCACGGAACCCGAATTGCTCAGGCGGATAGAGGTCTTTCTCCTCTATTACTGACTTGAGACGGTTCAGAAGGATCCGCTCGTACATTTTCCCTAAAGTATTTAGGAGACTGATCGGGCGATAGCTGTCGGGAAGCGACGCGCTCTTGCCGGGCTTACGGATACCTATGACTATGGCCTTTTTCCAGGCGGCTGGAAAATGGCAGTGGGCTATGGCTACATTGAAGATGCAGACCAAAAGAGCTATGAGGCGATCGGGAAGAAGTCTAAGTACTTCATTCCTGATCCCGTCGGGACCTGGTGCTTTTCTAAGCTTAAGGCTTTTTATAATGGAAAGAACCTCCTCAGACGTGACTGGGGACAGGGAGTCTGTCGCGGGGAGCTTATCCAGCTCCCGCACGCATCCATCGATACCCTCGACCCGGTCGGTATTTGCATCGACACTGTTCGGAGAGCACTGGCTCTCCAAACAAGTGGCGAGGCACTCCGCCTTGTCGCTGCTATCGAAGGCGAGCGGTATACCGGGACCCCTCTCGAGGGGGGGCATAAGATAAGAAGCCTCTATTTTGAGGCTGTGAGCTAATTTCCAGTAAGCCAGATGCGACGGCCTTAGCCCTTCGACGAGGGCGTCCCATCTGTGACTTCTGAGTTCTAATATACGGGCTCTAACCGATCTTTGAAGTGCGCGTAAACGTGCGCGGTTTTCCTCGGTCGGATAGTGGTCGTGCGCACGAGTCGCCGCGTTCTTTTCCGTCAACAACGCCCGCACGTCGGCAGGGAGTACGAAGCGGCGATCGCTCGCCTCTTCGACCTCTCTCGAGGCCTCTCCGATGCCGGCCTGCAGGTGGTCGACCAGGGAATCGATCGCGAGATCTACGTCCGCAACGGACCCCAATACGTCCGGGATCCTATCTAAGCTGGACGAGGACGGCCTGTCCGCAAGATAATGTTTTAGCTTGGCATAGTCAACCACTTGGACCGAAGGAGGGCTAGAGTCGTCTGGTTGACCTAGCTGCATGATGACCGGACGGTGGTCGGAGTCGAGCTCGTGTACGACCCGAATGAGTCGTAACCGAAGCGCGATACCTTTAATGAGAGCTACATCAAGCACTGTCGGCATACAGTTGTCTTGAAAGTGGGTGGGAGTGGGTGGCGCTATGACATCAAAGTTTAGCACGTTCGTTAGCTCTTCGAGTTTAACCCCATTACTGGAGTCTCTCCAATTGCCAAACGAAGTGTGTCCACAATTGAGGTCACCCGCTATAATGACCGATTCACCGAGCGAAAGTAGCTTTTCTAGGTCAGACCTGAGAGGCTCTTTCCTCGGCGAGAGATAAACTGAGACTAACGTTATGGACGGGTGGTCGGTCATTCCTAGTCTACACACGGATACTTCCATATTGGTAAGTATCGGAGGATCTACCGGCGTACAATATAACGATCGTTTGTAATAAATGAGAGTGCCGCCCCCGCGGCCGGCCCGGTCATTTCTTACAATATTGTAGTTCGCGATTTTTGGATCACGTTTAGCACGCTTTAAGAGCGTCTCCTGCACTAAAAGAACATCTACTTGGTGATCTTTAAGAAAGGTCGCGACGAGATCACGCTGCGGAAGTAGGCTTCGCGCGTTAAAAAATGAAAGATTTAACGCTTTCGGTTTAAACTTAGCCATTGAAAGGCCCTAATTTTTATTACTACTCGCCTCGCGATCGAGACGTTGTAGTGTCTCTACGAGGCGGGGGAACGCGCAAGCGGTCTTGATGAGACCGAAGCGCTCCAAATGGTCGTTGTATTCGATGAGCTCGCGGATATCGTGCTCGCGGGTGAGCAGTATCATTAGGTCGTTACTATTGACGACAGTGTTAGCGGGCGCGCGGGGCGCAGGAGCGCGGGGCGCGGGAATATCCATAGCCATAAGGGGCTGTGGATTGGGGCGGCGGGGGCCCCATGCGTTCTGCGATGAACGCACGGGTTGCCGTTGCACCACGCGGGGTGCGGAGGGGCCGGCGGCGGCCGGGAGCTGGCGCGGGACCGGCAGCGCGGGAAATTCCCCTGACGCCAGCAGGGGTTGCGCTTTGATGGCTGAGGCGGGGGGCGCCGCCCGGGGGGCCGCCTGCCTCTGTGTACGTGGCCGCGTGGTACGCGGGGCCTTGGGGCAACCGCGATAATTCGCGGGATGCCCCTCCTCCCCGCATAACACGCAGCTCGGGGGGACGACGGAGTCACGCTCGCGCGTGCACTCCCGTGTGGGGTGGTCCTCTCGGCACTTTACGCACCGCGGACGAGAATGACAGTTACGGGCAGCGTGCCCGTACAGCTGGCAGTTGTGGCACTGCGCAGGCTGGTGGTTTTTGTGTGGGGGCTCCACGTTAATCCCGGAGAGCCCGCACACCGTCTCTAGCTGGAAGATGGCCTTTCCCTCGGGGGAAAGGTCCAATATGGCCACTACCATTTGTAGTGGCCGCTTATCTTTACTGTACATCCGGTGTACTTCCCGGATGGGATAACTTTGCTCCTTGAGCGAGGAGCACACCTCCGACGGGTCGAGCTCCACCGGAATGCGGCGGATGACCACTCGGAGGACGCGCTCCTCCTCGAGCGAATACGTATAAAATTGCAGACCTTTCTGCCGGAGGAGGGTGGTTAGTTTACGGTGAGTTTCCGAAGAACTCACCGAAATAGAAATCCCGTTGACTATGTTTCTAGCCTTGTGGTAGTCGAGTTTGAGTCTGCGCATCTCATTGCAGACTCCCATCCAGGCTGCCTTGTCCCGGATTATGATTGGAGGTGGGGCACGCTCTTTTTTCCCGCCGGCGGGCGCGGGGAGCTGGGAGGACGCGGGGGCGGCGGCGCCCCTGACTACTGCCTTAGCTATTACCTTAGGCGCCGGTTGAGCAGTCGGACTGCTACGCGCCGTTCGCTTACGCGACGCCACGACGGTGAAGCCGTCGTTCTCGGTATCCATCTCCGGAGATGGATCCGGATTCGCGGGCGAGTCTTGTTCGACCGGAAGGGCCGAAAACGAATTTTTCGTCTTTAACGCGGTTTCCGTGGATCGCGCGGGACGGACGTACGGACTATTTTTGGTAACCCTAGATTGTGACCGCGAATTTCGCGGCCCTCGCTTGACGGAGGCGGGGCTTGACCCGCGCGATTGGCTAGTCGGGACAGGGGGCGTGGCCGTAGACGTGGCCACGGCCCCGGATGACGCGGCGGACGGACGCGCAGCGCTGCGCGTGAGACGTTTGGGCGCGGCGCCGACTGGCGCGGCGCCAGTCGGTATAACGGTCGCGGCCGTGACGTCATCGGCCGCCTTGCTACCTGAAGCGGCCGCCTCGCTACCTGAAACGGCCTCATGACGGGTCGCGGTCGCAGCGGTGCGACGCACGCAGGCGTTCTCAGGTAGATTACGGTATTCCTCGTCTAGAGAGGGACACCGTAATACGACGAAATTTTGATAGCGCTGGTATTGAAATTCCAGCGCTTTCATCCTGGCTTGCAACTTGCCTATGCAAGTGGCCAGGTCGGTAACGTTATTTGCCATGACGGCAGAAGAGGGAGGACAATGGGACATTTTTATTTTATTTTAAATTAAAGGCCTCCCTGCCTTAGGGGCAGGGGGGTGCGCCAAAAACTTAAAAAGACTATCGGAGTCGGCAAGAGACCTGTGGTCAAGGTGCAATGACACACAGGAAGGACCTATCAACCCTAAGGAGCCCTAACAAGCCCGGGGCCGAGGATTCAGACCGGTAATTAAACCGGGCTAGGCCCAAACAGGTTCCCGGGGATGGAGTGTGCAGGATCGGAAGGTTTGGCAGGAGACACCTGGGGCAAGACTATGCGATAACCGCAAAGGCCTAGATTCCCAGGCCCGTCCGAGTCTGGCTGTTTGCCTCTGAAGGAGACAACCAGCGGGCTGCTCGGGTCACGCCCCGCTCACTTTAGTTAGCACCGTCAGGTATCCAGTGAGCGACCACAAAACCGTGGATTTATAAAAAACAAGCAAGTCGCACCGAAAAGTGCGGTTTACCACGCGAGCGTTAGACACCAGTTGGTTTACGTCGTTATTGCAACAATATATTCGAATAAATTCCAAATATAAGATCGCAACAATTAAGTCACGTGATGGTCGAGAGCACAAACGGAGCGACACGTCCGTTCGCGATCAAGACCAAATCGGAACCCTGTAAATTTTTGCACGGTGTGACTTTATATTAAAATTGCGGGTGAGGCCCCTCAGGGTGGTCTCGTGAAAAAACGTGCGCTCAGTAATTCTATGGTATAATAGTAATTTTAATGGTAGATAAAAGACTTCCATTAATCTGTTTTTATTGAATAGGACTATTTGATTTTTAAATAATATTTAAGTTATTTTATTTTTTACTAACACTGTTCCTGATGGGGGGGGGGGTACACCCCGACCGCACACGTTTTAGAATCACGTCTTTAATTCAATCGAAGACAGCGACAGAAAGATAGCGGTAAATATACTAGCAATTTTTCTTACTGGATCACAAATATTATAATTTATTTTGATGAGGGTGGACGTGCGGGGAATATTGAAAACATTGGCTCGACACTTTTCCACGAGGGAAACGGTAGCCGTATTTATTATATTGGAAGAATAAAATACAAGTTTAGATATTTTGCGCAAATACTATTAGAGCATGGAAAAGTTTTACATGAATTTGCCAAAGACCTTTAAAAAAATAAAAAATAAAGTGAACATTAAGTTTTTCAATATTCATGCTAAGGAGTCAGGCGGACTTCAATAGAAAAATTCCGATAAAAATTGACTTGAAAAAAGGTATAGGAATACGCGATGAATGCAAATCGAGATCTGTATTATGTGGAACGAGGGGAGCAGTTTCGCGCGGCATTATGCGGGATTAAGCGGGCACAACAACAGGCAGTAGTCAACTGACGCTGGCTTCAACACTGTTGGGGGCTGCGTTTAATGAATATTAATGATATTATATTTGTAACGGTGTTCACAAAGTCATAATGATTTAGCGCAAAACAATTTCTCATTTTTTGTGTTATATTCTCACGTCCATATACAATCTCATCTGATGTTATGTTATAATTTAACCAAAAATTGTGACAGTCGAACACATCGGTACGAGTATGGTGACATTTTTCCTATTTTAAGTTGTACCCAACCACAAGTATTAACATACCATTTGATCCATATTTACAAATCATATTTTAATGGCATGATATTTAAATGTATTAATTAGACCAGAGATTTTAGCACGGCTTCGTAACATATGTATACCAATTCTTAATTTAATTCAATTTCAATACGATGAAAGAAAATCTTGAGCAGTAATATCATATTTTATATTAATAAATAAGTTTTTTATTTGATACATTTTCCATTCATTTATTACTCATAATTTATATATTTTTAAGCTACATTCATTACATTTATTTGATCAAATTCGGTGTGTATTAAATAGTTTTCCTATTAATAGGGTAAATTTAGAAGTTCTCAACATAATTTTGTTCACGCAGACAAGCACCATTTCAAATAGTCACTACGCACAACGATATGAAGTTTTTAGGAAGCCATATTTTAGGAGCTTTTATTTGTAGGTAGTGCGGCATCCAGTTGTAGCGCTAGCGACAACCCACCATTTATCATAGGATCGTGGGTATACGGACGTTAGAAGAAAAAAACTTTACTTAGGTACGTAGTTGTGTGTCAAAACATGCTAAATAAAAGTAAAATTAAAAATATAATACAATGAAGTATAATAAGTATAAATTTTAAAGAGTACATTTACACTTGAAGAACCGGCAAAACACTGCAAATCGCTTCTCTTATGGAATACGGTCCTTGCTTAATAATTAATTCACCCATAAATACGATGACGTGGAGTCTTTAACAGACAGTACTTCTAAAATTTCCCTTTGTACTTATGGATTTTTTCATATCTTAACAAATCTGTTTGTATTTTTCTTACTACTGGAAATTGATGGTACCTATACGTTATATTTTCCATTAATAAAATTATTATTGGACTTCAAATATTTCACGACCATCAAACACATAGTGGAAACCGTATAATAGTGCTCGAGGTGATGAGTTCGGGATTACCCAAAGTATCATCAGCCCGTTGGATCAACCAGATCGCTAACCTTCATATCTGTCTTAGAAGGTTTTGAGTTCTATTGGAACACGATAGGTGGGTACTTCTATTTTCATTTGATATACTATACATACCTAGTGTAGAAAAGTGATTCTGTCTCCAGCTACTTTTCCGGGTTTCATCCCGCACAAACTAAGTTATACATATAATAGAGATATAGTTCCACCTAGGTTAAACATCCAGGTACGCATTCAGAAATATATAAAATATTTTATTTTTACACTAACTTTGCTTTTATACCAAAGAATGATAAAAATTATCTCCAAGTAAATATCGTTGTGTTCCAGCACCTCCACTTAAGAACAAGTTCCTCCTCTAGGCTTAGCGTATCGCCATCTTGATAATATGGATATTTATAAGCATCGAGTGAACAGATCAAACAAATTTTCTTCGTCGTTTACAAAGAAATTCCGAGAGCGAGATGGCAGTACACCTGCACAACGCTTCATTTTTTTTTTTTAATATGATATGAAATACCTATTAAATAAGTATGCAGACTGGCTTATGTTAATTCGACTTTAGCTATTATTACAAACTTTAACCGGAGTCCTAACTGACGCCAGTTTAAGAGGTTGTATTCCTGAGGACTTAGTTGGAACACCTCGTTTGCTATTGCCAAACACATGAAGGGTCCTTTAGATTGGAATACAGCAGCGCGAGCACTGTTGCTTTGCAGTCGAAATAGGTGTGGTATTGGTATTTTCGTCTGTAGGTGAATCTTGTACAAGTTGTACCAATCTTCTGGTAGTCGAGTAGTCTACTGTCTAGTTTTAGAACCTGCTATTGTATATCCAAAAATGTAGTCATTTTGTCATGACAGAATTTGCGAGTTGATTGTATGTTTTAAAATTCAAATAAATTATTGAGTAATATTGGTCTATAGATAAAAAGCCTAAAAAAATACAAACTTGAAAAAAAGTATTTATTTATTTATTTGATTTTCCCTTTGGAAAATTAATATTTTTCGTCTGTGAGTCACGTAATTTGAAACGCCGATTAGAAAATGTGACCATCACCATTCCGGAAATATGAACGTTAGACTCTTTCATGATTTGTCACTGTTATCATACAAAATGACATATAAAGTAAATGATGACGACACGGGACCATAATGCTGCGATCTTGTGGCATAGCTATTATTTAAATGAAAAAATATGTTTATTCTGTTTTATGGTGTTTTAATGAAAAAACATTATTCAGTATTATTTTCAAGAAATAAACTGTTTAAAACAATTTTCCAAAAGTTGTCAACTCCCGTATTATAGACCGTTATGACAATAGTAACTATAGACAGATCAGCTTTTGATTTGTCATATTCAAAAGTGAAGTGCAGTTAGTTATCTATACATGAAAAAAAACGTTACCCGGCTCGCCCGAAAATTTATACCTAGGTCCAAGTGTTTTTTTTTATTACAACCTGCAAACATAATACGTCCCTGTTGTTGGGTAGAGTCGACGGAAATGAGTAGCGCGAAGCGTTCTGCCACGGATATTGGATCGTCTGGGAGTCCGGGCTTGCAACTAGAGCACTGGGGCTGCACTACGGATCCATTACCCACCTACCTATATGACAGAGATAACACGTGCTTGCTTACACTGCTTACCTTCGAAAATAGTTATTGATTTATGAATATACTTCTCCATGAGATACCAAATAGACTACTATGTGATATATTCAGTTCTATTAGCAGTAAAGCTTTGTTAGCACACATAAGCCATTCCTACTCGGTCCTGAAGGAGACCAGCAAAGTAGGTATAGTGCCTGACTTACATTATATGTTTAGTTTCTTACTAAAATTACCATGCGTTAACTAACAAGTTTTTAATGTTGAGATTTCAATGGTTGCTTTTAGTTTACTTTGATTTAATTTTTAATTTACAGCAAGTGTTTTCGTATTTTTCTTTATTGTATAATTAAGGTAAAATTATGTTACACATATTTACTACAGAAATAATTTTCCATTACATACACAATGTTATTTTTGCTCATGTCTTACAGTATCTGTATATCATTCGTATAGGTCAAACATCGTGACCCCGGCTACGCGGCTCCTGTTTCCGCAAACATTTGTACTGTACATATTTTTTTGTTATCCTGTAATCACTCACACGTGGCATATGCCAGAATCAACGAAGCATTATGTTGGTGACACTTTTCCAAACCAGCTGTTCCACGTATGTACGTATTATTTTATTTATATAGTAGCTGGACGCTTGTCGCGTCGGTGATAAATTTCACTCGCAGTCTTCGCCGTCATGGCATCGTGCAGAAATATCTCATCATGCCTCGTTTGATGGTGATAGGTAGTGGGAAGCCGATTCCATATTTTCACAGTACCGCAAACATAACAATTTTTTGGAAACATCTTTGTTTCTACTAAGACGGATGCAACCGTATAATATGTAGTTGTGACTAAGTTTTACCAATTAACGTTCCTCTATAATAGAAGACAGATGATAAGTTTTAAAAACTCTTCTGAATTCTCCTTATGGTACAGACGATAAAATACCCTCAGTAAGGCAACGTTTCTTAGAAACTGAAGCAGGTTTAAGTTCCGAGTAGCATCTGCACTATCACTCACAATGGGCATCTTTGGAGCCTATCCAGGGCATTAAGGAGGTTATGGTATTCATCTTATTTATACATTTTGGAACCGAAGCAATTAAAAGATCAATTAGAGGCCATGAAGGGGTGTCAAATTAAATATTTAAGGCTGAGACGCCCAAGCACTATATTGATTAAGGAACGAGGAAGTTGTGACAGCGGGGTGGTAAGACTGTTTTGCCCGAGTGGGCCGCGATCACCATGCTTATGGCGAAAACTCCGTCATAGTGACTCGCTTTTACGTTTCGCATTTCGAGATCTGCCTGTGCATATCCTGCTAAATTATGGACATTGTCGTCAATTTACCAGGCTATGGTAAAAAAATAATAATGATAAGGTCATTAACTGATTAAATCATCACTTAACGTTAGTTGAGCTGCTCGTCCGTACACCGCGCCATATACATAACAAAAACTAGGACAACCTTAGTTAAACAACAAAAATATGAGTTCAAAATAGCTGCATTATTTCTCGAAAGCCTTCGTTAACATGAGATGACACGAAACCTCAACAGTATAAAATCTTTGGCGGTATAACAAGGTTACTGGCGGAGACTCGGCGTGGCGTGACGTGGCGCCTTCTCTGAAGTCCAGTGAAGCAGACTAATGAACCCTCGGGCTAAAACTTGACTTCTCCGACAATCGCTTCTGTCAAGTTACCACTTATATCTTTTTATATGTCTACATTGTTTACATACTTTTATAATGCTTCAAGCTAAGACATTCTAGTTAAGAGAACAACATTAATTCTCCTAACGGAATATATGTGTATTCCAGCTATGTGTGTTAAAGCAAAGTACCGTATAATTAACACTTTACTTCCAGTAATATTAATTACATTATTAATTATTGTTATAGTTCTTAAGATAAAATACTGTATTGACCATCAGGAAATTAAATAATCCAATGGGACTTATTGTTCTTTAATCCTTAAATGTACGGAAAAATATGAAATGGTAACGGAAAATATCTTATAATTTTAAAAATTAATACTTAAAAAATAAAGTTATAAATGTAAAACTTAATCACTTTAAGGGGCTGTTTGTTTTACAAGCGCCATAGAGTGTTTAACAATAACAAAGACGCAGTGTGTCTTTGCACAAATAAACTCAAACTAAATAATTTACATTTGCTTTTATTGAAGCGAATTCATGAAAAAGATTTCAAAGTATGTATAATACTTTCATTAATGATCTTTCCATTCAATTTTAGATCTCAAATTAGTATAAACTGTTGAAACAATTCGCAAGGTCCAAATGACTTTTAGGTTAAATACTCTACGAACACCAATTAGTTATGCGAAACGATATCAAAGTTTTAATTTAACATCGAAAGTTTCAACTTTGTTAACTAATTTTAACAATATCTTTAAATTTGCATATAATATTTATATAAGTGGACTTTTAAAGGTTAATTTTCACTGAGAAATTGATCTTAAAATTATATTTATAACAGCTTTAGAAATATTACTGCAAACTTTTATAAATTTTGTATTTTGTAGAATTAAAAACGACAACCACTGCTTAATTTTCTGGTGACATATTCGTACGGAACAAAATCAAACTTACAGTTATCGCACAATAGACGTCTTATCTACATAAATATCTATATGTATAAATGGATTAGTGACGGACTGATTGACATATCAGCGCACAGCCCAAACTGTTGTGTTAGGACCATGAAAAGTTGCATGCCGGTTCCTTTTACTTTGCACGTGAACACTTAGGAAGGATTTTTGGAAATTCAACTTCTAATGTGGTGATAAACGGGATGAAAATTAGTATGAAAATCCATCATTTTTGGAGTTAGGCCTATGAAAATATTTATAAGCAATTCAAATACAAATAAAAAAATTGGGACATAACTATAACGCGAGCGAAGCAAGGTACACTACTACTAATACAAATAGTTTAATCTATATAAAATTTTAACTATAACGTAGTTTCATATCAGTAGCTTATAACGTCATGGATATTATAATTGTTTATTACGATACTTTTTAATCAAACACCTAGACTATATTATAATAACAAAGAGCGTAAACCGCTCACATAAAAAAATTATATTTTCCGTTTAAAACGTTCTTTTCTAAAAACTATACAAAAAACAAGTCATAGTATCAATTATAGATACTGATAAAACGATATTCAAAGGTACTAAATAGAAAACAAAAGAAAAACTTTGTGAAATAAAACCAGTATTTATAAAGTATATTTTTATACCCGCGGAGATACAGAAAAAACCCCGTGTAGAATATTCACTGTAAATTGAAAAGTTTCTTCGAGATAAAACTGTGTCTATCCGATGTCTTCACTACAGAGGCCACGAAACAGGCTATTCGTCAGTCAATAGTTATTCTTTATTTTTGGTATAACTTTATTATACATATTATCTGATATATGTTTGTGTAGTGTACATATATATTTTGCTTTTAATCTTTAGATTTACCTCAGATGAATAGTTTTATCATTATCATCATCATCAAAGCCGTCCACTGTATACGCTATCCCCAAAGAAAGCCACAAGCACCGATCCTGCACTGCTTGCATCCGGCGGGTTTTCGCAACCAGCAGAATGTAATCGGTCCACCTTCTTGCGGATCTCCGGTACTCTTCCCTACCCTATTTACCCTCTACCGAACCCCATTGGCCACGCGTTCCAGGAGTTACATATCCCACCCATTTCCACTTAAGTCAATCCTTGGAGCTATGTCTATGACTTTGGTTGTTGTGCGGATATCCTCATTTCGATCACACAAATAAACACTGAGCATCTACATTGCTTTTTTAGTAACTCTGAGCTTTCGTTATTGTTACCGCATACGCTGATGAAGACAAGAAATTGTGATTCTCTCTTCCTCTGTCGGTATTTTTTTAAATTAAACTATTTCTTAATTAACCTATTTTTCTGTCAAAATAATTCATAATGCATGGTTGGTGTGTGTGTTGCTTAGTCAAAAAACTACCTATGTTTTAGTGCATATTCTTAAAATTTTCTCTTTGTATATAAATTTGACGTATCGCGTTTTCGAATAATATATTTTATTTTAAATAGAACTATTCTACATATTTCTCAGATTTATAATACTCATACAATAATTATATATTCTCTGCGTAAAACATACGAATATGAAATTAACAGGCTTACAATAATTTTTCATTAAACAATTAGTTGTACACGCAGTATTTTTGATGGCCCAAACTTAAGGATAAGCTCGGAATTCAGGTAAGGTATAAAATTGTTACGGTAACTTAACTGGAAACTCGTCTTTCTACATAATTGCACACAATTTATATTCTGAGAGTAAGCGGCTGACTGAGGCTTAACATAGTAATATAAATGTCTCGCAGTTGTACGACTAACTGCCGAGAACAAGGATTATTTAGTTCTAGGAATGAGCATCTTCAAGTACCTATTTACTCCAAATAGACGACAGAGGTTTCTACAAAGCGGATATTGTTTATTAATTTTTATTTGGGGCCTATATTAAAATGATAACAGAGTTTTATCACGCGATTATTACTATTTTTATTCTGTTATAAGTTAGCACTTGTGCGTAGTTAGGCCTGTGTTAGGTAAAGAGGTGATAAAAGATGCTAACAAACTTTAGTACGTGCGCGAGTTGAATGCAGAACTAAGAAATTCGGTAGTGCTGTGACCTAATTACAATTATTGCAGTCGATAATGGTGATGTTTTAAATTAGACATTTACATCTTGGTTAACATAAAAAAGCAAGGCGAAGAGAAATTAATGAGTCATTTTTATCAATTATATCACACAGATAAATCAAATAAAAAAAATTGTATCGAAATTTAATCAACATCAGATTGATTTCCGTGATTTCAGCAATTTTCCGTGATTGGCAATGACGAATAAAAATAAGTTTTTTTTACAGAATATTAGTAAAACAAGGAGCCACAACTGGATTATGAACGTGATCTACAAGCGTACGATAGTCATCAAAGATATCACTTACATCACCACAGTACGGGCGCGTGAGGTAAGGCGTGCCGACGACAAAACTGAAGAAAAGTATCACAGCTATTATTTGGAAATTTTGGCAATAGCGGAAGCGATAAAGAAGTTCCGAGTTTATCTGCTTGGCATACACTTTAAAATAGTTACTGACTGCACTGCATTAACTATGACTTTACAAAAGAAAGACTTACCTCCACGAGTTACTCGTTGGGCCTTGCTGCTTGAAGAATACGACTATGAAATCGAACACAGGCCAGGTTTAAGAATGAAACACGCGGACGCGTTGAGTAGAAACCCTGTTTGCCTTATACTTACTGAAACCACCTTTCGTATTAAAAAAACACAAGATGAAGATGCACAGATTGTCCTAATAAAGAAAATCCTGGAAAAAGAAAATTATAAAAACTACATTATTGAAAATGGTATACTTACCAAAGAAAAGGATGGAAGAAAGCTAATTGTAGTACCCAAGAAGATGCAATACGAAGTTATAAGAAAGAATCATGAAAAAGGACATTTTTGTATTAATAAAATTGGAGAATTAATCAATCGAGAGTATTTTATTGAGGATCTTAAGAGGAAAATTAAAAAAGTTATAGATAACTGTATAGAATGTATTCTGATATCACATAAAAGAGGAAAGAAAGAAGGATACTTAAATCCGTTAGATAAAGGAGACATGCCCTTGTCAACGTATCATATCGATCATCTTGGTTCACTTACTTCAACGAACAAGAATTATAAGCACATTTTGACCGTTGTAGACGGTTTCACTAAATTTACATGGATCTATCCCGTTAAAACACTGACGACTGAAGAGACTCTGAGTAAACTGATGATACAGCAACAAACGTTTGGAACACCACAAAGAATCATATCCGATAGAAATGCTGCATTCACTTCGAATGAATTCCAAAGTTATTGTAAAGAAGAAAATATTGTTCATTATACTATCACTACGGGTCAACCTCGAGGAAACGGACAAGTAGAGCGAATCCATCAGATTATTATTGAAGTTTTAGGGAAGCTCAGCATCGCCGACTCTACTAAATGGCACCGTAATGTTCCATGTGTTCAGCGTGCCTTAAATGGTACTTTTCAAAGGAGTATTGGAATGACACCATTTGAACTGTTTATAGGAGTACAAATGAGAAACAAGGATGATGAGATATTTAAATTAATCGAAGAAGAAAGTATTGCGAGCTATAACGAGAAGAGATCAGAACTAAGAGCTAAGGCAAAAGAATCCATACAAAAAATACAAGATGAAAATAGAAAAAGTTACAATAAAAACAGATGAGAAGCTAACCAATACGATATTGGTGATATAGTTGCAATAAAGAGAACTCAGTTCACACAAGGTAGTAAGTTATATCCAAAGTTTTTGGGGCCGTATGAAGTTGTTCTGAACAAACGGAATGACAGATATGGAGTAAAGAAAGTTGGTAATGGTGAAGGTCTGATCAATACAACTTGCTCATCTGATCTTATGAAACCTTGGATGAGTCAAGATTCTGATTCATCTGGGTCAGATGAAGAAGCAGGATTACCGTGTGGAATAATATTTAGAATAATATGTTTTGTTTTTATAATTCGTATATTTTTACGCTTACCCTTTGAAGATGGTATTATTGAGTTTTTTTTTTCAAAAGTAGCAACACGACAGAGCTGTCAACTAAGATTTACGAAGTAAGATGTTTATTTTTTCGTGCCGTATTAATTATAGAAATATCAACAAGTTCCAAATCATTTCACTCGCCAATATCCCACACACATATATATATATAAGATTTACTGTTTTAGTAGTTACTTCGTTTTATAAATAAGCAAGTTGTGTTTACTGATAAATTGTACATTTGGATTCATAATTTATGTAACAATCTTTATAATATTTATATGTCAATGTAACAATTGTTGTATACCTATTAATAAAATTAAAAAATATTTGAATATTGTGTACTAATTAAATGAATTCGAAATAATAATATATCTATAATATGGAACGTGAACATCGGAGTTATCTTAATTTATTTCCATAGAGTTTTAGTAAAAGGGCCACCAAATTACTAAAACGTAACAATTTTGATATTAACCATATTAAAACTTATGTTATACACTGGCAGATGTGAAACTACACCTTGCCAAAGGTAAAAAAAGTGTTTTATAACAAGTATAACTTTACAATTTAAAGGTAGGCGATTAAGAATGATTTACATAATCGAGACATTTACTTATACTCAGAGGTGGCCGATTATGAATGATGACTGAATTAATAATGTAGAGCAGTAATCTAAAAAAAGATTGTTTCAGTCGTAAAGAAAGTTCTTTAGAAGAACAATTATATACCAATTAGTAAAAAAAAGCTCGTTCGGTCATAATCATTATTAATCCTATCACTAAAATTAGTAATTACTAGATGACGTGATATTATACGGATTTCTGTTTTAAATTGTAAAGGAACCGTATTCATGAGTGGGAAACAAGAACAAAACTTATAATTGTCTTTTGGTTTCACATTACCTTCGCAAACAGAGCCATCTGTCGGGGCGTTGAGTTATGAGTTTAGTTTGCAAGTGCGTACTGCGGAACGAAGTACTCCATCGCGTTCGTACGCGGCTGTGTAGTTACGCGTAATGTGTTAGCTGTTGGCTTTGAAGCTTTTATACAAGGCATGTGGTGAGCACTCACTAAAATTCACAAAGATATATTATTATTAACGTTCAGCTCGAGGAAATTGTTTTATGAATGTATTGCTCGTTTATATGGTCTCTGATATAAGTAATACAAAAAATAAATTTATTCGACAACTTCTCTATCGCGCCACCTTCGACGCTTAGTTCCTGTTCAGGTTGGGTCTTCCGATCCCTTTGCAATGAGAATACTGAGACTTTCTATATGATAATATATTACAAGTATTACAACGGTTTGAACACATGAGATTCGTAATACGCCTTGAAAAACAGAACAAACATAAGCAACGACAAAAAGAAGCCGTCATAGAGACAATAAAAGTTACTAACTAACAAAGGCAAAGGAACATGAATTGAACAGCCAAATAAAATATAAAATTTTCATCACAACAGTTCCCATTTTCGTGTTTGCTTACATCTTGCTAGATTGCTTTATGGTTTTTCTCCGCTTTTTAAGGGCGTTGCATGATACAATATTGCCTATTACCTTCCTCAACTATTAACATATTTATAATCTTATTTATTTATCTTATTTATAATCATTGTGGTAGGTATTGTAAAAGTACATTTTTAGATTATAAATATCATAATAAGTGCATTGATCGAAAAAAGCAAATAGGCCACTCTGGTTGTCGTGGTCTCATATTATGTACAGGTTTGATCAAGGTCGCAAGTGGTCACCAGAAAAAACCATTCTGCATCAGCACCTTAATGAAAAGCTCATTAGCGTTTTTCGGCAAACGTGAAATTATAAATTTAATTTTATTCCTCTTGCCGTGAATTATATTACCAAATGAAATAACAATGATTCTCGAAAAATATGATTCAATTGTCCCTCAGATATATTAATTCGCTTGAAGTTTCATCTCGGAGATATCACTTGGCCTGAATTAGCAATTATAAATACATTTTAATGAAATGTTACTATGTTTTATGGTTATTTGCCTCCATTTTAATTTGTATTTTCTTATATAGATTTATAATGGAAACAGAAAACAATTATTTGTTAAATGTCAATACAATAAGCGAAATAACACCGCGAGAAAATTTTACCGCTTTTTCATAGCAGAAAAATTTTCAGCCCAAATAAAAAATAAATTAAGTTAAAAGCAGTGTGATGAAAATAGTTTAGTGTGTGTGTTTTCAATAACATAACTCCATCTCAGAATTATTATCTATTATTGGCCACTGACTGACCTTAAGAACGTCGTCGTAAATAACTGTAAACTGTAGTGACCACTCAACATTAGCTGAAATATACGAATATGTCCTAATTCACAAAATTAAAAAATTGTAATGCTAAAATTTAAAGATTATTTACAGTCCGTGTTAATTATTTCCCCATACCCATACCATATAACCCACCTACATTTCAGAAATAAAGCTGATTATTGAGATACAAATATGTATGTACGTATGATCACGGTCTTTATACAAGACTGCTAAGGAAAGGTATACTTAGGTAACGTATTAGCTATATTAGTCGATACTGCTGCGATCAGTTGAAACGATTCACTATGACGTGATGATTCCATAATGTTTTCACTGTCACGTTTCTGTCAAAATAAATGGTATACTAATATAAGTAACTAGCTAAGCCCGCGGCTTCACGTGCTTTTATTACGCAAGTAGTTATATGCGTCGCCTAATTTTATTTTCACTCACAATTATTTTGTTTTCTAAAAGTAGTATTGTCAATTCTTTTAGCCTATATATAAAGAAACTAAATGCACAGACATAACACAATGACAATTAATATAGATGAAATTATGCAATTGTTGTTCAAGATAAAAAATATGAAAACAATTTTTCATTATTGAAAATATATATCATTATTTGCTCAAAGGTGCACTTATGAAGAAAACTTCACTTTACTCTGAATTAACAATATTCCACTTTGTGTATTGTGTTAATAAAAACGTACATTCCTTTGTAAACTGTAGCGCTTTGTTGTTTGTAAAGAGAAACTCAAACGAAACAGAGTAAAAATCGGTCATGAGCGAGTCGAACTCCGAGATGTAGCACGAGCCCGATTCACACTTGCTCGGTTTTTATTATTTGTTATTTTACTATAAGGATTTGCACTTTAACAAAAAACACCAAGATTGCTCCTAGTTTCTACTATCGTTTTTACGGTAGAACTAAATAAATATATGCGTTAAAAATATGTGTGTACTTATGTACGCCCGCAAGAAGTTATACTTCTTGGAAGTAAAAAAAAATTCAGTTGTCTGTAAAGTCGGTTTACTGACGAAAGTTGAACGTAACAACGTCATGAGAAAATACTGATGGAATGGTATCATTTTTCAAAAGAAAATTTTAATTTTATTTCTTTGATAGATATTTTGTATGGATATAGAGAAGGAGGTAAATGGAAATGACAATTTAATTGATCAAGTTACATTTATTTCTACGCATAAATACAAATAGTTCTGTTAACTTAATAAAAGGAATTTACATTATTGTTATTGATGGCTAATGTAGTATATGTGGAACTATAATATAACTTAATGTATATAATGTAATGTATTGTAATGTAGTTTATATATTTATACAACTATAAGCATCATCATCATTATTTCAACCGCAGGACGTCCACTGCTGAACATAGGCCTCCCCCATAGACTTCCAGAGTGACCGATCTTGTGCGGCCTGCACCCAACGGCTCCCACCGACCTTTATTAGGTCGTCTTTCCTTGTTGGAGCTTGGAGTTGGGGGCCTTCCTACGCTGCGCTTTCCGGTGCGTGGTCTCCACTCGAGAACCTTTCTGCCCCAACGGCCGTCAGTTCTCCGAACTATGTGCCCCGCCCACTGCCACTTCAACTTGCTAACCTTTTGGCTATGTTGGTGACCTTAGTTTGTCTACGGATCTCTTCATTTCTGATTCGATCTCGTAGAGAAACACCAAGCATAGCCCTCTCCATAGCTCGCTGAGCGACCTTGAGCTTTCTTATGAGGCCCACAGTGAGCGACACACATTGGTCAAAGACTTTCGTCTTGAGGCACTGAGGTATTTTGGACGAGAAGACGTCACGCAGTTTCCCGAACGCTGCCCAGCCAAGTTGGATTCGTCGACTGACCTCTTTTTCAAAGTTGGACCTACCTAACTGGACTGTTTGTCCCAGGTAGACATATTTGTCAACAACTCCTAAACAAGAGTTATCAACTAATACTGGGGAGGGCACCACATGGACATTCGACATGATTTTCGTCTTGTCCATGTTCATTTTAAGGCCCACCTGTTGAGAAACTTTGTCGAGGCCATCGAGCATTGTGGCAAGATCTTCCAGCGATTCTGCCATGACTACAATGTCGTCAGCAAATCGAAGGTGAGTGATGTACTCGCCATTGACATTGATGCCGAGTCCTTGCCATTTCAGGAGCTTGAAGGCGTCCTCTAGGGCGGCGGTAAACAGTTTCGGAGATATTATGTCTCCCTGTCTAACGCCTCTCCTCAAAGGAATTGCCTTCGTGCACAGCTCCTGTACGCGGACCGACATGGTGGCATTGTTATACAAGCACTTCAACACTTCGATATATCGATAGTCAATACGGCACCGCTGGAGAGACCGCAACACTGCCCAGGTTTCGACAGAATCAAAAGCTTTTTCTTAGTCCACGAACTCTAAGCATAAAGGCAGATTATACTCCTCAGTCTTCTGTATAATCTGCCGCAGCGTATAGATGTGGTCTACGGTGCTAAATCCTTTTCGTAAACCAGCTTGTTCGGGAGGCTGGAAGTTATCAAACCTGCTCTCGAGACGATTGGTGATGACCCTCGAAAACAGCTTATAAACATGGCTCAGCAACGAGATGGGCCGATAGTTCTTCAATAAGGTTTTATTACCTTTCTTGAAGAATAGGATCACCACGCTGCCGTTCCACGTTTCCAGCGTTTTGCCCTCGAGTATAACGGAATTAAAGAGCTTCTGCAGGACCTTAAGTACCGGTGTTCCACCCGCTTTCAGAAGCTCTGATGTAATTCCGTCATCATCCGGCGCCTTGTTGTTCTTAAGCTGCTTAAGGGCCATCCTAATCTCGTACAGGCTGATGTCGGGGATATCTTCGGTATAGTGTCAGGTCAGCCCGGCTCTCGGATCTTTAGCCAGGCCGGTAACATGCTTAGTTGACGAGGTATATAACTGCCCATAGAACATTTCGATCTCCCTTAATACCTCTGGCTTGGTGGAGGCTACGCTGCCATCATCCATTTTCAGCTTTGTCAACTGGCTGTGCCCAATAGATGCATTCCTTGCGAACACTTTGGAGTCTTTATTCCGCTCTATCGTCTCTTTCATTCTTTTGGTATTGTAAGACCGGACATCGTGTCGCAAGGATTTATGTATAGATCTATTGAGCTGCCTATAGGACTTAGCGTCATCGGAAGACTGCAGCGCCATACCACACCGATCCGCCATGAGTTTTCGGGTTTGATCTGATACCTGTTGAGGCCTATTGCTATGGTAAGTTTTAAAGAACTTGGACCCAACCGCATGGACAGTTTCTACCAGCCTATTACTAATATCATCTACGGAGACGCAACTATCTAGGCAATCGAATTGGTTTTTCAATTCGAGTTGAAAGCTCTCGGGGTTTTGGAGTTGAGCATTGGAGGGTCGGAGCGTAGACTTCATCAGGCGAGACCTTTCTATATTTAGATTGATATTCAATGTGCCTCTAACCATTCGGTGTTCACTGCCGGTTTTCAGCCTGTGGATCACAGTGACATCATTGAATATTTGTCTCTTCGTTGTCATGATGAAGTCTATCTCTTTTTGAGTTCATCATAAAGAGTCCCTCTTTCTCCATAAAATCGGCCAACTTCTGGCCCCTAGGTTTCCGTTGCCCATAACCAAATTGCCCCACTCCCAACTCATCACCATCACTATAAGCATACCTGTACCGAAACACAAAAACACACGTTACAGTCAATACACTATCTCGGGCGTATCGGCGCAGCGCACCGCGTCAGTTGTACGAGAGCCATGGGCGAGAGTGGACGAGTTACAAGTAAGTGGGTGCCGAGCCTGTGATACACCTAAATACACTAGAACTAACTTCATCATATTGTTGGTATGCGGGATAACATTTTTGAAGTTATTTTGGTACGCCGAAGTTGTGTAACGTCTTACGTGCGTACATAAGTACACATTTTTTTAAATTGTTATTAATATCCATTCGCAGTTAATCGGCCTATGCTATACAGTTTTATGATATAATGTCATAACTTTATGAATACGTACCGCCATGATGCATATTGAATAAATTCCAGGCGATCATTGTCCCACGTATCGCCGCTAGTTGCACAAAGGTACGGTAGCACCGAACCTCTCCGGCCGGAATACCGACGTCGCCGTGCGACGCCTCGATTCCCGTGCTTTGGTCGTTGGTCTAAGTGATAAGTTGATTGTAATCCCAAGATATGCTGTTATATATTATATAATAGCATAATTTATTGTTATAATTCTTGCTTCATGTTGTGAATAATTGATTTAAAAAATTCTATGCTACATTCGACTGGAAATGGTTATCAGTTTACTTCATCTGTTTCACTAAATTGATAGCTTGCTGTTAGTAGATTTGTTTACATTAATGTGTGAAACATTCGCACGCGGGTCAGCTATTAGAGTAAAGTAACAATAAAACATTTACCAGAACGTAGTTTTCTCTCAGTGAAATAATTTTTAGGATCAGCTCAGTAATTCCAGTGATTATTTTCTACATACATGTACACAAAATTTACCTCTTTGCACGTACTATTAATATTGTAATATAACAAATAAAGTACATACTTTTATGTTTTTTCACTTTCAAGATATTTTTAGGAATTCTTCGAAAAAAATAGAAATCTTACTCGTGACCCTGTGACCGACTTTTTGAAACGTACGTGGCTTAACAGTGGTATACCTTTTATAATAAGTACATTAGTTTTAGTATGTAGCCATTTGTTTATTTTATGGCACTTTTTCTTTGTGTTCATACGTGGCGCGTAATATGGTTAAACAGGTTGCATCTTGGAACACAGGCTGACGATCAGTTGCAGACTCCGTAGCATCCTGGATAACGCGTCACTGCGCTTTGACACTTCATGCACGTGGCGAGAAGTTTGTAAAGCCGTACCGTACACCTATATCACAAACGCCTGGATTACCCATATATGTACCTTGTTTAGCGGCAGTAGATATTAAAACACTGACTGTTCTATAGGCTTTACCAGGCGGCTTATTGTCTATAGGTAACCAGGCTTGGAGTATTATTTCTATTCAGACATTTATGACTTACCTTCTTTAGGAATGAAACTTTTCACACAATAATATTCATTTTAGGTTAGATTGGGTTATTTGTAAAACCATTACTTAATATTAATTAATTTAATTTACGCAGAATAATTTATATATCTATAAAACGACCAAATAATATGCAATATTATATTTTTTATCTAATTTACTTTCAAATAACGAAGTAATAAAGTGGAGTTTTTATACGAAAATAAAAAGTCAAGATCTTTTTAATATATTTTTGTTGAACACAAAATTGCCTGCCAAATTATATCTCCTTTGCAAGTTGAAATTAAATGAGCAAAATATTGAAAGAAATTAAATCACTGAATTTCATTTTATAATAACATCTACTACTAGCTTTTGTCTCGATTTTGTTTTGCTTATACAATATCTTTGAAAATTTCATACTTTGAAAATTTACGTTGTTAAGTTAAATCTTGTAAACGAGCGACGTAAATCTAATACTACAAATAAACGCAAATTAGTTAGACTTTTAGAGTTTCTTAGGTAATACTGAAGTTTGAGAATATGCTTACCGTTTGCCTGACAATCAAGGAGTATTTCAAGCTGATTATATTGTCAAAACGTTATTATAGGGCGACTCATTACGAGAATAATATAGTAACACTGTAAAACACTCTCTCTCTTTTTACATTCACTAAAATAATAAAATTAATATCAGTAAATATTACTTACATAGTTAAAAAAGACGACCGAGTTTCTTGCCCGCTTTTCTTGATGACTGAAATATTTTCCGATCCGGTGGCAGTGTTTGAACGTTCATAAGTACCTCCTCGGGGCCTAAATTAAGTAAAGTATATTTTATTTGATTTGGTTTCGTCTAAATTGTGTAAAACGAAAACATTATGTTGTTGCTTATGAGTAAAAGTCCTAGATTCATGATTATTACTTAACTGTTATGATATATATTTTTAATTCAATATATTATATATATTATATTCATTTTAGATGTAAGTACCTACTCAAGATTCCTAACCGTGATTATTGAGATAATCTCCACACGTATCTTGGTTATTAGTAAAATACTTTAAGCACCATTGATTACAATTTTAAAAACAGAAAAAAAATTCACCTCTGATAGATAATCAATGTAAAGTGAAGCACCCTCTTCAGCTCTCTCACTTCCCACTGTTTGAATTAAGGAGTATTTCATTGTCCATACATTCAGACATCTATAGTCATAATATTACATTATTGCAAAGGCCGTGTAATAGGCAATAGGAGAGTCGAGTATGAGTTTGAAGGCCGAGCTGTAGTCGAGAATTTCACTAATACGAGACAGGCAATTGCCATTTCCGCCGAGCTATATATAGTGCTTTTCGCAAATATGCATGGAAATATTGTCATTATTTTCGATAAAAAGAACACGCGAAGTATCGAATTTACGGACAAAGAAAATAAAAATCCATTGCAGGAGCGTTTTTTGAATTTGGAACATTACAACGTTCCAGCAATGTTATATGACACGGCGCGACGTGCTGGGGATTACTTAAATACTCTTTGATTGGATCTCTTTTATCATTTTTGGCATTTCCGTAAATTCAATAATTCGCGTATTTTTTTTTCGAAAACAATGACAATATTTCCATGCAAGTATGAGAAAATAAATTTCGTGTTATGTCCCCTAGTGTAGCATTATACACCAAAATTGTACATTGGATATGCCATTAGGAAAGCCATCGACCCACTATAATGTATTAAAGTCGTTCTGTTGACAGCAAGTAGTATGTTTTTATATCACTATAGGGACACTGGGTTTTATATGTTTAATCAATTTGAGAATATTATGTTTAGATCTTTTTTGTGTGTGTTAATAATCTATTCATTTCTTTTTTATTATTAAAATAATATTACGTTTTTATTTATATAGATAGACATTGCTTAGATTTAATCCTTATTGATATGCTGTCTCCCGTTTCGCCACTAAACTTATCTGAAAGTGAAAAATTAAAAATCAAATACCGTACGTTCTGTATTTTAAATTATTTGTATAAGACAAATTGGAAACTATATATGACGACATTTGTATAATTTAATACTTAAAACAGTTTATTTATTTATTTACATAATAATTTAAGTCCACGAAAAGGCGAAATGCACTTTGTTTCTTTTGCAGCATACAATGAATCTTTGTGACTTCAAAATAAAAATATATGGTGTCGTAAAGGTTTTTAGATTATTTTATTTTACTTAAATCATTATTTAACAGTTTAATTGACATATTACAAGAAAGCCTTCTGCTAGCACATAATTTTCACAGCTTTTCATCGTTTGTTGTTCAGCCGTCCCTAATGCAGAGAGATAAGACTTTCTGTTTCACGAAATACCTTATGTAACATTACTCTAAACGTTTTAATATAAATTAGATGTACTATCAAAAGAGAAATGTAAATTAGCTATCACAGACATGAATATTAATGTAATCTAAATGAATAATGAAAAGGGATGATTATTTAAATAAATCGTTACATTTTGAATGAATATGCATCACTAAATTAAATCAATGAAAATTCAAAATGTTATTTTCAATAGAATTTAATTGTTTTACTTTATTCATATAATCTGTACTGAAGACTGGTTTCTTCCACATAACAATTTTATATTATAATAACGCCATTGTATTCCAGCTTTTACGGAGATTTAAATGTCAAATAAAAGAGTAATATTACAAGACTTGACTCGCTGGTTTTAATGTCACGGTCAGTTCAATGTATCACCGCTCGTAATATGTTGGTGCTAAATAATATAATTAAGCCTAGAACTCATTCTTGAGGTTGTTTTTTTATTTTTAAAGGAGTTAAATTTTTCATTATCGTCATACGTTCTAATGATTTAATTCCATTTAAAGTAAACGGTTTGTGCCATATTCAAAATTAACCTACATATTGGAGTTAATATGCAAAACTTAATTATTCGCTTGCGAGTATGCAACAGAGTTATTTCAATATGTTGTGACAGAAATTATACTACTTCTTTTTCGCTTATAAGTTTAGCGTTATAGACACAATCTCGCCTGATGTTATGTGACGCTAAGCCTAGTGGGAGGGCTGGCTCTAATGTGAAACTGCTAGAATATTTCAACTTGAGGGTGGTAGGTAGCCAGGCGAGTATTAGAAAATAAGCTACCATCATGCTATGGTCTCGTGTTTTACTTCACTAAAAACTCAGGCTCATTGCATGGATTCGAATTTACGTCGATCGACGTGGAGTCCGTACACGCTACAACCAAATAAACAGATATAAATACCTCAACTTACTCTGTATTATAATTATTGTAGTTCGCGCAGTGCCGAGAATCACTCTATACTGTACACAATTTCGAACAAAATACAGCTTCTAACTTTGTTAAAGGTTTGAGGACTGCAAACGCCATAACACTACAAATAGGCAAGCGAGGGAATGATTAAATAAGCGAAAAATAAATGGACAGCAAACGAATATGCATAAATAAATTACAGAATGTAACTGGAATTTCACATGTCAATAAAGTCAAATTGTACTGTTAACTGGAACGATTTGTGTTGTATTTAAATATTTTCGTATTTTCCGACATGTTTTCACATGTAGAAATATCGATGTAACTTTTTTATATTAAAGATAAAGCCAGATAATCCACACTATGTATTTCTTTCCTTTTGAATAACTTTAACGGTTAATGTACGTTAGTAAAGTTAATAATGCTGTAAAAATAGTATTGCGTGTTTTATTATTATTATATTATTTTTCTGTCGCCAAACACCAATTTTTTTTTTTCCTTTTTTTTTGGCTTAGAACAGAGAGAGCTTTTTATCCAAAAACAGAGCCGCTGCGGCTTGTACAGCTTCACCGGACTTGGTCGCCCCACTAGGCTTAGTGTGCTTTTTATACGATCAGGTGAGATTTTGACAACAACGCTAAGCCTATAACGATTTAAAAAAATCGTTTCAAGCTTGTACTATGCAATCCAGGAAAAGAAAATGAAAAGCAGTATTAATAAAAGGACAATAAAAAGAAAACGCTGCGGCGTCCATGGCGCTGATGCTACCGGCGCTGCCTGTGATAAAGAGGCAGATTCCGGCAAAGCCGTGTCATTAGCGCTCTGCACTCCAATATTACCTTCCGTCCGTAAAGCCTCTTCCTTTCATATATACGTTTGTTACGTGACTCAATTTTTATATATTTTTTCTTCAAACGGCATCGCAGAAGCACGCATCAATGTGATTTTTATTCGTCCAAATGTAATTGGAATTCAATCGGATAGCGTTCTTATTATTATTGTGTAAGTATATTACAGAATATATTTGAAGCTTTTTTTTATTAGAGCTAAAGTGGTAAACAAGCATACGACCCGCAGTTTACGTAGGCAGATTTTCTCTGGAAACCTTACTCACCGCAGGAACACAACAAAAGGTTATTTGGCTACGATCTCCTGTAGGGTGGAGGTAATCCACCGGTCAGACTGTCCCAAGTCGAGAGATATTTCCTAAATAAATTTATCTTTTCCCTGCATTTTTACTAAGGGAGAGTAATCGAAGAAAAGGTTTAAAAGAAGAAGAAGTTTAATATAACAAAGCTACATTTGTTACAATAACTACACCTAATCATCCATTTCTTTATAGCTAAGTTAGAATAAGACTACGTGTAGCAAAACATAATTTAACGAACACGCGGATTGCGTAAGCCCAAATCACTAATGCGTCCCACGAGATTTGTCCGCGTGTATCCTATATTTGTACCGTTGTTTGTTGTTGCCACTGCTCAGGTCGTTTCGCTAAACAAGCGGCCATGTTTTCTCTACTACACGTCGTTTGATTAATTTAACTCATTTGGAAACTACGTTTTGGTATGGAACGGGCCTTTTGAAGTGTTCATCAATGGATAATTGTTACCTAGAGGTTTTGTTCTTCAAAGGATTATGTGTTATTTGTAACAATTAATAATTCTACTGTTAATATATAAAATGATTATGGATCCTTGTCCACCGTGATGTAATATAAATTTTCAATATACCTTTTCATATTACTTTTTGGAAGAGAAAATGCATTTTTATATGCGAATTTGATTACTTGATTATATAACATGAAGGCTCTATTGGTTAAGGTGTGAAATTAACAAAGAGATATTTTTTTTAATTATTTAAGCAAAAATATCAATAATTGTACACCACGCCAAAAAATTAAAATAAGACCTATAGAATGATAGAAAGGAAGAGAGAGAGAGGGAGAAGAAAATTGAGTGAAAATGATAGAAAGATATATTTTCTTTCGCACCAATATTGGTGCCGGAACACAGAGCAGTTTTGACGATATTTTTATAGTTATTACAGTAATCTAAAACAATCGAAAGATCACGTGAATATAGAGCTAAATGTAAATTACCCAATTTGTTTGAATTATACTGATTATATTATTATCTCGCCTCGACAAACCAAATAACATAAGTTTGTGAATTAAAAATAAAATAATCACATGACGGAGCAAGAACTCGTCAAAAACTCTAGTAAAATATTAAAGATACTTGAAGTAAAGTTGTCGTATAATATGAAGGGACGTACAGTAAGTACGAACATTGTTGCGTATTCATAACGTTGAGAAATACCTTTACAAAGGCATAAATGGATTCTTCAAGTATTTACCGAGTTCCAACATGTTTCTGTTAGGTTGAAAGGGATTTTTTAAGGAAATATCAAGTGTGCTTGCTCTCGACGAATCGTTATGCGAATGTCAACAGTATTTATCCCTATTTTAATAAAACAGAGGGAGAGCGCGAGAGAGATGATTTTTCTAAATATTATTTCTCAAGTTACATTTTGGAGGTTTTTTTTCTGTTATGTTCTATCAATTTACAGGCATGATATTTCATCAAAATTAATCTATATTAATATAAGTGTAGTTATTGCTGTAGGTACAAGGATATAATATATTATATTATTTTTTTCCAAAGTTCCTGATATGCTTCATATATTAACGGAATATGACTTTTTTTTATTGTCTCTCTGTTTGTTTGTATGTCCCGGGCTCAAACGACAACTCAAATAAAAATTTTGTTCACGGGAAGCTTATTTCATTCGTCAATTGATAGGTTATAAGAATTGTCAATAATATGAGTAAAAGTTAAACTACGGGACTAAGATAACTGAACGCGTAATAAGCCCGTGTGAAGCTGCAGGCCATAATTAGTTATTTATAAACTAATATATTTTAACTTATTTACTTATTTCTTATTTATTTTTAAATTTCATTTATTTTTAACACGTATAAGTTATTAAGCAGGTAGGTCTATCTATAATTAGTTTTCATGCCGGTGCTGTTTGCTCTCTGGAACACAATAGTTCCTTGGATACGCCCACAACATAAATTGATATTTATTTTATTTTAAATTAAATTTGAGAAATATCTTTAGTATAGAATACCCTTGTTAAAGAGAAATACCTAAATGGTTATATCAAATATTTGACATTTCCGTTAATTGGCCGAAATAAAACGATAAATATTTGCAATAGCAGCGAAAGTGTTACGAAAACGCAGGCCGCGCGATGCGACGCGACCGCGGCGTGGCACAGCTTCAAAACAGTAGCTCGGACATTTCACTGAAAATATGACGACGATTAATCTTAAAGATACAGGTACCCACATAGAAACGATTAAACTAAATCATTGTCTGACTATCTGATAAGACAGTTTACGAAAATCAGGAATATAGCAATTAGCATTGATAGGTCAAATGAGTGTCTTTTATGTGTTCATTTAGCCACAATGAGTACAGAATTACAATGTCATTGAATTTAGAGGAAGCTGATTGCTTACTACGAGGCGATGCCGTCCTCAGCCGGCCGGACTAACACTTCAATCCTTGTGACCTGTCGGTAATCCTCTCTCCATGCTAAATAACTAATAAAGATGCCGTTACAGACTTCTTTATATCTTAAATCGCATGTCCAAAGGAAGAAGCCTTTTCCAAAATATCAATAGGTTAGTAATGTTATAATTAATCCCTACGGAAATCCATAGAAACTATATGGAGTGCTAAAGAATTACGTTTATATAAAAATAAAGAATCTCTGTCATAAAATAGAATTGTACAGTTTTATGTTTACATCAACTTTAACTAGTGAACACAGAAATAAAGATTTCGCAAAAGGAGGAGGGTGAACTATCTGCATTCCTTTATCTGTAATCGCCCTCTGACAAAGGTCCCTCGTTAATTTTATTTTGACGTTATCGCGGAGAACAATACGGGCCGATTGCCGCGGAGATAGATTCACATCGACCGATGCGATTCCTATAATATCGTCCACAACTGTAATCGGACGTAAAGATAACCAGACCATTTTCGAGAGATACACAATTATTTGTTGATTGATAATGTTAATTACAAGTAATACATTTTATTGCCTGTTTTATTTTTGACTAGCAACTATTCGCGACTTCGCTCGCGTTAATTTCGCATTTAATAAGAGTTACAATACCTTGTAGCACTCGGGGATAATGTAGCTGCCTATTAGTAAAACAATTTTATTTGTAATTTAAATATTTTATATCTATCTATATAATTTACATAATGGAAAAACGGTTGTTAAAATCTTAGATACCAATTCTATGTTGTCTTTAGACCGCAACTCAAAAACCTCTCTTAACACCCAGACAAACAACTAACATTTTATCATAATATGCTCATCACACAAAAGTATGTACTACAAGGAATTTCATGGAATAGAGTATTATACTCTTGGCCGACTACATAGCGAATAATACTGTAAAAGCATTCATAAGGGTTCGCAGTAGTGCGCCGAGTAGAATCTTATGACCAACAGAGGTAGGGCACAGAGTTTGTTGGAGATTTATTTCTACTTGGCGCAGTCCCACTGGAGGAATACCTTCACCCTACAGAAGATAGCAGTGGCGCTGATGATTCTTATTGTATTACAAGTGTCCACAGGCTACGGTAGCCACCTACCATTAAGCTGGTCATATGCTTGTTTGCTACCGTTGTAATATAAAAAATATTGACGTATAATTAACTACATATATTAATATAAATTGTAGTTTAAAAATATAATCAGCAACATTGCCATACCATACTATACCATTTCTTCTGTCGGCGAGTTTCATGGCATGGCATCTACTATTTGTAGTTTTTTTTTCATTAATTTTATCTCATTATTATTTTAAGATCGTAATACAAATCTATATATATATATATATATATATATATATATATATATATATATATATATATATATATAATAAAACAGCAACTCAGCGAATAATCTGCTAATTATTACTATACTATCACGCCTGTATTCCCCGAAGGGTTAGGCAGAGGTGTACATTCTTACACCCACATTTCGCCGATTATGTTTTTAGATCCCATGTAATAGTGGGTGAGCCTATTGCCATTAATCGGGCACGAAACCAAACTCCGAGCTGCTACTGAGAATTTCATATGAAAAACCCAATAACACTTTGCTCGACCTGGGATTCCAACCCAGGAACTCGCTCATAGCAGACGCACTTACAACCACTAGGCTAACGGGGCAGTTCTAATTATTTCATAACCGTAAAAATAATAAAAACGTAGCTAGTCGTTACGTTATTTTGTCGGTCAGTGTAACAGGCACGCAACTGTAGCCGTGCCGCGGCGGGTTGCTTCACAGTGCGACGACGGAAAACTCGAAATTAAATTTTAAAGTAAATTACGAGTGAAACAGCCATTCCGCTTGTTTACGTTCCCTAATACATTTACTTTTTAGTTATTTTATTGCGTTTTTATGCTGTTTTAGCGTTCAGTTAAAACCAACTATTCATATAAAATATAAATATGAAAACTGTTAAGTCCTGGATGTTAACATTGTGTAGTAATGAATATTATGCTCACTCAGATGCTCAGTTGCAAGATCTGGTTTTGCAAGATAATGTTTGAAATTCTTAATTTACCTAGATATGTGTTTTTTTAAGATAAAGTGTCGAGCTCTCTCGCCCAGAATATTGTATTATTAATTAACAAGTGCAATGAAGGAATGGTAATCAAATAGTATTCGAAAATGTTTTTTGTAGTTTTTGTTTACAAAGTTATGAAAATAAGTTTTTACTATCGTGTATTAAGTTACAATTTTTTTTATAATATTATCAATTTTATTATTATTATAAAAATATTTACAAAATTATAAACTTAATTAGTACATTCATTTTTTTTAAATTGAATAATATAAAAATCTTAAATCAGCGGGACTTGAACTATCGTCCATTCGTACTGTAAATACGAACAAGTGATTCGTACAAGTCTGGCCGTCACACCGCTAGGCTAATATAACGACGATCGTAGTCCTGAAAATTAGGACTTGCATTATTCGTGTATATTATATCTTATTCTAAATCCCCAGAAGTATCTGTGAAGTATAGATCAATTAATTTTTTTATATGTATCCCACATTCACCATTGTTTTTTTTTTTTTTTTTTTTTTTTTTTTTTTTTTTTTTTTTTTTTTTTTTTTTTTTTTTTTTTTTTTGAACTGACTACACTGTTAGCCTTAGGGGCCCTAAAGCCGCTGCGGCTTTTACAGCTTCACCGGACTTGGGGGCGAGCGCAGAGGGCACTCAGCCGCGAAAGTTTTGTGGACGACTCGCACGAGGGTGCCAAAGTGGCCGGACCTCGGCTCGGGCGGTCGTCGCGTTCGCAAATAGGTCGCGATCTATTCGAATCCCTACACCTACGATTCGAGCTAACTAAATATACACATAGGCACGTTCCCTTTCTCCTGGGAGGAAGGAAGGAACCGTGCGTATGTGTATTCAGAAATCGGAACGTTTCTACACTAACTAGCGCTAACTAACTAGCGTAAAAAAGAAAAAAAAAGGTCCCTCACAGAACCTATGTACCTGTGTGGTGTGCACGTGTGTATGTTCATACGTGTGTAGTGTTGTATGTAGGTAGCTAAGTGATGCACGTACAGTGTCACTTGTATCGCGCGGGCGGTTGCCTGACCCAAGGGTTTCACACCGAGGAACGGACCTAGGCTTGGGTTACCGCTAGAGAGGGTGGACGTGACGGGTGTGCTGGAGCGAAATTGACCGCCCGCCCTCTGCGGAGAGAACGGTGGTTACGCGGGCGTGGGCGCTGGCACGCTCTGTTTGGAGAGACGGATGTGTAATATTTATTCGAATTTTCGATGTGATCGTCGGGATCAATAAAAATATTGCGCGGCCGGCGTTTGCACCGGATGTCCGTGGGTGCCGGAACATAGGTGGCTGCTGTTTTTATTAACGGATTCGCGTGGTTCGACGCGGTGTCGAAATACGAACGGGAGAGCTGTTTAACGTAGGCATGTATCGAAGGAAGCTCCATATCTCTATGGAGATCTACGCTTCGAACATACCACGGGGCCCCGGTGAGACGATAGAGGAACCTATTCTGTATCGATTGTAACCGTTTGAAACTCGACTCGGACATATGTGCGAACACGGCGCAACTGTATGTCAAAATTGGTCGAATACACGTCTTGTAGAGCGTGAGCTTATGTCGCGTGGACATTTTACTCACCGAACACAACAGAGGATGCAACCGGCCCAGGACCCACGCGGCCCTGTTCCTAACCTTACGGATGTGGGGTCTAAAGGAGAGCCTACTATCTAGGGTTACCCCTAGATATTTGGTCTCTCTTACATACGGAATCGGATTATCGTAGAGCTTAACAGGTTTAAGCTTCCACGGTATCTGTGACGAATCCGCATCGAAGAGCATCGCGGCGCTCTTCGAGGGATTAACGGCTATACGCCACTCGTTAAACCACTTCCCGAGAGTGGTCACGGAGCGTTGGACTTTGTGTCTGAGGTGGGATCTATTCCTATCTGAGGCATATAAGACTGTATCGTCAGCGTATAGCCCTACCTCGACCTCCGGGAGTCGAGGTAGGTCACTGACGTACAGGTTAAATAGGCTAGGAGCCAGGATCGAACCTTGGGGAACGCCTGAGCGTATTGGACGGGGCGTGGACAATTCACCTTCCACTCTATAGCGGAAGGTGCGATCTGTTAAATAGTCGCGAATTATTTTAATTAGCCTATCGGGGACTTTAAAGCGGTACAACTTGTAAATCAATCCCTCGTGCCAGACCTTATCAAAGGCCTTGGCCACGTCGAAAAAGACCGCAAGTGTACGGCGGGGTTTATAAAGTTCAGCAAAATTAAATGCAACGTGCTCCGTGAGGCGGTGCACTTGATGAGTGCAAGAATATCTAGCACGGAAACCGAATTGCTCAGGCGGATAGAGGTCTTTCTCCTCTATTATTGGCTTGAGACGGTTCAGAAGGATCCGCTCGTAAATTTTCCCTAACGTATTTAGGAGACTGATCGGGCGATAGCTGTCGGGAAGCGACGCGCTCTTGCCGGGCTTACGGATACCTATGACTATTGCCTTTTTCCAGGCGGCTGGAAAATGGCAGTGGACTATGGCTACATTGAAGATGCAGACCAATAGAGCTATGAGGCGATCAGGAAGAAGCCTAAGTACTTCATTCCTGATCCCGTCGGGACCTGGTGCTTTTCTGAGCTTAAGGCTTTTTATAATGGAAAGAACCTCCTCAGACGTGACTGGGGACAGGGAGGCTGTCGCGGGGAGCTTATCCAGCTCCCGCACGCATCCATCGATACCCTCGACCCGGTCGGTATTTGCATCGACACTGTTCGGAGAGCACTGGCTCTCCAAACAAGTGGCGAGGCACTCCGCCTTGTCGCTGCTATCGAAGGCGAGCGGTATACCGGGACCCCTCTCGAGGGGGGGCATAAGATAAGAAGCCTCTATTTTGAGGCTGCGAGCTAGTTTCCAGTAAGCCAGATGCGACGGCCTTAGCCCTTCGACGAGGGCGTCCCATCTGTGACTCCGGAGTTCTAATATGCGGGCTCTAACCGCTCTCTGAAGCGCGCGTAAGCGTGCGCGGTTTTCCTCGGTCGGATAGTGGTCGTGCGCACGAGTCGCCGCGTTCTTTTCCGTCAACAACGCCCGCACGTCGGCAGGGAGTACGAAGCGGCGATCGCTCGCCTCTTCGACCTCTCTCGAGGCCTCTCCGATGCCGACCTGCAGGTGGTCGACCAGGGAATCGATCGCGAGATCTACATCCGCAACGGACCCCAATACGTCCGGGATCCTATCTAAGCTGGACGAGGACGGCCTGTCCGCAAGATAATGTTTTAGCTTGGCATAGTCAACCACTTGGACCGAAGGAGGGCTAGAGTCGTCTGGTTGACCTAGCTGCATGATGACCGGACGGTGGTCGGAGTCGAGCTCGTGTACGACCCGAATGAGTCGTAACCGAAGCGCGATACCTTTAATGAGAGCTACATCAAGCACTGTCGGGATACAGTTGTCTTGAAAGTGGGTGGGAGTGGGTGGCGCTATGACATCAAAGTTTAGCACGTTCGTTAGCTCTTCGAGTTTAACCCCATTACTGGAGTCTCTCCAATTGCCAAACGAAGTGTGTCCACAATTGAGGTCACCCGCTATAATGACCGATTCACCGAGCGAAAGTAGCTTTTCTAGGTCAGACCTGAGAGGCTCTTTCCTCGGCGAGAGATAAACTGAGACTAACGTTATGGACGGGTGGTCGGTCATTCCTAGTCTACACACGGATACTTCCATATTGGTAAGTATCGGAGGATCTACCGGCGTACAATATAACGATCGTTTGTAATAAATGAGAGTGCCGCCCCCGCGGCCGGCCCGGTCATTTCTTACAATATTGTAGTTCGCGATTTTCGGATCACGTTTAGCACGCTTTAAGAGCGTCTCCTGCACTAAAAGAACATCTACTTGGTGATCTTTAAGAAAGGTCGCGACGAGATCACGCTGCGGTAGTAGGCTTCGCGCGTTAAAAAAAGAAAGATTTAACGCTTTCGGCTTAAACTTTGCCATTGAAAGGCCCTAAGTTATTATTACACGCCTCACGGTCGAGACGTTGTAGTGTCTCTGAGAGGCGGGGGAACGCGCAAGCGGTCTTGATGAGACCGAAGCGCTCCAGATGGTCATTGTAGTCAATGAGCTCGCGGATATCGTGCTCGCGAAGGAGCAGTATCATTAAGTCGTTACTATTAACGACAACGTTAGCGGGCGCGCGGGGCGCGGGAATATCCATAGCCATAAGGGGCTGTGGATTGGGGCGACGGGGGCCCCATGCGTTCTGCGATGAACGCACGGGTTGCGGTTGCACCGCGCGGGGTGCGGAGAGGCCGGCGGCGGCCGGGGACTGGCGCGGGACCGGCAGCGCGGGAAATTCCCCTGACGCCCGCGGGGGTTGCGCTTTGATGGCTGAGGCGGGGGGCGCCGCCCGGGGGGCCGCCTGCCTCTGCGTGCGTGGCCGCGTGGTGCGCGGGGCCTTGGGGCAACCGCGATAATTCGCGGGATGCCCCTCCTCCCCGCATAACACGCAGCTCGGGGGGACGACGGAGTCACGCTCGCGCGTGTACTCCCGTGTGGGGTGGTCCTCTCGGCACTTTACGCACCGCGGACGAGAATGACAGTTACGAGCAGCGTGCCCGTACAGCTGGCAGTTGTGGCACTGCGCAGGCTGGTGGTTTTTGTATGGGGGCTCCACGTTAATCCCGGAGAGCCCGCACACCGTCTCTAGCTGGAAGATGGCCTTTCCCTCGGGGGAAAGGTCCAATATGGCCACTACCATTTGTAGTGGCCGCTTATCTTTACTGTACATCCGGTGTACTTCCCGGATGGGATAACTTTGCTCCTTGAGCGAGGAGCACACCTCCGACGGGTCGAGCTCCACCGGAATGCGGCGGATGACCACTCGGAGGACGCGCTCCTCCGCGAGAGAATAGGTGTAGAATTGCAGACCTTTCTGCCGGAGGAGGGTGGTGAGTTTGCGGTGAGTTTCCGAAGAACTCACCGAAATCGAAATCCCGTTGACTATATTCCTAGCCTTGTGATACTCGAGTTTGAGTCTGCGCATTTCATTGCAGACTCCCATCCAGGCCGCCTTGTCCCGGATTATGATTGGAGGTGGGGCACGCTCTTTTTTCCCGCCGGCGGGCGCGGGGTGCTGGGAGGACGCGGGGGCTGCGGCGCCCCTGATTGCTGCCTTAGCTATTACCTTAGGCGCCGGTTGAGCAGTCGGACTGCTACGCGCCGTTCGCTTACGCGACGCCACGACGGTGAAGCCGTCGTTCTCGGTATCCATCTCCGGAGATGGATCCGAACTCGCGGGCGAGTCTTGTTCGACCGGAAGGGCCGAAAACGAATTTTTCGTCTTTAACGCGGTTTCCGTGGATCGCGCGGGACGGACGTACGGGCTATTTTTGGTAACCCTAGATTGTGACCGCGAATTACGCGGCCCTCGCCTGACGGGGGCGGGGCTTGACCCGCGCGATTGGCTAGTCGGGACAGGGGGCGTGGCCGTAGACGTGGCCACGGCCCCGGATGATGCGGCGGACGGACGCGCAGCGCTGCGCGTGAGACGTTTGGGCGCGGCGCCGACTGGCGCGGCGCCAGTCGGTATAACGGTCGCGGCCGTGACGTCATCGGCCGCCTTGCTACCTGAAGCGGCCGCCTCGCTACCTGAAACGGCCTCATGACGGGTCGCGGTCGCAGCGGTGCGACGCACGCAGGCGTTCTCAGGTAGATTACGGTATTCCTCGTCTAGAGAGGGACACCGTAATACGACGAAATTTTGATAGCGCTGGTATTGAAATTCCAGCGCTTTCATCCTGGCTTGCAACTTGCCTATGCAAGTGGCCAGGTCGGTAACGTTATTTGCCATGACGGCAGAAGAGGGAGGACAATGGGACATTTTTATTTTATTTTAAATTAAAGGCCTCCCTGCCTTAGGGGCAGGGGGGTGCGCCAAAAACTTAAAAAGACTATCGGAGTCGGCAAGAGACCTGTGGTCAAGGTGCAATGACACACAGGAAGGACCTATCAACCCTAAGGAGCCCTAACAAGCCCGGGGCCGAGGACGCAGACCGGTAATTAAACCGGGCTAGGCCCAAACAGGTTCCCGGGGATGGAGTGTGCAGGATCGGAAGGTTTGGCAGGAGACACCTGGGGCAAGACTATGCGATAACCGCAAAGGCCTAGATTCCCAGGCCCGTCCGAGTCTGGCTGTTTGCCTCTGAAGGAGACAACCAGCGGGCTGCTCGGGTCACGCCCCGCTCACTTTAGTTAGCACCGTCAGGTATCCAGTGAGCGACCACAAAACCGTGGATTTATAAAAAACAAGCAAGTCGCACCGAAAAGTGCGGTTTACCACGCGAGCGTTAGACACCAGTTGGTTTACGTCGTTATTGCAACAATATATTCGAAATAAATTCCAAATATAAGATCGCAACAATTAAGTCACGTGATGGTCGAGAGCACAAACGGAGCGACACGTCCGTTCGCGATCAAGACCAAATCGGAACTCCTTCACCATTGTTAATGCGCTTGCGATAATATACTTTCATTCTGCGACCGTCCGAGTTTCATTGCATACATTACAGTATCATATAGATGTATGCGTTTGTCTGTTTGTAGTGACGGTCAGTCCGACACTTTTCCCATGCATCTCCCATCAAGCAAACGCTCAATAAGGAACTTCGCTCCAATAAACGATTTATTTTTATTAAAATTAAATACACATTAATATCAAAAATGAAAAAGTATCATTTAAGCAAATAATATAATTTATCAAAGAGCTCAGAAACAAAATTTCAAAAACATAAACAATACATGAAAAGGGTTAAAAGGGGTAAGCAAGCCAACTGGGAAAGGAAGAGACCGCTCATAAGCAATAAATACGGCAATATTTTAACTTTATAACTCCATTAGTAGCTCATCGTACAACATTACGGAAATTGGCGAACTCTTCGCCAACACCTCCTCATATCTACAGTTCTCAAACTGCACGCTAGTTTAATTTATATTATTTTATACTTTAAAATAACTCAATTAAAAACGAACAAAACAAAACATAAAGAGATTTAAAATAACAAACGATTGGGAAATTGATTGATTTTGTGTTTTATTTCTAATTGATTAAAAAGCATTACTATACCCTCCATTTTGTAAAGGATAATATAGTTTGACTATGATTAAAATGCAAATGGAGTGAAGTTTAAATTTTTATTTGTACATAATCCAGATCTCAAATTGGCTCATCACCTCCCTAGAAAGCTTTTGATAGTTAAGCACCTAATATGACTTGATTATCTACGGCTAGGGCTAACATTGAAGAAGTTATAAACAATTTTGAACTTAACCCTGATCGTGGTAATCAAATAGAATTGCTTAAATGCAGAAATGCTTAAACTCAATGTGTAGCTACAATTTACAAATTGAAAATCGATCATCGAGCACCTACACTTTCTAGACTGAGAAAGTTTTAAAATAGAATACTCCGATATTGGTTAAAATAATGAAAACTTTGAGAAACACAGCTAGATAAAAGTAGGGTAGAGTGAAGTATAGCGGAGTCCGCTAGCGCTATTAAGAGCTAATGAAACGAAGCCTGCGAGAGACTGTACCGATCAACACTATGTGCTAATTACGTTGCTACTTCACCGATGGGGTAATTTTAAATGGGATCGTTTTAAAGGCCAGTGTAACTGGTTAAGCGATATATAATTTTAGTTTAAAGGTGTACCTATATTTCCAGTAGGTCATCTGACAGCTTCTTACAGTTGCTGGTTTATTTATTTTCTATGTAACGAGACAACAGAGATGCAAGTACTACAATGAGATATGAAAGTTATAGACCTGATAAGCTATATAGAGTAAAACATCTATGTGCAGTGTGCATTCAATATACTATATTTCTCTCTATCACACTAGATTTAGTAATTTCTGTTTTCTCACAGCGATGAACAAATTCTTTACGCCAGTGATATATCTATGAAAAATGCAACTCATTTCTGTCTGTACGAATATATCTGATTGTAACAATGTAGAGCTTTGTGTACCTGTACACCTCACCGATTCTATCTAGTTATCCTTTAGAATTCAGACCAAAAGACTGCAAACCACACAAAATACAAATCATAAGACCATGAAAATTTAATATTTTTTTCATTATGTAGTAGCAAGTATGTAAATATAAATAAGAATGCAAGTAGCAGTGCAGTCTAACTGATGTAAGGCAGATATTATAGCTTATAGCTATTTTATAACCAACCTCAAAAAACCCGAAGTCCTAACTGAGATCATTCGTTAACAGGTTGGTACTTCTGAAGATTGACTTGTAACAAACACCTCGTAAGCCAGTGTGTATTGCTAGTAACATGCTTTTGACCTGCACGAGCACTGATGTTTTCTGACAGAAATAGGTGAAGCATTAGTGCTTCCGCAGTTAATTCTCTTACTAGATCTATTACTTTTATACTGCATGTTTAATTAAAAATGACTGAATGTTGTTACGTTAAAGACACGAAGTTATTCAATATTAAAAGCTAAACCAGACACTATGAAATTTCAAGTTCATATCAGCTTTGTTATAACCACAAATTCCATTCGAGTGTGGATGTTATATTAAAAGCATTAGAGAAAGATTTAAATATTAATAGCTGATAAATCTATGTGGGAGATATGATAAAATTTCGAAGTAATGATAGCTAGGTTGTCATGTTCCTAGATGTCATACCGATGACCACTCTTAAGGTACACGTGAAGAGCATTCAGTTAAAAACAACTGTGCTGCACCATAGCGCGGTAATAAGATATTATCTAATCCTGGTCTCTGTAAAAAACATCCAGTTAAAGAATGCAGGTAGAGCACATATCAATATCTTTGGAGATTTCTCTGTACTTGGGACAGTTCGACTAGCTTCCCGAACACTTGGATATTACCTTCATTGTATAAAAACATAATATTGCAAAACACTTTTTGGTATATTCTGATAACTTCACATAAGACCTCGTTCTCATTTTTCAATCAAATCATCATTTAATATCAGATGAGATTGTTTTCCGAAAGACTAACTTAATATAATTATAATTGAAGTAACAAATTTATAAAATAATTGTATGATTGTTATGTGTACACTAAATTGTTGTTAAAATGAATATGAAGTGGGTCTAAATTCAATTACAGTTTTCAACTTAATCCCCTGAGGGTTGAAGCGCGCGATTCATCATATTATCTACGCTCATTTTCATTATTGATGGAAGAACTATCCATTTAGCTTTGTAGATACAAATGAACGGTTTTATTTTTAGCTGAGCTCTTCAGCTCTTCTGATGTTTTTTCTTAAATATATTTTTGTAGTTATAACGCGTCATTTAAAATCGAGCATTTCCTATTAGCCAACCAGAAGATTAACTATTTCTTTTACTACCTAATAGTAATGATTCAGCAATATAGTTGCATTTGTTTTAATATTAATATGGATCCAAAAATATTACTAACCGAGTATCGAAGTGTATTCAAGAATATTCATCATCTTCATTATGTTCTGTAAATGACTTGGGGACACCCCCTGGGTAACTTGATATACAGGGGATGATTCCTAAAGAAGCACTTTACAAATAAGTCATTATGCTGTGTCTCAAGATATAAGCACACAACAAATATTTTGTCCAGTTTCTATATACAACAAAATTGTTGACCTAGAGAAAATGAAATGTATTACTACGGTATTTCGTAATTTTTTTTATAATATTATCAATTTTATTATTATTATAAAAATATTAACAAAATTATAAACTTAATTAGTACATTCATTTTTTTTTAATTGAATAATATAAAAATCTTAAATCAGCGGGACTTGAACTATCGTCCATTCGTACTGTAAATACGAACAAGTGATTCGTACAAGTCTGGCCGTCACACCGCTAGGCTAATATAACGACGATCGTAGTCCTGAAAATTAGGACTTGCATTATTCGTGTATATTATATCTTATTCTAAATCCAGAAGTATCTGTGAAGTATAGATCAATTAATTTTTTTATATGTATCCCACATTCACCATTGTTAATGCGCTTGCGATAATATACTTTCATTCTGCGACCGTCCGAGTTTCATTGCATACATTACAGTATCATATAGATGTATGCGTTTGTCTGTTTGTAGTGACGGTCAGTCCGACACTTTTCCCATGCATCTCCCATCAAGCAAACGCTCAATAAGGAACTTCGCTCCAATAAACGATTTATTTTTATTAAAATTAAATACACATTAATATCAAAAATGAAAAAGTATCATTTAAGCAAATAATATAATTTAACAAAGAGCTCAGAAACAAAATTTCAAAAACACAAACAATACATGAAAAGGGTTAAAAGGGGTAAGCAAGCCAACTGGGAAAGGAAGAGACCGCTCATAAGCAATAAATACGGCAATATTTTAACTTTATAACTCCATTAGTAGCTCATCGTACAACATTACGGAAATTGGCGAACTCTTCGCCAACACCTCCTCATATCTACAGTTCTCAAACTGCACGCTAGTTTAATTTATATTATTTTATACTTTAAAATAACTCAATTAAAAACGAACAAAACAAAACATAAAGAGATTTAAAATAACAAACGATTGGGAAATTGATTGATTTTGTGTTTTATTTCTAATTGATTAAAAAGCATTACTATACCCTCCATTTTGTAAAGGATAATATAGTTTGACTATGATTAAAATGCAAATGGAGTGAAGTTTAAATTTTTATTTGTACATAATCCAGATCTCAAATTGGCTCATCACCTCCCTAGAAAGCTTTTGATAGTTAAGCACCTAATATGACTTGATTATCTACGGCTAGGGCTAACATTGAAGAAGTTATAAACAATTTTGAACTTAACCCTGATCGTGGTAATCAAATAGAATTGCTTAAATGCAGAAATGCTTAAACTCAATATGTAGCTACAATTTACAAATTGAAAATCGATCATCGAGCACCTACACTTTCTAGACTGAGAAAGTTTTAAAATAGAATACTCCGATATTGGTTAAAATAATGAAAACTTTGAGAAACACAGCTAGGTAAAAGTAGGGTAGAGTGAAGTATAGCGGAGTCCGCTAGCGCTATTAAGAGCTAATGAAACGAAGCCTGCGAGAGACTGTACCGATCAACACTATGTGCTAATTACGTTGCTACTTCGCCGATGGGGTAATTTTAAATGGGATCGTTTTAAAGGCCAGTGTAACTGGTTAAGCGATATATAATTTTAGTTTAAAGGTGTACCTATATTTCCAGTAGGTCATCTGACAGCTTCTTACAGTTGCTGGTTTATTTATTTTCTATGTAACGAGACAACAGAGATGCAAGTACTACAATGAGATATGAAAGTTATAGACCTAATAAGCTATATAGAGTAAAACATCTATGTGCAGTGTGCATTCAATATACTATATTTCTCTCTATCACACTAGATTTAGTAATTTCTGTTTTTTTCACAGCGATGAACAAATTCTTTACGCCAGTGATATATCTATGAAAAATGCAACTCATTTCTGTCTGTACGAATATATCTGATTGTAACAATGTAGAGCTTTGTGTACCTGTACACCTCACCGATTCTATCTAGTTATCCTTTAGAATTCAGACCAAAAGACTGCAAACCACACAAAATACAAATCATAAGACCATGAAAATTTAATATTTTTTCATTATGTAGTAGCAAGTATGTAAATATAAATAAGAATGCAAGTAGCAGGCTTGCAGTCTAACTGATGTTAAGCAGATATTATAGCTTATAGCTATTTTATAACCAACCTCAAAAAACCCGAAGTCTTAACTGAGATCATTCGTTAACAGGTTGGTACTTCTGAAGATTGACTTGTAACAAAAACCTCGTAAGCCAGTGTGTATTGCTAGTAACATGCTTTTGACCTGCACGAGCACTGATGTTTTCTGACAGAAATAGGTGAAGCATTAGTGCTTCCGCAGTTAATTCTCTTACTAGATCTATTACTTTTATACTGCATGTTTAATTAAAAATGACTGAATGTTGTTACGTTAAAGACACGAAGTTATTCAATATTAAAAGCTAAACCAGACACTATGAAATTTCAAGTTCATATCAGCTTTGTTATAACCACAAATTCCATTCGAGTGTGGATGTTATATTAAAAGCATTAGAGAAAGATTTAAATATTAATAGCTGATAAATCTATGTGGGAGATATGATAAAATTTCGAAGTAATGATAGCTAGGTTGTCATGTTCCTAGATGTCATACCGATGACCACTCTTAAGGTACACGTGAAGAGCATTCAGTTAAAAACAACTGTGCTGCACCATAGCGCGGTAATAAGATATTATCTAATCCTGGTCTCTGTAAAAAACATCCAGTTAAAGAATGCAGGTAGAGCACATATCAATATCTTTGGAGATTTCTCTGTACTTGGGACAGTTCGACTAGCTTCCCGAACACTTGGATATTACCTTCATTGTATAAAAACATAATATTGCAAAACACTTTTTGGTATATTCTGATAACTTCACATAAGACCTCGTTCTCATTTTTCAATCAAATCATCATTTAATATCAGATGAGATTGTTTTCCGAAAGACTAACTTAATATAATTATAATTGAAGTAACAAATTTATAAAATAATTGTATGATTGTTATGTGTACACTAAATTGTTGTTAAAATGAATATGAAGCGGGTCTAAATTCAATTACAGTTTTCAACTTAATCCCCTGAGGGTTGAAGCGCGCGATTCATCATATTATCTACGCTCATTTTCATTATTGATGGAAGAACTATCCATTTAGCTTTGTAGATACAAATGAACGGTTTTATTTTTAGCTGAGCTCTTCAGCTCTTCTGATGTTTTTTCTTAAATATATTTTTGTAGTTATAACGCGTCATTTAAAATCGAGCATTTCCTATTAGCCAACCAGAAGATTAACTATTTCTTTTACTACCTAATAGTAATGATTCAGCAATATAGTTGCATTTGTTTTAATATTAATATGGATCCAAAAATATTACTAACCGAGTATCGAAGTGTATTCAAGAATATTCATCATCTTCATTATGTTCTGTAAATGACTTGGGGACACCCCCTGGGTAACTTGATATACAGGGGATGATTCCTAAAGAAGCACTTTACAAATAAGTCATTATGCTGTGTCTCAAGATATAAGCACACAACAAATATTTTGTCCAGTTTCTATATACAACAAAATTGTTGACCTAGAGAAAATGAAATGTATTACTACGGTATTTCGTAATATTCACTTGGCAACTTAATTATTAAACTGGATTAATTCAATTATTACAACTTATAAAATAAGTACAAAATAGTACAGTTTTGCAAATTAGTCGACAGAAATGCTAATTTCTACTAATTATAAGATCTAGGTATGCTAACTCCAAAGCAGGTCTAATCCGCACGACAACGCACCTGCGACGAGAATTTATCACCAATTTTACATATCCCTGGCAACATGCCACAGCCTTTCCTAAATAATCACAAGTTGACACTTGCCTAAGAAGAACATTAGACGCTCTTGTTAGTGAGAATAAAACTAAAGTAAAAAAAAAGATAAAATGTCTCACTACTCACCGTGCAATACAAGGAGTCAAAACCGCAAAGTACTTTAGTGTTGAAATTAGTTGAGATGCATAAATTTTTGCTACTAAATAGTGCAATATTTGTAATTGCAAATCAGAAAACATACTTAGTTGCTTGCATGTTGTGAAGGAAAGGACGAACGTTAATTTCCAGACCAGAAGATACTAACGAAAGTGCACAGTTGAGTAGATCAAATAGAAATACAAATCAAGTTCAGAAATGGATTAGTACCTATATCTATACATATATCTTCTATATCTATACATAGTATAAAATGAAGTCGCTTTCGCTGTCAGTCCTCTATGTACGCTTAGATTTATAAACCACACAAACGGATTGTAATGGGGTTTCATTATCATTTAGAGAATTTTTTACGGTAGGTTTATGTATACAATATATTCCCAATTTTGTATAGTAGAGAAAATTCAATTATTTGTAATCAAATAGTCAAAAAATGATTTTCAAGCGCTTACATTGGTTTACGCTGACTAAACCTTATGAGATACATCAATATAATGTTCTAAAAAATTGTAGTTCTTCAAAAAGCCTAGAGAAGGATTCATGATGGCATATATCCCTCCAAAGTTTCCTAAGGTTGACTCACAGTAACCATTTTTTTTATAATGAACATAACAATTAAAAATATTACTTTATTTGCGAAGCTATTTTCTCCAATTCAGTATTAATCTTTATCCGGATAAGTTTGTTAGTTAACTTGGGCATTTAATGTAGATTAAGATTGTCCTTCACATTTTTCCATTTAAATGAATACCGTAGAAGATATTACGAATTGAAAATTACGCGCAATTTAAGAAATCCCTTTCAGGAAAACCGCTCGCGGTCGGTTGGCCTGCACTCCCCTCTCCACATAGGATGAATTGCGCGTCGCGAGCTAAGCGCACTATTCGTAAATATGAAGTTACATAAGATACCATCACGCCTGTAAGGCCGAAGTGTTAGGCAGAGGTGTACACGTTATGTAATAGGGGGCGAGCCTATCGCCATTAATCGGTCACAAAGCTAAGCTTCAAGCTTCTACTGATAATTTCATAGAAAAGCTCAATAACACCTTGCTCGAGCTAGAAATCGAACCTAAGACCTCGAGCATAGCAGTCGCGTTTAGAACCACTAGGCAAGAGACAGTTATGAAGTTATGAATTGTCAATATTAAAGAAACTCTAAATTAGGCTTTTTTAAACATAAAATTACACCAATTTGCAAATTGTACCCGTTCGATGCTGAGGCGGATCGTTAGTAAAAAAATTAAATAAAACTGAACCATTTATCAAATATAAATAAAATCTTGACTGCTCTCAAATCACCTTGCCTACGAAACAAATAAGCCCCTGGCGATATTTGATCCCTTTGTGGTCATGATGGAAATCTACTTAGTCCTTAATCCATCATAGCTTTGTAGTAGGGTTAGCCCGAATGGCTAGGGACGATCTTGGGATAAGTTGGTTGATAAATAAAAATTCTGTTTTGGGTTTTATGTTCAAACAAACGAACCACAATCAGCCTTTTCTGAATCTATCATTAGTTTCAAGCTTGTGATTCTAATTTTGATTTGGTAAATTTTTTATGTTGCTTTTATCATTATATCGTGGAATAATTTAGACACTTAAATTGTCTTGTCCATGAATCATTTCAATAGAGGAAATCGTTTATTTAAAAACAATTATGATATAGCTGACAAAAATAAGCGAATACATACTTCAATTTATGTTGTTACAAAATAATGTATGTAATGTAAATTCAGAACGAGACCCACATTACTTTTTAAGGAAAAAAAAACGTAAGGAGAGCGCTCATAAACCGAGGACTGATGATCGTATTTTTCCAAGCCCGTTCCGCAACGATTCGTCCCGAAGAGTTACGTAGGTTATCACCGGACATATTGCGCTTCTACACAGATTTATGATGGGTCAATAACCGCCATTTCACCTTTAACACTCAACATCTTTATTCACACGGAATAGAGTTTAAAATAGCGTACATCAGATTTGGGTGTAATGTTAGAAGTCAGGTTGAAATACGAACGAATTTGTGTCATGACTGTCATGAGGTGACCTTAAATTTTTATTATTATGTATTATGACAATGTTTTTTTGTTATAGACTATTTTTCAAGCTACAGTTGCTCAGAGGCCAACATCATTCGAGAGAAGATAAATAACTAAGTCTAAATATTTTGGAGAGATGCATCTTACAGACAGACACATAAATTCATAAAATTTGACGAGGGAGAAAATAAGAAAGGAAACTAAAACTTTCCAATGGTCAAATGGTACAAAGGAAGTTTGTTACACTTATTAACACTAGGTACAGGTCAGTAGATCTATTGGAAATGTATCAAAGTATGCAGAATAATTATTTTGTCCAAGTGTCAAATAAAATAACTTGAGATCCGATTCAATGTTCGAAGTTATAGAATTTAAAGGTACCACTTTTCAAATTCTCAATATTACCAATAGTTGGAATTTCATAATTAATAATATTTGTAAAAATATTGGTCAATTGTGACTGTCATTCAAGATTTATAAAGCTTAAAGCAGAAAACTTTATATTCAATCTTGCATCACAATAATATGTTATTTATCTTTGCACATTTGAAAATATTTTTTCTTGAAGTTATCCATTAGATCCTGTCTTGGTGTAGTTTGAGGACGACCGACTGTGATTTTAACTTAATTTATTTCAATTCTTTTAAAACTTTTTGTAGTTAATTACGCGATTAGGTGATGATTATTGCAATTGGTCGGTGAACGATGTGATGACAGATGTCGGAGGGAATACAATGGCATCCATGGACATTGGTTTGACAATTGTGATAGATGTCATAATTATAATGTTGACCATATTGCACTCTCTCTCCATCGTTATTTATTCATTCCAGATACTCACATTGTATCCGCATTCGCGTGACCGACACCTATTAGTTCTGGTGCTCACAAAACGCACGAGTAATTTGTACGTGAATGGGATAAATGGATTTATTGCGTTCGCTATGACGCTCTGGCACAACATTCGTTTCGTTGTTAGATTGCTAGCGGCTCGGCTCACATGCGTTTATTTTACTTCGGTAGTTATGTAACCATAGCGTTTTATAATAATATTATTGGAATAAAATAAATATTACGTTCTTCAGCAATCAAAGTTCTAAATCCGGTCTACTAATATCACTACTTAGAGTTGTTTTTATAATTAAGATTTTATTGCCAACATTGTCATCATTATAAAGCTAACCTACGCAAGGTTAGCTACGGCGTAATTTATACTTGAAAATTCCGTCACAATCATTCGCTTCGTCATGTTGAGATACTATTCAGCCAGATGCCTAGTAAACCCGTGTTATGCTTACAGTATAGTCTCCCGGAATATGTAAAGACGGTGACTGTCGATAAATCCTTATTATTCTATAGCTCCACAAGTCTCGAAATGCAGTTAATAAAAAAATTGAAAAAACAACTATAAATTACTATTTTAACATTTTGTTTTTACTAGAAAAAAAAAAATTGTTATAAATACCCAACGGAAAAAGAAATCATACACGTTTTATAGTAAGGCTATTTTTGTTTTTTATTTAATTCCCAGGCCGACGATTGTGTTAGCAAGTAATACATAAGCGCCTAGAGGTTGTGACGTATTATATAATAATTACTCCCAATATTATCCTAGTGATTTACCTAAACCTTATTATATTATACCTATAATTTAGTTATTCATCATATAAATTGATGTTGCAAACAATAATTTTAACTTATTAAGTTTATAATCTGACTTGCGATTATTTTGGTATAAAGCGGGTAGGACGAGCCATGATTGTATCATTCGTTAAAATAATCTCTTGTACAACGTTACGCTATCGGAATAAAAACTAACGTTAAGCTATTGGATTGTTTATTCCACGAGACCCACAAGTTGTTAACAGTAGCCTATATCACTCCCACAATTAAGACGAATGTAACGAACCTCGTATGCTAAAATCCATCAAGCCTTTAAAGCAACAGACCGCGCCAAAGAGATAGACATACATACATACTATATATGCTCGTAGCTCGTTGAAGGATAAGTGGTGGCACAACAAAGCCGGACACATGCAATGGCTCACTGACACAAACCAGCTAGGAGAGTTCTACGGTGAAGGTACGTAAGCTGATTGGTACATCCCTACCACACAAAGGTGCCTCTAAGGTCTCTAGATGGTAGTCATCTGTTGACGATCAACGCGGATGTACCTTTGCTTTGTTGACCTGGAGAAGGCTTTCGACAGCGTGCTTCAAGAAGCTCTATTTTTAGTGCCGAGTAAGCGCGGTTGTACGGAAAAGTTTGTGAGACTTCTCAGACTCCTGCATGAAAACATGCAATGCTGCGTTGCTGTAGACGGTGAACAGACGGACTTCTTCTCCGTCACCTATGGGGTGAAGCATGGATGCGTCTTAGCCCCTACTCTGTTCGCCTTATACTTTGCGGTGGTAGTTAGAGAAATCTTACAAACTGCACATCCGTTTTCGCACAGACGGCAGCCTTTTCAATTTGGCTAGACTTAAGGCGCGCTCTAAAGTCTCATACGTACTGATCACTGAGGTCATGTATGCTGATGATCTGTGCTTCCTAACAGAATCCCCAGACGGCTTGCAATAGCTGATTTCCGCATTCCACCATGTCTGCCGTAAGTTTGGCCTGAAGATCAGTGTCAATGAGACAAACGTAATATCCTTGGACATACATGGTCACGAGACACTGACCATAAAACTTGGTGAGGATGTGCTGAAGCAGGTGGATAAATTTCGCTATCTGGGGAACACGGAACATTCAAGTGTGACCTTGATGCAGAGATCAATAGCAGGGTGGGTGCTGCAGCTGCGGCATACGGTAAGCTATGTTCCAAGGTCTTCTAATCGCATGACCTGAAGTTGCCACTAAAATATCTGTTTATATGGCAACCGTACTGCCAAACCTCCTATACTCCTCTAAGACGTGGTGTGTATACCGCCGCCACATTCGCACTCTGGATTGCTTCCACCTTAAATGCCTCTGTACCATCATGAAGATCAGATGGTCTGATACAGTGAGAAATACCGAAGTTCTGCGACGAGCCAATGTTGGTGGCATTGAGGCCTATTTAATACGGCGACAGCTTCGGTGGCGCGGTCACATATTTCGCATGGCAGAGAATAGAGTGGCAAAGCACATCCTCTACTCCGAACTGGAGGAGGGCAAGCGGAATCATGGCAGTCCTCTCCTCCGGTACAAGGATGTCCAAAAGCGACACATGAAGAGATGCAACATAGAGCCTTCTCTTTGGGAACGTTTGGCAGCACAGCGGTCGGAATGGCGCAGGATCGTGAACAGCCATGTACGCGAGTTCGAGGTTCAGCGTAAAGCTGTCCTTGATACCAAACTAGACCAGGTAAAGGCTCGCCCACCTGCTGCCATAACATATCATTATGTGAACGGCGTACTCACATGCCCTCAGTGCGCACGGAGTTTCGCCGCGAAGATTGGCTACATAAGCCATCTTCGAGCGCACCAGCGCCATTTCTCTGACTAGGAGTCGAAGTTATCGCCATGACCGAAATCGGTCGGAACAACCAATCAATACGCTCGTAAAACACAACTCTCTTTTTTCGTAATCGGGTAAAAAATAGTTTTTATTTTTATTATAAAAATATATTCTCGGAGTAGAAATCAAATACCTATCATACATTTATGTTTGTTAAAACTACGTAAATAGGTTATACAGTTTGTGTGAGTACTATAAATAGTTGAATAAAGATACTTCTAGACTAATCTAACTTTTATACGAACCCAATTCTCCAATTCTCGTACTTCGTATGTTTCTGAAACGAAAAACTATTGGTCTCGCATGTAACTTTGCTTTTTAATTGTGAAACTTCAAGTTTTTATAGAATTTATTTTTATATGTTTCGTTTCGTTCTAAGCATTTTAACATAATTTTTAATTCAAAGCTTATTTTTAAAACGAATATCTAAAAGCGAACACAGTTCAACATTTTATCAGCAGCGGAAAAACAGGGACATTCTAGTTTGTAGTTTTAATTTGTTTCTTTTATTATTTACAAAGTCGATGTTACGCCGCGCTGGGAGTGCTTTCTGAGTAACAAGTAAAAAGCACTCGGAATTCATTCAGCTGGCTGTCGTACTGCAGACGACTTTGTTGATAGTATTGACGATTTTTTATTATTTTTTGATTCTATTTCTGAGTAGCCCATACTCTAGTACGACTACAAAAAAGCATAGCATATTGGAACTTTTAAATACAGTATTTCTCAAAATACTAACAGACAATTACATATATTTTATTGGTCAACGTAATTTAATAATGATTCAGATTCGTAAATTTCAGGTTTTGCAATAAATAATTTTGTCATTAGTATTTCAATTATGGCTCGGTGGTAGCGTGTACGGACTCCGCGTTGACCGTCGTGAGTTCGAATCCCTGCGAAGGACGATGAAATTATAAAATGGTGGTAGTATATTTTTTAATACTCGCCTGTTTAACCCTCAAGTTGAAAATCTGTCGCCAAGTACCTATGGGCTTCCTATCCCTACTAGTCTTAGCATGTCATCACCTTGGGCCACATTGTCATTTAAAATTAGTTGAATAACGCCAAACCTATAAAGAGTTTTTTAAAAATGTTGGGATTATACATCCTTAAATCGAATCGTTGAGATCATAAATATTATATTATATAAATATAACATAAAATAACATACCATCACGCCTGTATCCCCAATAGGTTGCAGGTTAGGCAGTGGTGTACTAATATACACCCATAATATGCCGGGTATGTTTTTTAGGTCTCATATAACAGGAGGCCAGTCTATTACCATAATCGAGGTGCTACTGAGAATTTCATAGAAAATCCCAATAACACTTTCTTCGGCATGGGAATTGAACCCAGGACCTGGAGCATAGCATTCGCGCTTACGACCACTAAGCTAATGAAGCAGTTATTTAATTTTATGTTTAAATAAACTTCTTCGATTTATAGACATTGGTTTAAGTGCTGGTACTGAAAAAGTACATTTTTTAAATTCGTCTCGCACCGTTTGAGATTTCCTCTTACATATATCGAAATAGACAGCATTGTATTTAAATTTAAATTATTTTTCACTATATTTAATTTAAAATATAATCAGGGATATAGTTAAATAAATACAAAATCAAAAGCATGAATTGCAATATACTCACACCTGTGCATGTGCTATTAATATCATAGACTAACTATATATTAGGTCTTTACCTATAAAATTGCCGTTTTGTATGAAAAAATTTAAACGAATTTTTTTCATGTATTTTTTATTTGTATTAATCGAAGTAATCACCCATGCAATCAATGCATCTTTGCCAGCGCAGGGGCAGTTTATTGATGCCCTTCTTAAAGAAATCAGCTGGACTGGAGGCAACAAATTCTTCAAAGGCATTTTATACTGCCTCTCGGGTATTGAATTTTTTTCCCACCAAGGGGTTATCCAAATTCTGGAAGAAGTAGTAGTCTGTAGGCGCAAGGTCTGGTGAGTAGGTCGGATGACGGAGAACTTCCAACCCCAGTCCTTGATACTTGGAGACCGTCTGCTGTGCAATGTGAGGTCACGCGTTGTCGTGCAGGAGCAGCGGAAACGAGCGATTGACCAATGCTGGTTGGAGATGTGCCAGCTTCTCCATCATTGTGTTCAGTTCTTCACAGTACACATCTGCAGTAATGGTCACCCCGTTTGGTAAGAAGCTGTGTTGAATCACACCGGTGCTAGACCACCATACAGTGACCATCACTTTTCTAGGGGTGAGTTTTCGTTTAGGGCATTTTTTAGGTGCTGAACTAGGATCCAACCCACTTGCTGAGCGCTTGCGGTTATCAAACAGAATCCATTTTCATCGCAGGTAACAATATGGTTCAAAATTCCTTCATTTGTGTGTCTGTTGAGCAGTGCAAGGCACGTCTCGACGCGTACTTCGCGCTGGCGATCATTAAGTTCGTGAGGCACCCATTTGTCAAGCTTTTTTACCTTGCCAATTTGACGCAAATGGACCAATATTGTTTTGACGCTAACGTCGAAAACTGCTGCTAATTAAGCAGTAGATTGTGTATCATCCGCTTCCACAATCGCCTTTAATTCGACATTTAATTCGAAATTCCCAGAACGGAAGCGAGCAAACCAATAACAGGTGGTGCGTTGGTTTGTAGTGTTAGCTCCGTAAACGTCGTTGATGTTGCGTGCCGCTTGTGCCGCGTTGCTGCCACGACAGTACTCATATTCCATAATTACTCGAATTTTTAACGTATCCATGATGACAAAAATTTTTGAAATGCGATGAAAATGTAACACTAATCAATAAACAAATGACTACTTTTGGAAAAAGAATTCCATGTTTTTAAACTAAAATTAATTTGAAATTAGAATTCTTAGCCAAACAACAATTATTTTGATTTGAAATGGCCAGTACTGCAGAACGGCAATTTCATAGGTAAAACCTATTATAATGTTTATAGTGAATCGCATTGCATAGGATTAAAGCATTATTTCCTTGTCAAAGATCTTTTAATTTCTTAAGTAGTCCACGTAGATTACAACTCACCACTCCGGCAACACTTTCATTTGAAACGACTTCTCTACTCTTATTTAGTTTCTCCTCAACAATCCTTTCAAACTAATTTACTAATAACTTTTCAACTTACCTTCAGACTCTTTACTACAAAGTTATTTATACTTGGAAATCTTTTTTATTTAATTTCTATGCCAGTTATTTATTATAATCTTAGCGGATATTATACGTCGATGCAACTATATATTCTTACAAATAAACATATGAAGGGGTCTAGCTGTGATTGAATGATGCCGAAACACAAGTAACTTAATTTCGTAGGTGGATCATCACAAAAAAATTTAACTTGTCTTCTCTCTATATGTCAAGAGAAGCAAAATCAAAAATATTTTATTCAATTTAGGCCCTTAAGACCGTGGGAGGCCACCATTAGATAGCACTTATGAATGTCAAAACACTACAACCGGCTTCAGAAAACATCCCGTCCATAGTGAAGAACCGACAAGAAACTCGAACAGGTTTTTGCTTGCTTAACATGATTCTTTATATGCCCTATATATATATATATATTTCTTTTTTTTTTTTTTTTTTGAACTGACTACACTGTTAGCCTTAGGGGCCCTAAAGCCGCTGCGGCTTTTACAGCTTCACCGGACTTGGGGGCGAGCGCAGAGGGCACTCAGCCGCGAAAGTTTTGTGGACGACTCGCACGAGGGTGCCAAAGTGGCCGGACCTCGGCTCGGGCGGTCGTCGCGTTCGCAAATAGGTCGCGATCTATTCGAATCCCTACACCTACGATTCGAGCTAACTAAATATACACATAGGCACGTTCCCTTTCTCCTGGGAGGAAGGAAGGAACCGTGCGTATGTGTATTCAGTAATCGGAATGTTTCTACACTAACTAGCGCTAACTAACTAGCGTAAAAAAGAAAAAAAAAAAGGTCCCTCACAGAACCTATGTACCTGTGTGGTGTGCACGTGTGTATGTTCATACGTGTGTAGTGTTGTATGTAGGTAGCTAAGTGATGTACGTACAGTGTCACTTGTATCGCGCGGGCGGTTGCCTGACCCAAGGGTTTCACACCGAGGAACGGACCTAGGCTTGGGTTACCGCTAGAGAGGGTGGACGTGACGGGTGTGCTGGAGCGAAATTGACCGCCCGCCCTCTGCGGAGAGAACGGTGGTTACGCGGGCGTGGGCGCTGGCACGCTCTGTTTGGAGAGACGGATGTGTAATATTTATTCGAATTTTCGATGTGATCGTCGGGATCAATAAAAATATTGCGCGGCCGGCGTTTGCACCGGATGTCCGTGGGTGCCGGAACATAAGTGGCGGCTGTTTTTATTAACGGATTCGCGTGTTTCGACGCGGTGTCGAAATACGAACGGGAGAGCTGTTTAACGTAGGCATGTATCGAAGAGCATTTACGTGGCGTTTCATTGTAGCTGACGTCTCGAAGCCCATCATCGGGGTTGACTTTTTAATTATTCTACATTAAGTCGAATGTAACGAACCTCGTATAGTAAAATGCATCAAGCCTTTGAAGCAACAGACCGCGCCATAGGATAGCATACAACATACTATATGCTCGTAGCTCGTTGAAGGATAAGTGGTGCACAACAAAGCCGACACGAATGGCTCACTGACACAAACCAGCTAGGAGAGTTCTACGGTGAGGTACGTAAGCTGATTGGTACATCCTACCACACAAAGGTGCCTCTAAGGTCTCTAGATGGTAGTCATCTGTTGACGATCAAGGCGGATGTACCTTTGCTTTGTTGACCTGGAGAAGGCTTTCGACAGCGTGCTTCAAGAAGCTCTATTGTTAGTGCCGAGTAAGCGCGGTTGTACGGAAAAGTTTGTGAGACTTCTCAGACTCCTGCATGAAAACATGCAATGCTGCGTTGCTGTAGACGGTGAACAGACAGACTTCTTCTCCGTCACCTATGGGGTGAAGCATGGATGCGTCTTAGCCCCTACTCTGTTCGCCTTATACTTTGCGGTGGTAGTTAGAGAAGTCTTACAAACTGCACATCCGTTTTCGCACAGACGGCAGCCTTTTCAATTTGGCTAGACTTAAGGCGCGCTCTAAAGTCTCATACGTACTGATCACTGAGATCATGTATGCTGATGATCTGTGCTTCCTAGCAGAAACCCCAGACGGCTTGCAATAGCTGATTTCCGCATTCCACCATGTCTGCCGTAAGTTTGGCCTGAAGATCAGTGTCAATGAGACAGATGTAATGTCCTTGGACATACATGGTCACGAGACATTGACCATAAAACTTGGTGAGGATGTGCTGAAGCAGGTGGATAAATTTCGCTATCTGGGGAACACGGAACATTCAAGTGTGACCTTGATGCAGAGATCAATAGCAGGGTGGGTGCTGCAGCTGCGGCATACGGTAAGCTATGTTCCAAGGTCTTCTGATCGCATGACCTGAAGTTGGCCACTAAAATATCTGTTTATATGGCAATCGTGCTGCCAAACTTCCTATACTCCTCTAAGACGTGGTGTGTATACCGCCGCCACATTCGCACTCTGGATTGCTTCCACCTTAAATGCCTCCGTACCATCATGAAGATCAGATGGTCTGATACAGTGAGAAATACCGAAGTTCTGCGACGAGCCAATGTTGGTGGTATTGAGGCCTATTTAATGCGGCGACAGCTTCGGTGGCGCGGTCACGTATTTCGCATGGCAGAGAATAGAGTGGTAAAGCGCATCCTCTACTCCGAACTGGAGGAGGGCAAGCGGAATGATGGCAGTCCTCTCCTCCGGTACAAGGATGTCCAAAAGCGACACATGAAGAGATGCAACATAGAGCCTTCTCTTTGGGAACGTTTGGCAGCACAGCGGTCGGAATGGCGCAGGATCGTGAACAGCCATGTACGCGAGTTCGAGGTTCAGCGTAAAGCTGTCCTTGATACCAAACTAGACCAGGTAAAGGCTCGCCCACCTGCTGCCATAACATATCATTATGTGAACGGCGTACTCACATGCCCTCAGTGCGCACGGAGTTTCGCCGCGAAGATTGGCTACATAAGCCATCTTCGAGCGCACCAGCGCCATTTCTCTGACTAGGAGTCGAAGTTATCGCCATGACCGAAATCGGTCGGAACAACCAATCAATACGCTCGTAAAACACAACTCTCTTTTTTCGTAATCGGGTAAAAAATAGTTTTTATTTTTATTATAAAAATATATTCTCGGAGTAGAAATCAAATACCTATCATACATTTATGTTTGTTAAAACTACGTAAATAGGTTATACAGTTTGTGTGAGTACTATAAATAGTTGAATAAAGATACTTCTAGACTAATCTAACTTTTATACGAACCCAATTCTCCAATTCTCGTACTTCGTATGTTTCTGAAACGAAAAACTATTGGTCTCGCATGTAACTTTGCTTTTTAATTGTGAAACTTCAAGTTTTTATAGAATTTATTTTTATATGTTTCGTTTCGTTCTAAGCATTTTAACATAATTTTTAATTCAAAGCTTATTTTTAAAACGAATATCTAAAAGCGAACACAGTTCAACATTTTATCAGCAGCGGAAAAACAGGGACATTCTAGTTTGTAGTTTTAATTTGTTTCTTTTATTATTTACAAAGTCGATGTTACGCCGCGCTGGGAGTGCTTTCTGAGTAACAAGTAAAAAGCACTCGGAATTCATTCAGCTGGCTGTCGTACTGCAGACGACTTTGTTGATAGTATTGACGATTTTTTATTATTTTTTGATTCTATTTCTGAGTAGCCCATACTCTAGTACGACTACAAAAAAGCATAGCATATTGGAACTTTTAAATACAGTATTTCTCAAAATACTAACAGACAATTACATATATTTTATTGGTCAACGTAATTTAATAATGATTCAGATTCGTAAATTTCAGGTTTTGCAATAAATAATTTTGTCATTAGTATTTCAATTATGGCTCGGTGGTAGCGTGTACGGACTCCGCGTTGACCGTCGTGAGTTCGAATCCCTGCGAAGGACGATGAAATTATAAAATGGTGGTAGTATATTTTTTAATACTCGCCTGTTTAACCCTCAAGTTGAAAATCTGTCGCCAAGTACCTATGGGCTTCCTATCCCTACTAGTCTTAGCATGTCATCACCTTGGGCCACATTGTCATTTAAAATTAGTTGAATAACGCCAAACCTATAAAGAGTTTTTTAAAAATGTTGGGATTATACATCCTTAAATCGAATCGTTGAGATCATAAATATTATATTATATAAATATAACATAAAATAACATACCATCACGCCTGTATCCCCAATAGGTTGCAGGTTAGGCAGTGGTGTACTAATATACACCCATAATATGCCGGGTATGTTTTTTAGGTCTCATATAACAGGAGGCCAGTCTATTACCATAATCGAGGTGCTACTGAGAATTTCATAGAAAATCCCAATAACACTTTCTTCGGCATGGGAATTGAACCCAGGACCTGGAGCATAGCATTCGCGCTTACGACCACTAAGCTAATGAAGCAGTTATTTAATTTTATGTTTAAATAAACTTCTTCGATTTATAGACATTGGTTTAAGTGCTGGTACTGAAAAAGTACATTTTTTAAATTCGTCTCGCACCGTTTGAGATTTCCTCTTACATATATCGAAATAGACAGCATTGTATTTAAATTTAAATTATTTTTCACTATATTTAATTTAAAATATAATCAGGGATATAGTTAAATAAATACAAAATCAAAAGCATGAATTGCAATATACTCACACCTGTGCATGTGCTATTAATATCATAGACTAACTATATATTAGGTCTTTACCTATAAAATTGCCGTTTTGTATGAAAAAATTTAAACGAATTTTTTTCATGTATTTTTTATTTGTATTAATCGAAGTAATCACCCATGCAATCAATGCATCTTTGCCAGCGCAGGGGCAGTTTATTGATGCCCTTCTTAAAGAAATCAGCTGGACTGGAGGCAACAAATTCTTCAAAGGCATTTTATACTGCCTCTCGGGTATTGAATTTTTTTCCCACCAAGGGGTTATCCAAATTCTGGAAGAAGTAGTAGTCTGTAGGCGCAAGGTCTGGTGAGTAGGTCGGATGACGGAGAACTTCCAACCCCAGTCCTTGATACTTGGAGACCGTCTGCTGTGCAATGTGAGGTCACGCGTTGTCGTGCAGGAGCAGCGGAAACGAGCGATTGACCAATGCTGGTTGGAGATGTGCCAGCTTCTCCATCATTGTGTTCAGTTCTTCACAGTACACATCTGCAGTAATGGTCACCCCGTTTGGTAAGAAGCTGTGTTGAATCACACCGGTGCTAGACCACCATACAGTGACCATCACTTTTCTAGGGGTGAGTTTTCGTTTAGGGCATTTTTTAGGTGCTGAACTAGGATCCAACCCACTTGCTGAGCGCTTGCGGTTATCAAACAGAATCCATTTTCATCGCAGGTAACAATATGGTTCAAAATTCCTTCATTTGTGTGTCTGTTGAGCAGTGCAAGGCACGTCTCGACGCGTACTTCGCGCTGGCGATCATTAAGTTCGTGAGGCACCCATTTGTCAAGCTTTTTTACCTTGCCAATTTGACGCAAATGGACCAATATTGTTTTGACGCTAACGTCGAAAACTGCTGCTAATTAAGCAGTAGATTGTGTATCATCCGCTTCCACAATCGCCTTTAATTCGACATTTAATTCGAAATTCCCAGAACGGAAGCGAGCAAACCAATAACAGGTGGTGCGTTGGTTTGTAGTGTTAGCTCCGTAAACGTCGTTGATGTTGCGTGCCGCTTGTGCCGCGTTGCTGCCACGACAGTACTCATATTCCATAATTACTCGAATTTTTAACGTATCCATGATGACAAAAATTTTTGAAATGCGATGAAAATGTAACACTAATCAATAAACAAATGACTACTTTTGGAAAAAGAATTCCATGTTTTTAAACTAAAATTAATTTGAAATTAGAATTCTTAGCCAAACAACAATTATTTTGATTTGAAATGGCCAGTACTGCAGAACGGCAATTTCATAGGTAAAACCTATTATAATGTTTATAGTGAATCGCATTGCATAGGATTAAAGCATTATTTCCTTGTCAAAGATCTTTTAATTTCTTAAGTAGTCCACGTAGATTACAACTCACCACTCCGGCAACACTTTCATTTGAAACGACTTCTCTACTCTTATTTAGTTTCTCCTCAACAATCCTTTCAAACTAATTTACTAATAACTTTTCAACTTACCTTCAGACTCTTTACTACAAAGTTATTTATACTTGGAAATCTTTTTTATTTAATTTCTATGCCAGTTATTTATTATAATCTTAGCGGATATTATACGTCGATGCAACTATATATTCTTACAAATAAACATATGAAGGGGTCTAGCTGTGATTGAATGATGCCGAAACACAAGTAACTTAATTTCGTAGGTGGATCATCACAAAAAAATTTAACTTGTCTTCTCTCTATATGTCAAGAGAAGCAAAATCAAAAATATTTTATTCAATTTAGGCCCTTAAGACCGTGGGAGGCCACCATTAGATAGCACTTATGAATGTCAAAACACTACAACCGGCTTCAGAAAACATCCCGTCCATAGTGAAGAACCGACAAGAAACTCGAACAGGTTTTTGCTTGCTTAACATGATTCTTTATATGCCCTATATATATATATATATTTCTTTTTTTTTTTTTTTTTGAACTGACTACACTGTTAGCCTTAGGGGCCCTAAAGCCGCTGCGGCTTTTACAGCTTCACCGGACTTGGGGGCGAGCGCAGAGGGCACTCAGCCGCGAAAGTTTTGTGGACGACTCGCACGAGGGTGCCAAAGTGGCCGGACCTCGGCTCGGGCGGTCGTCGCGTTCGCAAATAGGTCGCGATCTATTCGAATCCCTACACCTACGATTCGAGCTAACTAAATATACACATAGGCACGTTCCCTTTCTCCTGGGAGGAAGGAAGGAACCGTGCGTATGTGTATTCAGTAATCGGAATGTTTCTACACTAACTAGCGCTAACTAACTAGCGTAAAAAAGAAAAAAAAAAAGGTCCCTCACAGAACCTATGTACCTGTGTGGTGTGCACGTGTGTATGTTCATACGTGTGTAGTGTTGTATGTAGGTAGCTAAGTGATGTACGTACAGTGTCACTTGTATCGCGCGGGCGGTTGCCTGACCCAAGGGTTTCACACCGAGGAACGGACCTAGGCTTGGGTTACCGCTAGAGAGGGTGGACGTGACGGGTGTGCTGGAGCGAAATTGACCGCCCGCCCTCTGCGGAGAGAACGGTGGTTACGCGGGCGTGGGCGCTGGCACGCTCTGTTTGGAGAGACGGATGTGTAATATTTATTCGAATTTTCGATGTGATCGTCGGGATCAATAAAAATATTGCGCGGCCGGCGTTTGCACCGGATGTCCGTGGGTGCCGGAACATAAGTGGCGGCTGTTTTTATTAACGGATTCGCGTGTTTCGACGCGGTGTCGAAATACGAACGGGAGAGCTGTTTAACGTAGGCATGTATCGAAGGAAGCTCCATATCTCTATGGAGATCTACGCTTCGAACATACCACGGGGCCCCGGTGAGACGATAGAGGAACCTATTCTGTATCGATTGTAACCGTTTGAAACTCGACTCGGACATATGTGCGAACACGGCGCAACTGTATGTCAAAATTGGTCGAATACACGTCTTGTAGAGCGTGAGCTTATGTCGCGTGGACATTTTACTCACCGAACACAACAGAGGATGCAACCGGCCCAGGACCCACGCGGCCCTGTTCCTAACCTTACGGATGTGGGGTCTAAAGGAGAGCCTACTATCTAGGGTTACCCCTAGATATTTGGTCTCTCTTACATACGGAATCGGATCATCGTAGAGCTTAACAGGTTTAAGCTTCCACGGTATCTGTGACGAATCCGCATCGAAGAGCATCGCGGCGCTCTTCGAGGGATTAACGGCTATACGCCACTCGTTAAACCACTTCCCGAGAGTGGTCACGGAGCGTTGGACTTTATGTCTGAGGTGGGATCTATTCCTATCTGAGGCATATAAGACTGTATCGTCAGCGTATAGCCCTACCTCGACCTCCGGGAGTCGAGGTAGGTCACTGACGTACAGGTTAAATAGGCTAGGAGCCAGGATCGAACCTTGGGGAACGCCTGAGCGTATTGGACGGGGCGTGGACAATTCACCTTCCACTCTATAGCGGAAGGTGCGATCTGTTAAATAGTCGCGAATTATTTTAATTAGCCTATCGGGGACTTCAAAGCGGTACAACTTGTAAATCAATCCCTCGTGCCAGACCTTATCAAAGGCCTTGGCCACGTCGAAAAAGACCGCAAGTGTACGGCGGGATTTATAAAGTTCAGCAAAATTAAATGCAACGTGCTCCGTGAGGCGGTGCACTTGATGAGTGCAAGAATATCTAGCACGGAAACCGAATTGCTCAGGCGGATAGAGGTCTTTCTCCTCTATTATTGGCTTGAGACGGTTCAGAAGGATCCGCTCGTAAATTTTCCCTAACGTATTTAGGAGACTGATCGGGCGATAGCTGTCGGGAAGCGACGCGCTCTTGCCGGGCTTACGGATACCTATGACTATTGCCTTTTTCCAGGCGGCTGGAAAATGGCAGTGGACTATGGCTACATTGAAGATGCAGACCAATAGAGCTATGAGGCGATCAGGAAGAAGCCTAAGTACTTCATTCCTGATCCCGTCGGGACCTGGTGCTTTTCTGAGCTTAAGGCTTTTTATAATGGAAAGAACCTCCTCAGACGTGACTGGGGACAGGGAGGCTGTCGCGGGGACCTATATATTCTTTATATGATGTTTTATATGCGATATGCCCAGCCTAAACTAGATCTGACAAAGTACAGATAGGTTAGTTCTGCCAAGAATGTAGCCTTTACAGATTTTGTCAGCGCTAAGCCACGAAAAATCCGTCCACACTTAGTCATATTTATGGCAATTAATGTAATAACTAGAATATTAGTCTCCATTACTATTATGTTATGGCCTAAGAAACTTATTTGAATGGAATCATCTAATGGTAGAGCTCGTTGAAACTTGCACATTGTAAATTAATTTAATTGTTATTAAATAATAGTTATCCCTCTCGTATTTGTTCACAAAGAAATATTAAGGAATATTATAGCAAAATTCTCACTTATGTAAATTGTTTTCTGCTTCATGAGGCTTCAGTCGCATAGGATGTGATCCAACAAGGCAAAATTCCAATGTAACATATCTCGTGAATATTCAAACGTAAAGTCGGAAACAATTCTCCGTCTCGTCATATATTATCTCAGTCAAGTAAATGGGATTCATTGTGTAATTTGTGTTTTTTGTTTACTTTTGAAATAACAATTTTTTTGTTCATACAACACTGTTCGAGTATACATACGTATTATAATATTTATTTTATACACCCTGTAAAGTTACTTTTCAGATATTCTTTTAAAAAATATATTTATTTTCGACATTCATTATTCTCAAAAACTGTTTATGTAAAAAAGACTACCTCATTAGCCTAGTGGTCGTAAGCGTGACTGCTATAATCGAGGTCCTGGGTTCAATTCAAGTGTTATTGGGATTTTCTATGAAAATTCACAGTAGCAGCTCGGAGTTTGGCTTTGTGCCCGATTAATGGCAAGGCCCCCTAATACCCACGTATGTATTACCACTAAAAAACATACTCGGCGAACTGTGGGTGTGCACCTCTCACTAACCCTTCGGGGATACAGGCGTTATAGTATGTATGTACGTAAAAAAGTCCCCTATCTACCAACAAAGTCTACCTTTGGTCGAAAAAAATAATAAGGATTTGATATCGGACTCTAAAAAGTGAGGCTCCTCATATAATGTGGAAATGTCCAGAAACCAAATTTTTTGCGGCCACGTATTGCATTCTGAGCACATGACTCTAAATACATTTTGCTATCTGATGAAGTTCATCGAAATCGTTGGAGCCTTTCCGAGGAACTAATTACACACATATGTATAATAATAAAAATAAAAAAATCATAATATTTTATTTCAAAATAAAAAAAAATACAGTTCGGTACTTTATTTCTTAAGACAAGTTTTTGAAGAGACAACTTCTTAAGGGAGAGTAAACCGCTTCGTAACGTAACGCGTTACGGCGTCACTCTGTCTGGCTTCCATTCTCTACTCAGTTTTCTAATGTATATAATCAAGAATTGTAACTAAGGATAAAATATATTTTATAATCAATAAAAGATATTATTAATAAATAACCTTTTCATATTATCTTATTAATATACATAAAGTTTAAGTAATAACCAAAGCTTTTCTCAAGTTAAATAATTTCAATATAAAATAGTTCAACTTAGATTACTTTAAGATATCACATCTGCCAAGCGTCCCGAGACGCACACGTTATTTTTTTATTTTTTATGTTACGTATACCATAATAACTCCCAACTCCAACCACATCTATCATTCGGAAACCAGTAGAGTGAACACGGCTGCTTTACAAGGGGAAAAAGAATGGAGATGGTATTATCAATCGCGAACGCGGTATAATTCCTACCTTTTTATTACGATGAGGTCGAAAGAGACAGGCTCAATCACTTAGCGCTGTGTCCAGGCAAGGAGAGGTAACTTTCCGAGTGCTGAATAATACATAGACCGCTGAAGATATCTGCCTGTGATAGATAAGATGTACTTAACCTTGGACGTATACCTTCACCACTACATTTTTGTATTTGTTAATATGTTTATGAAAATAGATATAATTTATTTGCCTTAGAGAGTACAGGTTATATAGAAACTTGTAGAAAACCTAAATGTATAGTTAAATTAAGGGATATACTTAGTGTTATCACATTCGGAAACTGCGTTTTTGAGTGTATGAGTCTGTGTATGTATCTGTCTGTGGCATACGATGCTCAGAAACGGCTGAACTAATTTTTATATGGTTTTTTTGTTTGTTTGTAATTTCACTTTATTCCGAGTGTTCTTTCATGTATGAAAATGTATCAGTGTATTTCAGTGTATGATTCAAGAAAATCTATTCAGCTTTTTGAAGACTATCAGCACTTTTCTAATTGGCAAATGGATATGAGCATCTTGCATGACTTCCAGGTAACCTATAGCTAAAACCGAGGCGACATTAGGGAGCAGGATCTTTATTACACAGTGAGCAAAAAATGGATTATGTGTAAATCTCATTTGAACTTGGTACATAATACCAGGCAATATTCGGTTGCAAATACAGCCAGTAAGTCACAAGCATGTCGTGTATGTAATTTAAGCCTCCTTTATCATTTATCGCGGTAGAGCTCAGGCTCGCAAACATTCTGAATTCGAGGACACTTCACACTCCACGTAACTTAACGCGAAATACTATCCTTACATTATTCGATTATGTATCGAATATTTTTTTTTTGGGTTAGTTTTTTTTTAAAATTAAAAATGAAATTTTGGTATCAGTATATTTTTCCATTATTAATGTTGCTAGTTCTAAATTATGATTTATAAAATCACTTTACAAAAGTTCTTCCATATATACTTTAGATTCGAATCTTTAGGAAACCTGCAATAAATAAACAAACAATATGGTCGAAGTTCGAACTTAGTATTTTTAACATAATATATTCATACTCGTAAGTATTGTACTATAATTATTTAAGTTAAGTAATGCAATTTTAATAATGAGCTGTATTAAAATAAAGCTCATAATAAATGTTAAAAAAATTAAACAAATCAAAAGTATTGAATGTATAGACTCATTTGTCGAAGCCATTTTTATCGATATCTGTCTACAACCCGGCAACTACACGCGGATCGGATCAGTCGCTCGAATAATCCACATTATGTATGAGGGTGAGCGCTCTGTGTTGATAAACAAATTCAAAATAATACAACCATTTTTATTGTAATTATTTTAAGTTTTTGAAGAAGTAAATAGTAATAACGTAATTAAAATTACTTAAATATGAATGGTAAACGCCATCTTTTTGTAAATTTGACGTGGCATATCTCTTTTTGCAGTAAAAAACTGACCAATTCGGCATTTTCACGGAAAGTCGATTCAGCCGCGTAATCAGATTTAATCTAGTGAAAAGTCCGGTTGCAACTAGTTTTATTAGACGCGTAGGACCGCGTGGACTTACACTTTGACAGACGGGAACGCCTGCGTATGACTACTCCCCTTCGATCCGCCGGTAGCTCGTGTTGCTCTATGAATAATATACACGTTATTTAAAAAAATTGGGCTTGCATCATCGTAGAAAGAGAGACGCGGGTAGCCTTAACCTTGTATTAGATATACAATGTATAGTTGTATTTCTCCTTCTTTCTACGTTATATCTGTCTTCTCTCTCACGTAACAAAACGTTCCTAAAAACATGACGCGTCCTTGAAATATCGATTCGCCGGTTAAGAAGTTTCACTGCAATATTAGAAGAGGCGTGTACATTTGAATAGTAAATTGTGATTATCTTAAATACAATAAAACAAATGGTTTTGATGTGTAGATAGCACGAAATATGATGCAATATCGCGAATCGCAAAAATTCACTCTCATAATTTTTTTCATATGACACCTAAATTTAGTATAATTTCAATAATAATAAATAATATTTATGTGACGTAGCGTGTGAACTGACTTAATTTGAAATTCAGCAAAGGTTCAGCGCGTTAGTATCGCACGTAATATAGAATGCGGCAAATCTTATTGCGAGTTACCGCGCACTGCGAAACCAACATTACACGCTCAATATAAATATTTCACCGTGATTGCGTCACGCTTAAACACTTTCCTGTTTGTTAGTAAACATATAAATGTTTTTGACAAGTTGTTTTCCAAATCGTCGGTAGTCGTGTCTCGTAGAGCCTCTTCGGGGCAAAAAAATGCGATGCTTTTTTTAAGAGGGAAAAGACATGTTGAAACCATAGAACTGTGGTAAAGCATTGGCTAGCTACCTAATAACCTAAACCTAACACCCTCAAGTTGAAAATATATTACGAAACACGTATACGTGTGTTTCGGCGTCTGCACTTCAGACAGCCCTGGATTCTTTTGACAAATACTGAAATTGTAAAATTTAAAATAGTTTAAATAACTAGTTGTATCCCACGGTTTCACCCGTGTAAATTTTATCCGAAAAACACCCCACCGCTTACACACCAGTGTAGCCTACACCATCGGCCGACAAGAGACACGACGAAGCGTCACCGATTTATGGTAGATATTCCACCAGTGCGCACAAAACGTTTTGCTAGCACATATACAATGCGCACCGCTAAAGAGTGGAATACTTTGCCGGATTTCGTATTTCTCGATAATTATAACCTGGGCATCTTCATAACTCGAGTGAATAGGTATCTTCTAGGCAAGCGTGCTCCATCGTAGACCACATCATCACTTACGATCAGGTGAGATAGTGGTCAAACGCAAGCGTATTCTTTCTAAAAAAAATCGTCAATTACAAAATAATAATTTTAATTCTCCATTATCTCCTAAAATACATATATGTCCAAATAACGTACTATAAAGAGCACAGTTTAACTTCATAAAATTGTCTTTGTTATAAATTCTCTTTTTTTCATAAAAATTAATATGATATGCCAAAAAATAATGTTCATAAATAACTTTTTATACTAAAACAAATGTTTTTTACATAAACATATTGTTGCTTATTACATAAGAAATAGGCTATACTATAGCGGATTTTTTTAGGTATACTAAGAACCAAAATTTCTGTAGAACCTTTACTACTCCTCATGAATCTGGCTATTATATACAAAAAAAAAATCCAATTCAACTGGTAGTCCCAGAGATTAGTGTGTTTAAACAAACAAAAAACACTTTCGCTTTATTATATTTTAGAATAGCATAGATGTCAATTACGTAGTACGAAACTTTTATCTCCGTTACTATCCGTAGTGTACTGAACATAACTCGGAATTATAAGTTTCATTTGGACACTTTTTAGACTTATTTGACTGTACTTATGTACTATATTTACACTGTACTATATTTATGTGGCTATAAACAATATAGGTATCAACTAGCGCATAGCTGACCTTGAACTTCCCTACAACATAGATTTCTGGAAATCCTACTCACCGCAGGAACACAACCCAAAGTTATTTCGCAGTTATCTTCTGTAAGATGGTTATCGACCAGCCCGACTGCCCAAAGTAAAGAGAAATATACAAATAAATTTATCTATGTCCTCTTAAATATATATCTGAGGCGAGGATACTCTGTGGAAGGACCGGAGTAACTCACGGAGTGATTCATGGTACGGACTTCCAATAAACATGTCAATCGTATATCGAAATTACGAGACGGCAAAGACATGGTTATTCCATAAACAACACGTGTGGAAAATACATCATTTATATGGATGAGCGATTTCTATTGTAAATATTATATTAGTTCATATTATGTAGGTAACGAATGTTTAGAATGATGTTTTTCGTCGGTGTATTTTTTGTTACCCTTTATCAATACAAATAATCATAAATATTTTACACACATACATCACATAAATCACGCTATTTCCCAACAAGGTAGGCAAAGTACTCTTATCAAGCTATTTATTATCCTGGCAATCAATTTCACTCCTAACATACCTCTTAGCGCTCTCATTTCTATTGCATTTATTTTACTTTACATTCATGATTTATCTGCCACACCCAGCTTTCACTTCCGTACATGAGTGTTGGAACCAACACTTCTCTATGCACAGCCAAACAAGCTTTCATAGAAATACTCTGGCTGCTCATAAAGGAGCATAACGCCCCATTCACCATATTACCGGTATTTACTGTCCTTCCTATATAAATATTTTAAGACTACATTAATTGATACTCAATAGTCTTTTGTGGAATTACATGTCAAGACTGGCTCATCGTGTCAATGTTCGTAATATGACGGGTGATAAGTCTTTAAATATGACGAGAGCTCCAATGTTGTGTGGGGGAGGGGGGGATTCTTGTTCCGTTTTCGTATACGGACATTCTTCATAATATTATATAATTATTCTGTTCAATAAACTATTTGGTTATATTTCTAAAAGTACGTCTACCAATAACCATTTAGCTATAGGGTTAATTATATTCGTTACTTTCAATTGGTATAGTAAAATCTTATTCTCAAATCTCAATGCTTTTATATTTTGACTAATACAGGCCACATAATTATGCTACGATCTACCGTAGAAGGTTCCCTTTGCAGGTGCGAAAAATGAATTTTAGATTTTTGTGCCAGTCAACTACGCAGGTTTAAAACACTGTAGAATTATATTCCAATGCACGCCCCTAGCCACCTGCGCAGGTAGAAGTCTCCGATCCTTTCAACTGGACCGTAGTATATGTGGCCGACGCGATGTAACAAAGCATAGTATTTCATTGTATCCGTCAGAAGGACTTTATAATACTCTGCCTTGGAACATATCTATGAATTACACACAAAAATTCTTTGTGAAAAATGTTTTCGTACCGGTCAATAATATTATGCATTAAAAATTTGCCCCAGGCAGAAATAGTGGCAAACAAGGCACCGCAAATATAAAGAAATTTGAAAACTTACAAATACATTTCTGAGACTTTTTCGAATATTTTATTGCAGTATATGAACTAATATAATAAATAGTATTTGGAACCTAATAATACTAGTAACGATAAATATATTTTTGCATATATACTAAAAAAGAATAAACCGGTTCAATGATTCATTATAACATTCTCATGTTCACGTTATTAGATGTTGTAAATAAAATTGATTTCAGCGGGTTAACTGCTCGAATACTTGCAGCGCTTGTAAAATTCAGGTTTAAATCAAGTTAAGATCGGAGGAGGAGCCAGCGCTGCAGCGTTTGATTTAACGGATTCCGCTCTACAGGCTTTAGTAAACTTCAGAGAATTCTTAAAGACCATTTCAACTCTAAAGCATACTTTATTCTAGTTGGATAACTGGAAAATATATGAAATTATTATGTATATATGTAGGTATGTATGTATATCTACTTTTTTGTCACGCTCTGTAGCCTAAATGGTTTGATGGATTTTAGCATACGAGGTGTCGTTAGTTTCATCCAATTGTGGAACTCCGGGCAAAGTGTTCTCTCCTGTCTATGAAATAGGGTTAGGAGCGTGAACAGATATTTATGCACATTTTTTAAATGCATAATTTTTGCAGTTAATCCAATGTTTCCGTCTTTCTTTTTACTAAAAAATTACCATGGTGTAACGAACAATATAAAGAAAAAAGAATTACGTTTATCTAGGATTTGTCAATTTTCAAAAAAAAGTTGTCAAATCAGTAGTTAAATGATGTTCTTACAAACGAATTAACATTTAATTTTTATATATAACTTAGATATTTTGTAATAGTTTTAGTTTAGTTTTTTTATTATCACATATCATCCCCTTTCAAGATCATATAAATAATCTCGTAAAAAGATTAATGGATATTAAACTAATACAGTCATAGACAGTCTATGAAAGACTTATCTATCGTAACTCGCGTTCAGTTGTTGACGCACTACGGTCGGCTTGCTAATGTCCGCCATATGCGCTCGTCTCTGATATGTAGGCGCTAGAGACGAAGTCAATTCATTACCTCGTGAAGTCAATACACTACTATAACTAAAATCACGAAGGATAAGCCGACTTCTTAAATCTCAATGAACGAAATCATCTCAAGACATACGTATTTTTTTAATAAATCCTTTTTTTATTTCATTATAAGTTGTAACAAATAAATTAACATGAGTTATTATAGATTACACTGAAATGAAAATTATTTTAAGCAAGCCTCCATTATACTATTTCTCTATACTTTAATCTCTTTATAAGAACATAAAAAGGGAACGTCAATTCTACGCTTCTCAAGTAACGCATAGGAACACGATAGAGTCACATAAACTTTCAATCAAACAACGTACACAATAAAAACAAATTAAATGTAAATAAAACTATAATAAAAACGTGGAGATAAAAATATTTACAACAAAATACGATCCATTCAGGTACGCCTTGTGAGAATTCTTTACGGTGGTGATGCATTATTCATTCATTGGCACTACCTAAGTCGAGAGATCCTTGTTTTATCGCGGTTCTTCAACATAGATTTATGGTATTGTTTCCTCATAAGGTATTTGAGTAGGCAGTAAATCGACACGGTATTCTGTATATAAGATATGAATGAAATGTACCTCATGAGAAGTGTTTGTTTCTTTTAATTTTAGCATAATATGGTTAGTACATAAAGGCAGGATAACGGTGCTAAAGCAATTATTATGAAAAAAACGAAATAATGTGTAGACACTGAGACTGAACGTAGCTATTTCACGTACAACTGAAGACACGTGGCGGTAGTACACTAACACGACACTACATTTTGCCGCCATCTACCGGCGACGAGTGGTACTAGTAATTAACTAGCATCTTTTTAGATGGCGTAAATTCCAGCAATTTATTATTTTCGATACTTGCGCCTCACCTAACCACCCTTTAACTTTAGAGCGTAAAACCGCATGAAGTCAACTCGCTGATTACATACGAGACGAGATGCTACAACCATGCTGCTATTTAAATTCAAAGCCGACTCATTCGAACAATGGAAGCAATCTAAAAGTTTACCTGTTTCTAGACAGCTGTTGTAAGTCATCTGGTCTATGCTGACATCGTTTTAAATTTTGTTTATAATGTATACAACCGTATTATCTTTTCGGAGAGTATTCCTGATATTTTTTATCAATTTCTGAATATTATATTACTAAAATACATATGTGGCTTTACTTATAAAAATCCGTCAAAATATAAACACCAATTTAAATTACTTAATTCTTTTTCTAATCCATATCTTTAGAAGAAAACAGAGCTAAACAGAGAACAGAGCATTGGTTATATTTCATGGACGTTTTTATAAGTAAAACAGATACATTTTATACTATTTTATATTTATTTTATTATTTATAAAAGCATTTTCGATAGCAATTTTATAGCCCATGTATCAAAGTATATGTCGGTATATATATATTTATTTCCCGTGTACAAAATTTAATAAATATCGATTAGACAATTTACATTAAAATCCAAGTAAATAAAAGTAATATTCGAGATTGTTAGTGACCTACAGAATATCAGTATCTGGCATAAAAGTTGGGTCAAAAATGACATATAGTTTTATGTTGTAAAAACAAGACTTCACATTGATTAGTATAAATAAGTCGTCGTACTATTTATATAGTAATATAAATTTACATAAAATGAATACTCTATTGGAGTTTTGTTTCGAAAACTGGCGTGCTTAATAATACCACAAGGCATTTCAACTAACCAACGTCATTGTGGAAAAAATCATACATATATAGATAGAAGAATCTATAAAAACAAGTAAATATAAGTATTTGATATAATGTATATTAAAAAATTACTATAAGCGTTCCAAATTAATGGGTAAATACAGTACTTTTACAAATAAATGATCGAAAGTTTAAATATTCAAAGTAATCGCCAGTAAAATTATGGTAAATAAATTGAAAAATCAATTTTAATATTATTTTACGATATCTTGTTCGGTATTTATTGTGAACTCAATAACGCTCTGGTAGAAACTGGTCCTTGGCTTTTTAAGCTTCACTCAGCAATTCGTTGAACAGCAGTTTATATCGGGCACTTTAGAAAAGTTTAACCGCATTCCGTTTTCCGAGCTCCCCCTGTCGCGTCGTCAACGAGTACCAATATAAAACGCTCAAGTGTTTCTAAAGAACTTATTATTAGTTTACTGCATTACAGAAAGAATGGTATTCAACATAGGTATGTTGAATATTCCGAAAAAAAAAGCTTCACATATTGAACAATTTAATTGTATTTTATTTATCATTGTTATTACTGTTGTTTATATAATATAATAAATAGTACTAGAACATTTATAGCTTATTAGCGCTGCCCCGCGACTTTGCACAAGTTTGTTACAACTTTATATTTACTTTCATATAATTGACAGTTTATAAAACCTATCAATTGAAGAATGTCTTGTATTTCTCGTGTACAATACTCATCAAATTCGGTTGTATGATGATAAAAATTTATATTTTTTTTTATGATTTCTAAAAGTGGTAATACCAATTCTTATAGCCCATTAATCATGAGATGAATTATAATTCCCGTGTACAAAATTTCATCAAAATCGGTTAAAAAAATGTTAATAATAAAATTCGGGAATTTTTTAACTACTATTTCTGAAAGGTACATATTATTACTAAAGTTTTTATAGGTTACCAATGAATGTCATATACTTTCTATGTAAAAAAATTAATATCGTTCAAACCGCTTCTGTGTTAAGTTCAGATGTAAACAACCAGTTAGAGATAAAATATATAATAATAATACAATTTGGGGGAAAGCATATATAAGACAACGTATTTATTAATATACATGTTAATTGATTTCTTTTAACAAATAATGATTTCCTTTGATTATCTAAAGACTGAAATGAATTTCAAATATGAGTAGATTCTTCAATATAATTTTAAGATAACAACATAGTTTTAGTCTTTTAGTAGGTAGTCTGTTTTGTGCCGCAGCGCAGAGATTGGATAGCGTAATAAGAATCCTTCTCGTTGTTGCATAAAGATGATAAAGTGCACCCGACGCAGCGAGTAATAATACATTACAAGTGGAATTTCAATATTGAAGTTCATGAGAGTAAAGTTTAAAATTTAAACTCACTAAGCGATGTCCTTGTCATAGATTTCCTTGTTATAGACAATTTTTATTTTTTATAAGTTTACTAACGATACGCCCGCGGCTCCGCACGCAATTTGTTAAGGCACAGTAGTTATTTACATCCTGTAATTTTTCAATAATTAAGATTAAAACCATCCTATCTTTTAAGTTGTGCCAAATTACAGAGAGTTATGAAATTTGATCAAAATTAGTTCAGTAGTTTAGATACGAGGTTTATATATAAGCTTTAACAGAGTATGTGGTCCAAGATGGTGATACGCTAAAGCCTAGTGGGGTACACTGTACTTGATGGTGAACACAGTGTAATGCAATATCATCGTGGTATTACCGTGGGATCTACTACAACCCATCGTCAGTCGTCGCTGTCATGCTTGCCTGCTTAAATGTTTCGTCACGTTGTTTGAAAGACTCTGTGTTGTAGGAAGAAGGAAACACACCGGCCGGAGACAGCTCCACAGCTTCACAGTACGGCAAATATATGACGTGCTACCATCACGTGGTAGGATTAGCGTGCTACCATCTTGACATCATCACTTAAGATGAGGTGAAATTGTGGCTTATAATGAAAAAAAAAATTCGTCTTACCACATAGTAAACGATCCTTTATTCTCAACAGTTACATTGTAACAAATGTTATGTTTATATTCCTTGTTAACGAATAAATTATAGTTTATGAGAAGTTTTAACTTTCTGATTGTTAATTATAGTTGAGAAGGCAGTGCTAACACCGTTCTTGTAGCAGGATTACATGCTACCTTCGTGGCTAAGTTACGATGACCCCGCGTGCTGATGCATCGCGTGACTCGCACCCGAGTACACTCAGCTGGGTATTTCCAGCAAGCTTTTACAGAGTTTTCATATAATATAGTGTCATATAACGTAAATTTATGAAATAAAAACTACAACATAACATCAAGATCCCGCCAAAACTCATTCGCTTATCGTGAAATGTATTAAACCTTATCGAGTTACTGTGAAAAACTAATTAAGTGTCTCAAATAATAATCTATAGAATTAATAAAATTTAAGTGTCTGTTTGTAATGTCAAAATAACAGCTTTTTACTAAATCTATATGAAAGTATATACGAAACCTATAACAAAAACCCAATTTTAAAATTTTTGTGTGTCTGTCTGTTTGTTCCGGGAAATCTCCAAGACGGTTGGACCGATTTTGACGGATAGCTGAATTTATGGGAAGTAACTTAGAGTACTTTTATTTTAGAAAAATAATTAGGGTTCCGTGCAATTAAAAAAACTGGCCATGGTGAATTAATACGGGCGCACCAATGGCTTACGCTGAGTAAAGCATAAGATATATAGCAAATCAATGTACTAAATAATTATAAAAATTATAAGTGCCTACAAATAAGTCAGCAGGAGTGCAATATGTCTATCTTCTAAGGATCACCCACAATAAGCATTTTTGTCTTAAAAATAGCCGGGAGCGGGGGAGCAAGATTCACGCGGGACTTCTGTAATCGACGTAAGCGAAGCCGCGGGCACAGTTAGTATCAAATAAAAGAATGCACGGTAAAGCTGTTACGATGGTAATCTTAGTTTGTGTATTTTTTCTCTCGAACCAACTTTTCTATTTTAAAACATAATGTTAGCTTTTAGTTTCAATGATACATGACGTCATATGACACTCAAAAACTGTAATACGCAAATTCTAAGCTGCAAGCTGCGTTAAACTGGACTGATTTTTAAGTGAAGCTGTCGAACCACAGGCAATAGATGCTTGGGAAAGATTTTGAACTTGAGTATGCAGTGATTCAAATTATTATTAAAAATGTATTACTTTCACGCTATGGTTTCATCATGTTGTTTGTCTTCCTTCATTGAAAACTCAAGTCGATCGTTTCGAACCATCGCCATTTGTCATGCCCTCAAAGTTTTTTCTAGATTCTATTTTAAACTTTCTAAACACATTATTGACTCGGCTGTTCAAGAATCATGTAAAGAAAATGCTCCTGTTATAGGCACTTATCCTACTCCTTCCCATTCCTACATAATAAATCTCACATTATTTGCATCAATTACACTTTACAGAGCACCGAGAGCGCTAATCGTTAGCCGCCTATAGCCTACACATAGCGTTGTTGGAACCGGATTAAGTAACCTGCTCCAGACCCGCGCTTGCACCGCCGCGCATAGCAGCGCCTGCAGTCACTTAAGGGGTTATTTCACGTCACGATCTACCGATCGATTCCGCGGTTGGTTACGTATTAAAAAAATATTACGTACGTTACGTGGTCGAGTGTACAGGAAACAATTGCCTAGTTCCGTAGTGTAGTGCCGTGTGCTCCGTGAATTATCGACAAGTTTAGTAACTACGGAGCACACGATACGCCCCGCGTAGCGCCGGGTCGGGTCGGGACAGGTCGGGTCGGGAATGCTGCTTAATTACTTTGTTCAGGGAGTGTGAGTTTTAATGCTTTTCAAAACCTATCAAGCGTATCAAGTCCTTGCAAGGCAGAGAAATAAAATTTTAATCGAATTCTTTTAAATAGCATACTCCATTCAATTTTATTATAGTATTCTAAAGTCGAACTTTTTTTGAATAGTAAAGCCACGACCTCACCCGATGTTGAGTGATGATATAGTAAAAATGGCAACTCGTCAAGCCTAGGTACCAAACTAGCTTACATGTGAAGCTACTGGAATACTGTGATAGGTGTCACCAGGTGTCACCATGCCATAGTTTCATCACAAAGTTTTCCTTCATCAATAGCTCAATTAAAAAATTACACTGATACGATTTTTTCGTGTAAGGGCTAGTTCATATTAAAAAAAAAAATTATATGCTTTATTATCTTATCGGCATTCGGCAACAATATCGTATCAGACGACGTAAAAGCATTATTAGCTCCATAAAACAAAGCTAATAATAAATGTCCAGGGAAACTGTCGTAATTCCTAAATTTTAAATGTTAATAAGGTACTAAAGTTTGAGATAATCCTCGTGGCGCGGCGCACGAACATATTTTACACTCTGAAATTACTTTTCGTTCATATAACTCTGGATTTGGTAATCTAGTTGGATTTAACTCAGACACAATGTTAAATGTATTATTTAAAAATATATCTTTCTTTTATCTTTGTATTGGTAATAAACAGTATTTTGTTGATGATAATTTTATTTAATCAGTCTACAAGACGTAAATAGAGAAATCGTGAAACTTTCTACCTACCCTACAAAGGATAATCGTGATCATAGATAATAAAATTGTAGAAATGAACAATAATTATGTAATAAATCATACACAAATAAAACTTTACATAATATTTTATCTCTTCATTAGACACATCAATATATTATATATATACCAACAAAACAAATACCCTTTTTCTTGTTTTATTAAAAATTATAACTATTAAATCACGCCTTAAAACGTTGTAATTATTAATAATCGATATTTTTAATTAAAAAGTATAGAAGTAAACCATTAAACAGTTCATAAAATTTTATATGAAAACCGTTACAATGTATAAACTACATACTGTGTTCATCTGTTCATAAATAAAACCGGTCGGAACCGATAAAATTCGTTTTAGATTGTCGCGTTACAAAACGCGGATATCAGTACCATCATTGCGATAAGTGGAGTCAGTGTTTCTAAAACTGAATAATAGCGCTCGCTTTTTTATATACGTTCAACTCAAACACAGAAAAGTGACTTATGAATACTCTGAAATAAGTATATTAATTCTAAATCATATTATATTTAATATACAATTCTATTTGAAAACAAAAGTGAAAGGAATATATTTTAATTTGTCGCGTTACGGGATCAACCCAATATTTTATATCCAACTGCCGAGGTGCGATAGAGCATATAGAGCACAGAGTTCAACATGACTGAAGGATAGTTCACATACAAGAAACATTTAAATTTATATGATGTTTAATTAAACTTTATCATCATGTTGATAACGTTATATTTGAAAATTTTATCTTAATTTCTCAAGATATCAAAAATACAGTTAGTACAGTTACGTAGTATGTACGTGGAAATACGAGAAAAAATTGTTTGCATTCCAACAAATTAACGTCATGAAGAACTTTGAAAAGCTCTGTGTTCAAGGAACCACCAGTTTTATTACAACGACGGCTTGGATTAAATGTCTCGACTCGTAGACGTTTCCAATTGAGGTTAAAGAGGGTATATCCGAGAAAACGCGCCATCGAACTAGATGGTTATTCCAGTCAGAAACAACGATTCAGATGCGTGAAAAAATACGTCTCCTGTAGTCTGGGAGACAAACTTTTTTATATTATAATACTCCCTGTATATTGTCGACTTAATACGAGGGTTTTTACTAAAATCTAATATGCAGGATAATATACCCGGTCACATTAAACAAACCAAGTCATACACGTTGTAAAAACTGGATTTTACGTAAAATATTGGAGTCAACAAATCTATATAAATAATTGGGTTAATTATTTCATTAGCTTAAGCCGTGGTAGATTTATAGATGTGCAGCCGGAGTATGTTGTCGTTAAGCAACTTACTGAAAAAGTGAACTCAACTCATGGCTAATAGTAGGCTATTCCTATAAATAATAAATATTTCCTTCATAATTTTAATTCTATACTTTTGTTTACTGTAGCAACTTAATATTGCTCAAATTAAAAATAATATTTTTATTATATTTGGATTGTAAAAATTTTTATGTTACTGATATATTATGTTTGCCGCTACGAAATCTATTTCCATTTATATTTAAGATTGCCTGGAAGAAATTGCTCTAAGCGATAAGGCCGCCTAACTGTACACATAATTTAAATATTTATTAATATGTGTGTGTTTTTTTTGTTTCGTGTGCAATGAATTATAATGTAAAATGTTACATATTTTTTTAGTAACATGCGAGAATGGAAGGCGCTTCGTGATCTATTCGTTTACTGGCTAGAAGTTATACATTACCATAAATTAATCCTAGATTAACTATTTATAATGAAATATTAAACAATGTTTAAATGTGCTTCTGACTCTTATACTTATTGACAATTGATAGTGAAATTAATATCACTTAAACTGTTACATCAACTTAAATTTGAAAATATATGATTGTGTTGATTAAAATGTGATTTATTTTCATTTATCAACAGACACTCAAATTTGAGACTATACTTTTAACAAATCAGCTTCGGTTCAGTTATTTTCACACATAAACAATGCGAAAATATTAAAGTGTCAACTCCTAGTCTACGAACAATTTTCCATATCGACGTCTGATCGAGAATTCATTTTATTCCTTCGCATTTCCTTTGAATTCTTCATAGATCGACTACGGCGTAGCGGCGTAGCATCGTAGCGACTATACGTATCACTAAAAATTGTAGCTTGCTTTTCATTTCGTTATAATATTTCTTATTGAATTCTGTTTTACAAATTATTCTGCTGTAAACATGTTTAAATAATAATGCCTGAAATGTGTAGCTTTAATTTGATTCGTTTTTTTACAGACTTAAAAAAAGACGTAGGTTACGCAATTCGAAATTTTTTTTTCGCTCATAACTTCTTTGTTATTGAAACGATTTAAACGATTCTTTTTTCGTTAGATAGGGAATGCCTCAAGAATGGTTACATTGTAGTATTATTGACATTAGACTTTCAAATTCAAAGATACACCTGGGAAGTCTTCAAAATCATTGAAGTTAGTTTTCTTTTTGTCATAAATTGTTTTGTCATGGAATTTATTATTAATTAAGTTTACTAGCTGTGCCCCACGTTTTACCTCGCATATAATTTATAATACTTCAATATAGACAATATATTTATCGGACGGCAAGATGGTCACATCGTGGCATCGCACGGCTCGTTCGCGGCGTTAACTACTATAGACATAGACCCGAGCCGAGTGTTGATTTATTTTAATTTTGTATTATCTCTCAAACTATGCGTCCAAATAAAATGCTGTAAAAGACGAAGTTTATCTTCATTATAAATTTTCTTTATGATGAAGTAACTGTTCTTCGTAAGGATTAATATATGCCATGCTTAAAAAATCCCATAAATCAATTTTAAATCTTCAAGATTTTTTTTTTGCAAAATGCCTTATTGGGCTCATGTATAAGAGATAGATATATACTATCGCTGACTTTTTTATATATACTAATAGCCAATATTTTTGTAGAACTTTGTATTGACGTAACATTAACCATTAAGCCAGCGCACGCGGATAAAGCAGTCCGCGAGAGCTTCGACTTCCGACTTACGTAATAAAAATCAATATTTAAGGCTAGCTAGAAACTGTAGCCTAATATTATAACATAACCTATACTATTTCTTGTGAGTCTAGTTATCATATAAAAAAGATTTTTCGAATCCGATTGGTAGTTCCAGAGATTAGCGTGTTTAAACAAACAAAGAAAAAACTTTTTCGCTTTATTAATTATTATTAGTATAGATTTTGCTTGATTTTTTATTAAATATGCCATTATGCCATATTGATCATTATTAATCAATTTTTTTTTCCGGGACTTCTATTCTACTGAATATATCAGTCCCATTGTGCCCAATCCCTACCAGCATTAAATCAAGAGAGTCGCTGATGAACCAGCACTACCAGGTCGTACAACATCTTGGCTTCATCCGAACACGGTTCTGCCAAAATGCTGTGAAAATTGCCTATGTTTTGGCATTTTAAACTCATATTATTCATCAGCGACTCCCTTTCAATCCTATTTTTTTCACACTCTGCCAGTACATGATGCATGTCATCAATCCTTTCACATACATTACAGTTGGGTGACTCAGTTTTTCGCATGAGATACGTAAATCTTCCCGATGGATAGTGCCCTGAACGAAGTCTTAATGCTATCTTTATATATTGTCGACTTAAATAACATTCACTAAACCAAGGCTTATGAAGAGGCTGACACTGTAAAGTCTTATACCAAATACCTTTTTCTTTACCTCTTTCATCAAAATATACACTCCAAATTTCGTACTTAATTTTTTTGAATTTTGTCATAGTTTCCCAAAAATCGACTTTAACCTTCTTTAATATACCCTGAGTTGATCCTAATTTTTCACTACGGTCAGCCTCTTCATTACCCTTGATACCAACATAAGACGGAATCCATTGCAATATCAAAGACTGATTGTCAAACTGTTGTTTATATATGTGGTCTAAAATCTTATAGGCTATTGACGCGCCTCTGTAGCCAGAGGTATATCGAACTAGATGTTGAAGTGCACTTTTGCTATCTGTTAAAATTACAACTTTTCTAATATTATTTTTAATTATATAAGTTATTGCCTCTGATATTGCATTGAGCTCCAATGACATAATCGACACATCTTGGTTCACTTTAAAACAAGCTGTTATTTTTCTATAGGCATCATAGTAGGCCATTCCTAAGCCTTCACAGTTTTTATAGCCATCAGTATACAGTTTATACCAACCTTTATATTTAATACTTAATTCTCTAGATTCGTATAATTTATAACCAAAATGTTCTAGTCCTTACCTGTTCAAATTTCGAACTCTACGTCCCTTTATATTTATTATAATTTATTGGCCGTGTCCTAAAAGTGCATAGCCCCTTTAAGCTTATAAACCTTCAAATGAGGTACTAATATAGTACAGTGATTTTCGAGACATTCCAATTTTAAAGAGTATTTATTTGCTAATGTTTTTAAGTGAATTCCTATTCCTGTAAGTGAACCTTTTTTGAATAAAATCGGATTGAGTTTTCAAACATGTGTCAAAATAAAATGTAATTTAAATCAAAATCACTAAGGAGTATTGATATCAACTTCGAAACAAATCACTGCCAAAATAACTTTCTACTTCTTTTAACCCCGTTAGGTGTTGAATTACAATAAAATACGAAACACGTCTTCCATAAATTCTGTAGAAAATGTTTATGCAAAATTTGAAGTAGATTGGACCAAGGAGTCACGTTGTCCCATAAAAACTTTGCCCCCCTTTTTCACCCCATTAGCGGTAAAATTGCGAAAAATCTTTTCTTATCGTCTACGTCATACAAAGAACACACCCTCCAAGTTTCAGGTCTCTACGATCAGCGGTTTAGGCTGTGCGTTGATCCGTCAGTCAGTCATTCAGGACAAAGCATTTTATATGTATAGATTAGCTTAGATTTTTTACTGATATTGGAGTGGGTTTCCTAGAGCGCAGCTACAAGTACTTGGCTACAAATTTTCAACTTGAAAACGACTGTTGCCTTATTTTCAGCTTAAGTTAATATTTTATATGACAAGAAACTCAACAAATAAGTATAAAATAAATAAAATCTTTGGATAGTAATTTGGTGTAATAATGTATTATATTTTTATCAAATCCGGTATATTTATTATTTATCATCAAAATCCCTTGAAACGATTTATAGACACGAAAGAAGCAATAAAAACGAAAATATTTCTTGGACCCAATTAAATTGGACAGGTGAGCGGAGTTGGGTCTTATCTCCGGGGACCTGGGATCTCTCCTCGCTCATCCGCTAAGCTTAGGTGTATATAATACCTAACCTCATTTTAATCAAAAAATCATTCAATTTTGTAGTTACCAACTTTACTGAAAGCATCTCATAAATATATATAATAATATTATTATAAGAATGTAAATGTACCTACTTCTGGATAAAGATCTCTTTCTGAGAAAAGGTACGCAAGGAAATTGTCTCAGTCAGTGATGTGTTGCAAAAAAATGTTCTTCTATATTTTTTCAATACATAACAAGCGTTTCAATAATTTAAACAAATCAAATTATTAAAAAGGAAATAAAAAACCAGACTGCAAGAAAAACGCTTGACTAAAACTTCTTTTTCTATTTTTGCTTTTTAGTTGACTTATCTGACGTCTTGATAAATATTATATAGCCTATTTCACTCGTATAATTACGACGAATCTAACGACACTTCGTATACTGAATTTCATCAAGCCGATTAGGTTACAGAACCTGCCCAAGAAATACTCGTACAAACATACATACGCTAGAAAAATTTAGCTCGCCTTTTCCGCAGTCGGGTAGAACAGATCAATATTTTTATCATTAACAAAAAAATGTGCAAGAACATTTTGCTTCCTCACTGTAATTTTCTGTAGCTTTCCAGTTTAGTTGTTGTTAGTTCCTTATACATATTATAAATATCGTCTAGATACTCGTTATCAACTGTTATAAATCATTGGATCACGATGCTTCATAACTCAATAGTATAATATTTAACTATATTTTAATGAAAACAATTTTCTGAAACAAACAATAGCTCAAAATTATTTTCACTTTGTTTGTACAAAGAAACATAGCTGTAAAGTTTTTATCTTATAAATGTAACAATAAAAAATATTATGACAGTAAAATTAACACAAGAAGTGTATCTAGCCACACCGATTATGAAAATGATTATAAGTTGGAAAACATGCATAATTCCCGCCTGATTGTAAGCGCTTATAGTAGCCCACGGACACTTCTAAAACCATAGGCAAGAATAGCGCGTATACGAGCTTGAACCCCTCTACCCCAAGGATCTCTGGAAACCCTACTCACCGCAGGAACACAACACAAGGTTATTTGGCTGAGATCTAACCTTAGTCACTAACATCGCATATGTATATCAGCCATGGCCATGCCAATACTAGGATGACATAAATAGCAGATAAAAAAATTCCTTCTTTTGACAGTAGTTACTTTTCACACGGTAAATAAAACGTACTTATCAAGTTAAACACAATTGTTTACAACACGATTATAACTTTAACTTCTGAGTTATTGAAAGTTGTTAGCAATTGATGAGTTGATGAGCTCTGGGAACCGGCGGCAATCCGACCCGCGGTTGAGTGCCTACTCCGATAACGCCCCGAGTCTAATTGAACCTTAAACTAAGTTCATATTAGAATTATTATATTATGAATATGAGTTTTGAATACGAATATATAAACTATTGTTAATTTATAATCTACTAGCGGTCGCCCAATGATCGATATTCGACCAGCGACTTTTTATTCATGGACTATTTTCTGTTTAACATTTGCAGTATGAACGTAAACAATAAATATTATATCACTTGATTTCATTGAGTGACAATGTCAATATTTCGTGGATCTAAGTTCAATGGCACTATTTGAGTTAGGATTCGCAGTATTAATTAATTTAATTTAATATATTAGTAACAGATATTATAGGTAAATTTTAGGCTTTCTGCACTCCTTCTCCATGTAAACTTTAACCATGCCAAATCTTCCGTGCAAGCAATACGCTTAAAAAGGGCTACAAAGTTTTTGCATCACGTATTAATATAATGATGATGATTATAAATAACTAATCTGTTTATTGATCAATGTGTCAAATTTAATAAACAACACCAAATATACTTAACACAAAAATGAGCTTTCGGTCGGTTTAAAGGATTAAGGAAAAATAAAACTGCCAGTTAAATTATTATTTTTTCTTTTTTTTTCTTTTTATTCGCGGCTGAGTGAGATTGCATTCTAAAAAAACCTTTACTACTTGCTGAGATTCGAACCTATGGGCATCAATATTCCGTCGATCTAAACTAATCTTGCATATAATAGACAACGTGTATTACATCAAAATATAGTAATAATTGGATAAAAAAAAATACTCAAGATGGCACGAGTATATACGGAAATCGATGAACCAGAAAGATGCAAAATAAATTTCTAAGCATAGATACAAGTGATTCTGCACTTTTTATGCTTGCACCAGTAGGAGCAACGTGTGACAGAGACAAATACATAGTGTAGTACATGAACAAAGATAGTTTTTAAAGGATATATCTACTATAGCTTTTATAATGCAGGTCGGACATGACTCAGTTTAATTCTTAAATACAATAGACCATAGTCTGTCATCATAAAGACTTTTTCCTTGACCTGTCATCCTACAATATGCTTGGACTATTACCTATTATAATTAGGAAATTTATCATCTATACAAATAAATCAAATTGAAGTGTCTGTTTGTAATGTCAGAATAAAAACTTTTTACTAAATATACGGTACTTATAAAAAAACGATTTCTAAAATTCTTTTCTGTCTGTTTCTTTGTTCCAAATAATCTCCGAAATGGTTAGATTGATTTTGATGGGACTTTCACTGGCAGATAGCTGATGTTACAAGTAGTAACTTAGGCTACTGTTATTTTATAAAAATAATTAGGGTTCCGCGAAAATAAAATTATTTCAGAAAGACGACGATTTTGGGGCGTTTAAATGACTTACGCTGTTTAAACCTGAAATATATCAAATTAATGTAGTACATAATTGTAGATCTTAAGAAGTTTTACAAAAAGTCAGCTAGAGTGATGTCTATCTTCTAAGGATACTCTACAATAAGTATTTTCGTATTTAAAATAACTGGGAGCGGGGTTAGCATGACTCGCACGTGTGCCCAATCGACGACATTGTGAATTCCACACGAGCGCAGCTACGGGCATAGCTAGTTTAAAGTAATTACAGGTAATCACTTAAACCACTAACAGTTTTGAAATACTACGATAAGCTCACTTCTGATCGTAGCTTACTTCGAACAATTAACCGCAATTTTGTATCTATTTCATATCCAATAATAGAGAATTAACATTCTCCGAATGGTAATCAAATGCGGTTGGACCGGTATCTAATAACTATTAGGTACTGTTGTAAAACCGGATAACCGGTTTCAATAAATACGAATCGGTATTACTAAATCCGTTTCATTATTCGTAATATTTATTATGACAGGTATATTAAATTATAATGCGATTAATGTACAGAGGTTAATTTTATTAAATTTGTTGTATACTAATTACTGCCAGCAGCGTGGTACGTAGTTAACTGTCCATTTTCTGATACAACTCCACATTTAAATGCGACCTTTTCGTTTGGTTTGTTCGTTACCTACTGATTTTACTTTCAGATTGTATTTTTTTTAAGAACACGTCTATATAAGATACCTTAAAATCAGAAAATCAAATATTACGCGCTTTAAAAAAGCTATAATGGTTCAGTGGTAGCGGGTGCGGACACCTCGTTACCGACGTAAGTTCGAATCTTTATATTTATACTCCTGATACACAGGACATAATATGTACTATGAAATAGTGTGCTAGGGGCCGCTCAAGTATTACGTAACGTAATTTGGGGAGGGAGGGGGGTCTTGTAAGACATTACGATGTGCTTCAAGGCCGGGAGGGCCGTTTGAACAACGCATTACGTAACATTGTTTTTTTTTTTTTTTAAATAAAAACTAGGCAATTGAAACTTTTCAAGATCCCAACCCTTTCCGTTTATATTTTGCGAGGAATCCCTCGACTGTATTGCTATAGTCAGTGTTGTTAAAGTGAGTTCATACTGTGTAATATCTCACAATAGGGAGATTTGCATCATCAGCTGTTCTTGGCCTATAAAAGCTCTAATGCTGACTTGCTGTCTTGGGTGTTACGTAACGTTTAAGGAGGGAGGGGGAGGGGGGGGTACAGAAAAATGTTACGGCGCGTTACATGGGGTAGGGAGGCTCAAAAATCTTCAAATATATCCCCCTTAGATAACTCCAGGTCGAGGTTTTTTTTTAAATCTTCATTACCAATAGGATAATATGAAAATCCGTGGGATAGCCCTTGAACAAGGAAAGGAGTATCCAAAAGACTAAGTAAAAAAGCTGTGTCAACTCGTATGATATTACGTATGTCTAGACGGAAGGAACATTTCGCAAGACTTCATAGGCGATTTCCAAATATTATCACTCCGTTCCTGTGCTCAGTATAAGCGTAAAAGATATCAATATGAGATACGCTGCTTTTCCAAAAACTGTCAAATTTACCATTCAGGATAGGTTGCACGACAACGGCTTATTCGTGGAATAGACAACAGTGCCTTTATTATCGTATTCTAATTAAATAATTTGTTTATTAATTATATATTGCAGGTTGCTCGAAAACATCTAAACTAAGTTACTTTAATCATGAAAAAATGGAATGTCAAGTTAAAATTTTCAGAATACTTATAATATGAACTGTAGAGCAAAATGAAATCCCGAAAAAAAAAAACTAAATTAAATAATTTTAAAACTGGTTTTTTGCGACCTTTAAATTTTTATATCGAATTGATTTTTGCTAAGAATGCTTATAACATGTTAAATAAATATGCATATATCATGGGAGAAATAAAAAAAAAATCGTTTTTTGGCCCACCCTAATACATTATGTGTATGTATTTACCATTCATGCAGTATTTTAACACAAAAAAATATTCCCGCATTTACTCGCACTAATGGTACCTCTATTGATGTTGAAAGAAGGTAATAAAAACGGATTTTATTGTATAGGTTCGGATGAAAAAGTCCCATAACAAAATCCGCGTGGAATATTCTTAACCGAAGCAAAGGTATACAATAAGATTGATGATAATGCTCGAACAAATAACATTAATAATGTTTTTCTTATTTACCTCGGGATGAAATTACATGGAAAAAGTTATACCAGATTTATTTTTTCTATAATTCTTCAGTATTAGTCAAGTTGTTTCACTAACAAGCTAAATTACTAAAAAAGTAAACAAAAAACCAGACTGCAACAAAAACACTTGACTATAACTTTTTTTTCTATTTTTGCTTTTTATTTCATTTCTACATCTCGCACTTAAATATTATATAGCCTATGTCACTCCCACGATTAAATCGAATCTAATGGCCCCTCATATGCTAAAATCCATCAAGCCGTTTAGGCTCCAGAGTCGTGCCAAAGAAATAGATATACATACGGTCGAAAATACATAACCTATTTTTTCGCAGTCGGGTAAAGACTGATCAAAGATGGCACACGATAAGCCTAGTGGACGACTGGCTCTCAAGTGCAGCTACTGGAACACACCTATTGGGGTTTGGCGAGAGATTTTCTTTAGCGTTGAGGGTGGTAGCTAGCCAGGCGGGACAATAGAAAATACCCTACCATTTTTATCACAATTTTTTCGGTCATCTAAAGCTTAGGTATATTATAAAAATCATTTAATAAGCTAAATCGTTTCAATACATAAATATATAATAATATATAGGGACATCATTTCACACAAGGCCAATTAAATCCAAACTAAGCATAACTTGTATTATGGTAACTAAACAGTTGATATACGTAGATAAATGCCAACCAGGCATACAACTGACATTATGCTCATCACACAAATGTCAATCATATGCAGGAATCGAACCCACGACCTCTCGGCGCAATAGTAGGACTAACATTAATTACAACTGCACCAAGTAACAACAAGTTTCTTTTCAAAAAAAAATACAACAAATTTTCGATGAGTTATATTTCATTACTTTCCATAACAAGGTTTTTAGTAAGGCTTTTGTAAGTTGAATACAAATAAGCTCACGGCAGTTGTAAACGGAAACAGACGAAACAAAGTAATAAAATACGTCAACCCTTATTGGTACACACCATTACCCAAGCGAGTATATGGCAACTTGGGCTGCGAACACACCCTTCTCACGTCCCGCACACCTTTCATTATTACTCCGTCTAAAGAAGTTCGCTAGCCGACTTTTTTACATTGTGGCACAAACATAAATATTCGTAATTTTTTGCCTAATGCCCCACACATAGTAACCTATAAGAAGCAAAAGCTTAAATGGCATTCCAAATAATTCCAAAAGTTTAAAATAATATGTTACGAGTGTAATTAATTATATAAGAAAAGCATCGAAATTTGATTGAAGGGAGTTTCAAATATATTTACTGGCTTTAGCAGTAAACCAATTTCTCGCTTGTAAATTTTAAATTTCTGAATAAGCACTTACAGTAAAACTAACGAAAATTTATCCTATATAATAAAAAAACTATTATTTAGAATATAATTGATATCATACAGACCAGTTTTATTATAGCGGAACTGCATTCTTTCGTACTAATAAGTTCAATGACCGAATCAATAAGTACTTTGATATTAATACCATGAACTCGTAGTTTACACGTTAGTCATAAAACCGAATTACACTGGCCCGTTGATTAATGAACGAAGCAGTTCAATTCAAATTGCGACAACGCCTAATGACTTACCAAATCAATATATACTTACAT